>JAOPSE010000012.1:16623422-17068236 GCA_029449295.1 Zea luxurians
CTCGGCGCTCCGTTGGGAGAGGCGCTCGGTAGCCTCGGCAAGCGCGGTCCTCAGAAACCGCAACGAACCCTAGACGTTGGCCTCGCGGTGAATGAACGATGACTTGGCGGCGCTCAGATCTGTCAGATCCTGAGGAAGGGAAGCGGGGCGTCACGAAGAATGCCTTGATCACGTGAAAGGTATGCCTGAAATCCTTACCTGGAGGATCCTGGGAACGTCCCTAGAAAGGACCTCCAGGGTCGACCGAAGCGACCCCACCGTTGCCGCGGCACGCTCACGAAGCTCGTCCCAAGACCGCTCCTCTCGCTCATCGTCAAGAACGAAGAGGGGTTTCGAAGCACCGTGGGCCCAGAACCGGAGCGGCTGACGCCGCTCGCTGGGACTGTGCCGCGCAAGGACGAGGTCGCCACTCCCCAGGTCGGGCCGCGGTTCTGCGCTCCCCTTCTCCAAGGCATCGGCACCCCCTGCAGTCAGCGCATAGGGAACCTCCTCGGCTAAGGGGACAGGTTTCTGATCGCCAGCTTCAAGTAGCGGCGCCTCGGCCATCTCAGCATCGGCGGCTGTAACACCCACTTTGTAGTTTGCTAAGAATAATACCAATAGAGAAACAATTTCTCTTTATGTGAGTTTGATCTTCATGTATCATCACTTGTGAACACCATATTCAAAAAAAAATAAATAATTAATAAAAGGATATACCATTAAATTGTGCATCATGCTGAGGTTTTATTTGGTGTGCATTTTGTGACAACATAAAAATAATGTGACAAGAAATATATTAAAGCCCAAAGTGGAATTTAAGAGCTAAAAGGAATTTTAGAATTTGAGAAAAGAGGAGAAAAGTACTAGATAAATATAAATAAAATATGATTAATCAAATAATTGCACTTGAGCCTACTATATTATAAACTTATATTTTTGGTTAAGGAATAAACTTCACAACAGCACTTGAATTCAAAATTTGAAAAACATAAACTTAGGAAAGAAAAGAAAACAGAAAATAAAAAGGAGAAAAGAATAAAACCTTAATTGGGCCGGCAGACTCCCATTTTGGCCCACTAGGGCTTTCCACTGCGCGCAGCCCATCTCCTTCCCTCCCCTTTTCTTTATTCCTGGCGCTTACATGTGGACCCGGTCTGTCAGCCATGCAGCGCGTGCCTCTTCACTGGTGGCTGGGGCCCACATGTCGGGTTCATCTCCTTCACCGAAGCTTGCGCTAACAGAACGCGGCTGCCGCGCGGATCTCGCGGGTGTAGCATGGCCTCTCCCTCTTCTTCGGGGCGTTCATGGGGGATATCGTTGACGAGACCTCCCTTCGGTTACTTAGGGCTGGGTCGCAGATCCCTGCATTCTACCCGAGGCCATCGCGCTCCATCCCTACCGAATCTCCAGCCTCTAGTTCTCGCTCAGATCGTAGGCACTTACGGCCTCGCCGTGGCCTTGTTCCGGCGCCCCCACCTCCCTGCTCGGCCATCCTCATCCCCTCCAAACTCTAAGCAGTCGCGAGCCTCACCTTACGGAGAGAACTTCGTGTGCGCCTCATCCGGTGATTGCGGAATCCGCCGCGCGGGGGAGGACCCCGATTCGGTGTCATTGCGCCCTCTACAACCGGGCCAGGGAGCTTCTCCATGTCGCGCTGGACTTGACCATGGCCATAGTTGAGTGATGCCGCGCTCCTGACTGCGGGGATTGCTTGCCAGGTCCTCGCTGCCGCCCCTCTCCGTGGTCGAACAACACCATGCCTCGATCGACTGATGGTGAGCTTCCACCCTGTTCGTCGTTCCCTTCTCCACGATATGCTCTACCGAATCGAAGAATAGCGTAGCCGAGCCCTAGGATCACGGCGCAGGCATGGCGCCGCCGTGCCGGAGCAAGCGCTCCGCCGCGGCTTGGGTCAGGATTGGGCGAACGTGCCAGGACCGTTGGATTGTGCGTGTGCGGGCGAGATTTAGGGTGGCTTACCGATTCGCTTGCAACGTTGGATCGACGATGGATGGATAGGATTAGAGCTCCATTTCATTAAATCTTGGCCGTCGATCTCCGATCGGGCGGTGGGTATCGTGTACCGCTTCAGTGAAGATTAGATCTAATCTGCGCCCTAGAATTCTAATTGAACGGCCCACGTTAGTCCATACCCCTTCGCGGGTCAGATTTATTAAAGAGACCCTGGACCTTTTGGAAATAGAACCCGCCATCCAGAGCACAGCGCTCTGAGTCTCGGGTTATTTGTTTAATAGCCCCCTGTGCTTAACTGAAATTGAGGCCCAGTCCAGAACATACTAAAATCAGGGAAAATAATTTATAAATAGATTTTTAATAGGAAAATAATTGCTAGAACTTCAATAATTCATAGAATATCCATACTAACTCCAAATTAATCCATTCCAGTTCCTAAAATTTTGTAATTTTGTTATCTATCACCTAGAGCCTCTGTTATGTCATGAAAACAGTAAGAAAATTTATTTCACACTTAATCCTATTTTAAACACATGAAACCTTTGAAAATCCATAACTTAAAATCTATAACTTGAAAAATTATGATTTCTGTTCCTAGGATTTTAGTTTAATATGTAGATTATTACTGTGTATTTTGTTTATATGTTTCGTGTAATGTTAATTTCTCTATATGCACTGTGCTTGTTTGTATTGTGGCGAGTAGAAGAACCCGTGACTGAAGACCCTGGTGAGCAGCAGGTTGAAGTAGCTGAGCAGGAGCTCATTGAAGGCAAGTTGTGCCCTTGACCACTTTTTACCCAATAATGTTCTTTAATATCATTTATCCATGCATAGGTTAATTTTGATGGGACCCGATTGGTCACCCTAGATTTGTTTATCTCATTACCTTGTTTAACCCTGAATCACTTGGGTAGTTTGCTATTGCTTTACATGGTTTTGGGATAATCATTTATTATATCTATGTTCCAATTTTTCTTGTTATTCTATTTATGTTCATGTCAAGTTCATTAATGTTAATTGGAACATAGAGCTTAACTTGAGTAACACGTGCCACCACAAGGGTTTAATGGGACGCCCTTGGCTGACTAATTAGGAAAGCTAGTGGAAGACTACCTTACCCGAAAGGGGCAAGGGCAGTAGGGGAGTTGCATGCAAGGAGGTTCTTGGGTTGATTTAGCTGCGATGGCGGTCAGACGGGGGATTCTTGCAAGTGCTCTTCCCATAAACTGTAGCGGGTTTTTGGAAGCTAGTGGAACTTTGTAAAGGCCTCGTAGTGTTGCCCTGCCGCGCTTCCTAGGTAGAGGTGTATGGGAGTCGCGACCCCTTGGCAGATGGGTAACATGACTTGTGTGTAAAGGGTACAACCTCTGCAGAGTGTAAAACTGGTATACTAGCCGTGCTCGCGGTCATGTGCAGCTCAGGACTCTCTGATGTTTAAATTATGGAACTTAAATTCAATTTTGTCATTTGCATTGCATGGGTTTATTATTAATTTTGTTCTATTACTTTACTTATGGTTTGGTATTTACTTATACTTAGTAACTGCTAATAAAAGTTTGACCAACTACTTAAAAGCAACGCTCAGCTTTAACCCCTGTCATTGATTAGCCTTACACATCACATGAACTCACACCTTTGAGAGTTTATGTCCACTGGTTCCCCACAACTTGTTGAGCTATGATCATGTGTGAGCTCACTCTTGCTGTCTCACACCCCCCCACAGGAGAAGAGCAGGTGGTTCAGGAGGAGCCACAAGGCGAGGAGTATGATCTGATTTAGGTGGCGTTCCTCAGTTGACATTGGCGCCGACGATCCTTAGTTCGTTTTATCTTTATTATTTTATTTTGTAATAAGTTTTCCGCTATGTAATAAATACTCTGATGTTTTATGACATTTATCTCCATACACTCTGTTATTATATATGTTGTCTTCTTGGCGCATGTATGAGATGCACCTGGCTTTGTTCCTTAAAGCCGGGTGTTACAGAAGTGGTATCAGAGGAAATGTTGACTGTAGGACGAAACCAAGATAGAAATGGACAAACCCTTACCTACTTACCTTACTCTGATTCATTCCATACTTATCTTATCTTGATCCTGTCTCACCTTTTGCTGTCATACTCTGATTACTCTTATCTTTTCAACTCTAAGACAAGATGGATTTCACACCTTGGAATCCTACATTTATGAACTTTTTAAGAGATAGGAGACCTAAGATGAAATTAAAATTATTTTCTCTATTAAAAAAATGTTGGATGATTGTTCTGATGATAAATGCTTGATTTGCTTCTTTGATTGATTGAAACATTATAGTTGGGCATCTTAGCAAGTACCACCATAAGGTAATGTATCAGCTTTAGTGGATAACACACTAATCTACTTAGCTAATAAATCCCCCAAAGTAACATGATTTGTAATTACTACCTTGTCTACTATTTTCTTACCATATGTATCTAACTCAGATGGTCAATACCAGGCGGGGTGGTGGAATTGATTTGCCTCCCAATCGACACACTCGGAGAATATACAGACAACCCCAGCCACAACCTGCAGAGATGAACCCTCCTAATCCTCCACCAGGCGGAGTTGACCCACTGGTTGCTGCTCAGATGGCGGTGATGCAGCAAATGGCAGACACTATGGCTGATATGCGTGCCCAGATGCAGCAAGAACGCCAGGAGATGCATCAGGAAAGAGAAGATATACGCCAGGAGTTGCGCCAGGAGCGAGATGAGATACGCCAGGAAAGGAGGGCACAACAACAGCAGCTGCAACAACAAATGCAACAGCAACAACAGCAGCAACAGCAGCAACAAGTGCCACTGCCTCCTCCACCACCACCAGTTCCACCCCGTGATAAGCATAGGGAGTTCATGAGTCATAAGCCACCTACATTCGCTAGCTCACCTGATCCATTGGATGCGGATGATTGGCTGAAGTCCGTTGAGAAGATGCTGAATATTGCACAATGCACTGACCGAGAGAAGGTTTTATATGCTTCTGGACATCTGACAGGTCCTACTGCTGACTGGTGGGATTCATATACTGCTGCCCACGATGCTACTGATACTATTACTTGGGCGGAGTTCAGTACACAGTTCAGGAATTATCATATACCCGCTGGATTGATGAAGATTAAGAAGATGGAATTTCTGTCGCTGAAGCAAGGAAGTATGTCAGTCAGCGAGTACCGCGACAAGTTTATCCAGTTATCCAGATATGCCCCTGATGAAGTTGTTGAAGACGAGAGGAAGCAGGAGCATTTTATTGAAGGACTTAATGGACCACTGCAGTATGCTCTAGTGGCACATACATTTCCATCATTTCAGAGGCTGCTTGATAAGGCCCTGGCTATTGAACACAAGCGTGTTCAGCTGGGAGATTTGAAGAGAAAGGCTATATCTCAAGGACAAGGAAGTAGCAGTGTTCGTCCTCGCTACAGTTCACCCCAGGGTACACCAGTTCACACTGGCGGAGGCCAGCGCGCAGTTCAGCAATCACCACTGAGGACTCCACCTCCTCGACAAGCTACCCCTACTGGCACCCCGACGAAGTTCTCAGGATAGAGTCCAGGCACTACTTGTTTCAAGTGTGGGAAGACTGGTCATTATGCAAATGTCTGCCCACAGAGGATTGCTACTACTCCAGTTCAGAATAGGCAGCAAACTCCAGGATCTGGCAAGGGATATTCTATTGCCAAGGTTAATCAAGTCAGCGTTGATGCTACTCCGGATGGTGGGGACCTCGTAATTGGTATGTTTTATGTTAATGCAATTCCTGCAACCATATTATTTGATTCTGGTGCTACACATTCATTCATGTCTGCTAGATATGCCAACACAAATGAAATACCACTGCTAAATATGAGAAAACCCATGATAGTAATTACACCTAAAGGGCCTGTTGAGGCGAATCAAATGACACGTAGATTGACATTGACCATTATGGGTAGAGAATTTGGAGCTACTGCTATAATATTAGAGTCAAGCAGTATAGATCTGATCCTGGGTATGTCATGGCTAAGAAAGGCAAAGGCCGTTATAGCATGTGGTAGAGGTACCGTAGAACTCACTACCACTAAAGGAGAAAGGTTTCAAGTTAATATTGCAGTAACCTCCTCACCCATGCGTGCAATGTTCTTTATACCTGAGGAGTTTGTTGGTGACAACATCCGGGTGGTTAGAGATTTTCCGGATGTCTTTCCCGAGGAGTTACCAGGGATGCCACCTGATAGAGAAGTTGAGTTTGTTATTGATCTCCTACCTGGAACCGCCCCTATTTCTAAACGGCCATATAGGATGTCCGTAGAGGAGTTGAAGGAACTTAAGAAGCAGTTAACTGAGTTACAAGATGCTGGGTACATTCGTCCGAGTTCCTCACCTTGGGGAGCACCGGTCTTGTTTGTACAGAAGAAGGATGTATCGCAGCGGATGTGTGTGGATTATAGATCTCTTAATGATGTTACAGTGAAGAACAAGTATCCGTTGCCCCGTATTGAGGATTTATTTGATCAGATGAGAGGTGCAAGAGTATTTTCAAAGATTGATCTTCGATCGGGTTACCATCAGATGAGGATTAGACCATCGGATATTCCTAAGACAGCATTCTCGACTCGATATGGATTATATGAGTTCACTGTTATGTCATTTGGATTAACCAATGCACCAGCTTATTTTATGAACTTGATGAACAAGGTGTTTATGGAGTATTTGGACAGATTCGTCGTGGTATTCATCGACGATATTCTTATTTATTCTCAGAGTGATAGCGATCATGAGGAACATCTGAGATTGGTGCTACAGAAGCTACGAGATAACCAGCTATATGCCAAGTTCAGCAAGTGCGAGTTTTGGATTGGCGAGGTGCCATTTCTTGGTCATATTATTTCTAATGGAGGAATTTCAGTGGATCCTGCTAAAGTTAAGGAGATAATGGAGTGGAGAGTACCCACTACAGTTACTGAGATTTGGAGTTTCTTGGGATTAGCAGGCTATTATCGGAGATTTATTGAAGGATTTTCTAAGATTGCTAAACCTATGACTTCGCTTTTAGAGAAAGGAAGAGAATTTAAGTGGGACGAGAAGTGCCAAGACAGCTTTGATCAATTGAAGAAGAGATTGATGTCACCACCAGTATTGGTTATGCCAGACCTACAGAAAGGATTTGATATCTATTGTGATGCATGTGGCCAAGGACTTGGATGTGTGCTCATGCAAGAAGGACATGTGATTGCATATGCATCTCGTCAGTTGCGGAAGCATGAGCTGAACTACCCCACTCATGACTTGGAGCTGGTTGCCGTTGTGCATGCACTTAAGATTTGGAGACACTACATCATGGTAACTAAGTGCCAAGTATACACGGATCATAAGAGCTTGAAGTACATATTCACTCAGAAGGATCTCAACCTTAGGCAACGCCGTTGGTTGGAGCTCATTAAGGATTATGATTTGGAGATTCACTATCACCCAGGCAAGGCAAATTTGGTTGCAGATGCCTTGAGTCGCAAGGAGCATGTTCATTCAGCTATTGTTGCCCAGCTACCCGATGAGATTGTTGAGGATTTCAGGAGACTTAACCTGGGGATAGTTGCTCATACTGAAGGAGTTACTATTGATGTGGAACCTACTTTGGAGCAAGAGATCCGCAAAGGACAAATTGGTGATGCTAAAATAAAAGAGATCAAGGATCTGATTACTGAAGGTCGAGGTCCGGAATTCACGGAAGATGAGCAAGGCACTGTATGGTTCAAGGACAGAATGTGTGTTCCTGATATTGAAAGCCTTCGTGAGACTATATTGAAGGAGGCCCATGATTCGAATTATTCTATTCACCCTAGTAGTACTAAGATGTATCAAGATTTGAAGCGGAAGTATTGGTGGTATGGATTGAAGAGAGATGTGGCTGCACATGTGGCTATGTGTGATGTATGTCAAAGAGTTAAGGCTGAACACCAGAGGCCAGCTGGACTACTGCATCCACTGAAGATACCCGAGTGGAAGTGGGAAGAGATTGGTATGGATTTCATTACTGGATTGCCTCGCACCTAGAAAGGATATGATGCTATATGGGTGATTGTGGATAGATTGACTAAAGTGGCTCACTTTATTCCTGTCAAGACTACTTATAAAGGGTCTCATCTAGCAGAGTTATATATGGCTCGGATTGTGTGTTTACATGGAGTACCAAAGAAGATCGTGTCTGATCGAGGTTCACAGTTTACCTCAAGATTTTGGAGAAGCTTTCATGAGAATATGAGCACAAAGTTGAATTTTAGTACAGCTTATCACCCTCAGACTGATGGACAGACGGAAAGGACTAATCAAGTATTGGAAGATATGTTGAGAGCTTGTGCCCTTCAGCACGGAGGGAGTTGGGATAAAAGCTTACCTTATGCTGAGTTCTCATATAATAATAGTTATCAGGCTAGTCTGAAGATGTCACCTTTTGAAGCTTTGTATGGGAGAAAGTGCAGGACTCCTCTATATTGGGATCAGACTGGAGAAAGACAGTTCTTTGGGCCTGAACTGATTCAAGAAGCAGAAGAACAAGTCCGTATAATTCGAGAGAATTTGAGGGTGGCTCAAACCAGGCAAAAGAGCTATGCTGATAATAGAAGGAGACCACTGGAATTTGAAGAAGGAGATTATGTGTATCTCAAGGTGTCACCACTGCGTGGAATGAGGAGATTTAAAGTCAAGGGCAAATTGTCCCCTCGCTATATTGGACCATTCTTGATCTTTAGGCGAGTTGGGGAGATGGCATACCAACTCGAGTTACCTGCTACTCTATCGGATGTGCATAATGTGTTCCATGTATCTCAACTGAAGAAGTGTCTCCGTGTCCCTGAGGAACAGTTACCCATGGAAGAGCTCAGTGTTCAAGGTGATTTGACTTACACGGAGTACCCGATCAAGATTTTGGATATATTGACTAGAGTTACAAGAAATAAGGTGATAAAGATGTGCAAAGTCCAATGGAGTCACCACAGTGAAGATGAAGCAACTTGGGAAAGAGAAGAAGAGCTTCGCATAGATTTTCCCCACCTTTTCCCTCGTTCTTCTTAAATCTCGAGGACGAGATTATTTTTAAGGGGGGTAGGATTTGTAACACCCACTTTGTAGTTTGCTAAGAATAATACCAATAGAGAAACAATTTCTCTTTATGTGAGTTTGATCTTCATGTATCATCACTTGTGAACACCATATTCAAAAATAAATAAATAATTAATAAAAGGATATACCATTAAATTGTGCATCATGCTGAGGTTTTATTTGGTGTGCATTTTGTGACAACATAAAAATAATGTGACAAGAAATATATTAAAGCCCAAAGTTGAATTTAAGAGCTAAAAGGAATTTTAGAATTTGAGAAAAGAGGAGAAAAGTACTAGATAAATATAAATAAAATATGATTAATCAAATAATTGCACTTGAGCATACTATATTATAAACTTATATTTTTGGTTAAGGAATAAACTTCACAACAGCACTTGAATTCAAAATTTGAAAAACATAAACTTAGGAAAGAAAGAAAACAGAAAATAAAAAGGAGAAAAGAATAAAACCTTAATTGGGTCGGCAGACTCCCATTTTGGCCCACTAGGGCTTTCCACTGCGCGCAGCCCATCTCCTTCCCTCCCCTTTTCTTTATTCCTGGCGCTTACATGTGGACCCGGTCTGTCAGCCGTGCGGCGCGTGCCTCTTCACTGGTGGCTGGGGCCCACATGTCGGGTTCATCTCCTTCACCGAAGCTTGCGCTAACAGAACGCGGCTGCCGCGCGGATCTCGCGGGTGTAGCATGGCCTCTCCCTCTTCTTCGGGGCGTTCGTGGGGGATATCGTTGATGAGACCTCCCTTCGGTTACTTAGGGCCGGGTCGCAGATCCCTGCATTCTACCCGAGGCCATCGCGCTCCATCCCTACCGAATCTCCAGCCTCTGGTTCTCGCTCAGATCGCAGGCACTTACGGCCTCGCCGTGGCCTTGTTCCGGCGCCCCCACCTCCCTACTCGGCCATCCTCATCCCCTCCAAACTCTACGCAGTCGCGAGCCTCACCTTACGGAGAGAACTTCGTGTGCGCCTCATCCGGTGATTGCGGAATCCGCCGCGCGGGGGAGGACCCCGATTCGGTGTCATTGCGCCCTCTGCAACCGGGCCAGGGAGCTTCTCCATGTCGCGCTGGACTTGACCATGGCCATAGTTGAGTGATGCCGCGCTCCTGACTGCGGGGATTGCTTGCCGGGTTCTCGCTGCCGCCCCTCTCCGTGGTCGGACAACACCGTGCCTCGATCGACTGATGGTGAGCTTCCACCCTGTTCGTCGTTCCCTTCTCCACGATATGCTCTACCGAATCGAAGAATAGCGTAGCCGAGCCCTAGGATCACGACGCAGGCATGGCGCCGCCGTGCCGGAGCAAGCGCTCCGCCGCGGCTTGGGTCAGGATTGGGCGAACGTGCCAGGACCGTTGGATTGTGCGTGTGCGGGCGAGATTTAGGGTGGCTTACCGATTCGCTTGCAACGTTGGATCGACGATGGATGGATAGGATTAGAGCTCCATTTCATTAAATCTTGGCCGTCGATCTCTGATCGGGCGGTGGGTATCGTGTACCGCTTCAGTGCAGATTAGATCTAATCTGCGCCCTAGAATTCTAATCGAACGGCCCACGTTAGTCCATACCCCTTCGCGGGTCAGATTTATTAAAGAGACCCTGGACCTTTTGGAAATAGAACCCGCCATCCAGAGCACAGCGCTCTGAGTCTTGGGTTATTTGTTAAACAGCCCCCTGTGCTTAACTGAAATTGAGGCCCAGTCCAGAACATAATAAAATCAGGGAAAATAATTTATAAATAGATTTTTAATAGGAAAATAATTGCTAGAACTTCAATAATTCATAGAATATCCATACTAACTCCAAATTAATCCATTCCAGTTCCTAAAATTTTGTAATTTTGTTATCTATCACCTAGAGCCTCTGTTATGTCATGAAAACAGTAAGAAAATTTATTTCACACTTAATCCTATTTTAAACACATGAAACCTTTGAAAATCCATAACTTAAAATCTATAACTTGAAAAATTATGATTTCTGTTCCTAGGATTTTAGTTTAATATGTAGATTATTACTGTGTATTTTGTTTATATGTTTGGTGTAATGTTAATTTCTCTATATGCACTGTGCTTGTTTGTATTGTGGCGAGTAGAAGAACCCGTGACTGAAGACCCTGGTGAGCAGCAGGTTGAAGTAGCTGAGCAGGAGCTCATTGAAGGCAAGTTGTGCCCTTGACCACTTTTTACCCAATAATGTTCTTTAATATCATTTATCCATGCATAGGTTAATTTTGATGGGACCCGATAGGTCACCCTAGATTTGTTTATCTCATTACCTTGTTTAACCCTGAATCACTTGGGTAGTTTGCTATTGCTTTACATGGTTTTGGGATAATCATTTATTATATCTATGTTCCAATTTTTCTTGTTATTCTATTTATGTTCATGTCAACTTCATTAATGTTAATTGGAACATAGAGCTTAACTTGAGTAACACGTGCCACCACAAGGGTTTAATGGGACGCCCTTGGCTGACTAATTAGGAAAGCTAGTGGAAGACTACCTTACCCGAAAGGGGCAAGGGCAGTAGGGGAGTTGCATGCAAGGAGGTTCTCGGGTTGATTTAGCTGTGATGGCGGTCAAACGGGGGATTCTTGCAAGTGCTCTTCCCATAAACTGTAGCGGGTTTTCGGAAGCTAGTGGAACTTTGTAAAGGCCTCGTAGTGTTGCCCTGCCGCGCTTTCTAGGTAGAGGTGTATGGGAGTCGCGACCCCTTGGCAGATGGGTAACATGACTTGTGGGTAAAGGGTACAACCTCTGCAGAGTGTAAAACTGGTATACTAGCCGTGCTCGCGGTCATGAGCAGCTCAGGACTCTCTGATGTTTAAATTATGGAACTTAAATTCAATTTTGTCATTTGCATTGCATGGGTTTATTATTAATTTTGTTCTATTACTTTACTTATGGTTTGGTATTTACTTATACTTAGTAACTGCTAATAAAAGTTTGACCAACTACTTAAAAGCAACGCTCAGCTTTAACCCCTGTCATTGATTAGCCTTACACATCACATGAACTCACACCTTTGAGAGTTTATGTCCACTGGTTCCCCACAACTTGTTGAGCTATGATCATGTGTGAGCTCACTCTTGCTGTCTCACACCCCCCCACAGGAGAAGAGCAGGTGGTTCAGGAGGAGCCACAAGGCGAGGAGTATGATCTGATTTAGGTGGCGTTCCTCAGTTGACATTGGCACCGACGATCCTTAGTTCGTTTTATCTTTATTATTTTATTTTGTAATAAGTTTTCCGCTATGTAATAAATACTCTGATGTTTTATGACATTTATCTCCATACACTCTGTTATTATATATGTTGTCTTCTTGGCGCATGTATGAGATGCACCTGGCTTTGTTCCTTAAAGCCGGGTGTTACAGCGGCGATGGGTGGCTCCACGGCCGGAGCAGCAACAGCCTCAGCAGAAGCCGGTGCCAGCACCGGCAACACGACTGGTGGGCTCAAGGCCGCGGCCACGCCAGCAGTCTCCCTCAACTCGACGGCCGCCTCGATGGAGGGGTCGGCCTCGGGAGCTCGCCCCACGGCAACTTGTGCCGCCTGAACCCCCTGCTCAGGGGCACCTTGTGCAGAGGCCAGCCGGCCGGCGAGGCCCGATGCGGCACCAGCTACAGAAGCCGGCGCCGTCTTAAGGGCCTTCCGGGGAGCCAGACCAGTCGAACCGTGCCTCCGTTTGCTGGGAAGAAAGGGAAGAGCAGGATTAGGACACACGAAGGAGGCGCCGGGACAGAAGTATCCTCAGATACTTACCCACTCTGGGCCACGACCAATCGTGCCTGCGGGGAGGCCCCTCGAGCCTCGGTCCCCACGGGCACCACCAAGGTTTGCCCCGCTGCCGGCTTCGGCACCATCCCTGCCCCGGGCGCCCGGGGCGCCGAAGAGACGGTCTGCCCAAGCGCGGACACGGCGACCCGAGGATCGGCCTCCTCTACTGTCGGCACGGGCGACGGCTCTGGGGGAACAGGCGGGACGACCTGACTCCCCGGGGTCACCTCAGCTACCTTGGCTAAAAGGTCAAGTACCCCCTCGGCCTGTCCCTGTTCTTCAGGTCGGGACCCTGATGCCCCAGCCCCGGATACCGACAGCGCCGGCCCACTCGGGGGCTGGATCGACGACCCCTGGCCCAGCCTCAGATCCGGGCTGAGGCCAAGGCGGGCGGCCATGTCATCGTCTTCATCATCGTCGTCGTCGTCGTTGTCATCGTCAGGCGTCTCCGGCGACGGCTCCCTCGGGAGCCCGTCCCTCTCCTGCCGATGACGACGCTTCTCCAAAGCGTCCCGAGCCCGCGTCCGCTCGCCCCGAGCCTTCTTCGCGTCCTTCTTCTCCTTCTTCTTCTCCGCAGCAACCCTCCGCGCGGCTCGGTCCACCACGTCCTCCGGGACCGGTGGCAGGGAAGGCTTGTGGGACCCCAGCTCCTGAAGACGAACGAAAAGTCTCGACTATGAGAACCAAGGGCAATCAGACACAAGAAAGAAGAAGGAGCGGACACTCACCAGGGACATGCACCCGCGCTCGGGACGCATCGGGAGCTGGATAAGGGCGCCGGCGTCTAGCCTCCCTACCGTGTCGGCTACCCGCCTGTGGATGTCATCGGCGGGGAGGGGGACCGAGGACATCTGCGAACCCTCCAAGTCAACCCCCGACGTCATCTCCAAAAGCAGCAGCCGTCGCTCCGTCAAGGAGAGCACCCTCCGGCGATGGATGGCGGCAACCACCCCCGCGGCGGTGAGCCCTCCCTCTCGCAGCTTCTCCAAGGCCTCCAGAAGGGGCTGGAGATTCTTCTGCCTCTCGTGCGGGGCCCCATAGCGCCAATTGCTGCCGGCGGCGGTCACCACTCGTTGAGAAAACAACGGGAGCCTCCCATCGTCGTTCCGGAGGTAAAACCACCGGCGCTGCCACCCCTTGTTCGAAGACACAAGGATGGCGGGGATGTACTGCTGCGCACGCGCCTGCCTCAACTGGAGGATGCAGCCACCGGCCCGCACCGCCATGCAGACTCTCTTCTCCCCGGTCGCCGAGGCAAAAGGCTCCGCGGAGAAGAGATGGGTCCACAGATCCTAGTGGGGGTCAATCCCCAAAAATCCTTTGCAAACCGCCGTGAAGATGGCCGCTTGCGCGATGGAGTTGGGGCTAAGGTTGTGCAACTCCACCCCATAGTAATGCAGGAGCGCCCGCATAAAATGGCTTGCTGGCACACCAAACCCCCGCTCATGGAAGGAGACGAAACTCAGCACATACCCCGGTGGCGGGTTCGGGTCGGCCCCGCTCGGAGGGACCATCCACTCCGGCCGCAGGACATCAGAGAGGGGGCGGAGCAAGCCATCGGCAACAAGGGCCTCCAAGTCATCCACCGTGACAGTGGAGAAAGGCCATGGGTCGCGCGGCGGAACGATGGTTACCCGGTCGGCCATCGCCAAGCGAAGGAGGTGGCGGCGGGGCGGACAAGGTGCGAGGTTTTCTTTCTCTGGCTATTCCCTCAGGTTGCGGAAACCTAAGTAGAGGCGAGCAGCAGAGCAAAGAACCACCAACAGACCCTCCTCCGAATATATAAAGGCCCGGGCAAGACCCGTTCAACACTCCGCCCGAACCCGCCGCGAAATCCAAAACTCGAAGGCGAAACGCCCGTTCCTCGAACGGCTCACGCAGGCACAACGGCTGCCCCGAGAACCACTCGTCCTGTCACATTAACTCTGCGGCAGGACAGGCGACACCTTTGGCAGGCAAAGCGGGCGACGCTTCACCTCCGCCATAATGACTGCGTCAAAAAAGGTGCGCCACGTCGTTCAATTTCGTATCCTTTTCCTATTCCCCTTTCTCTCTCTTGCTACAGGGACAGGGAAAGGGGATACTCCGAAAGGGATCGTTCTCCTCGAAGGAAGCGGGCCCCGAGCCCCCCTACTGATCAGAGGTTCGAAGGCTGGCCCCTCATAAGGGTTCGACAGCCGCCTCAGAGCACTCGGGCTCCGTGCCCACTACTGATCAGGGGTTCATAGGCTGCCCCCCCGACGGGTTCGACAGTCGCCCCAGAGCACGCAGAGTGAGGGATGACTCTGGGTACGTTCGATACATAACCAAGGCTCGGGCTACGCTCCTGAGGTACCCTAGGACATTTCCGAGACCAGCAGGAACGATTCTGTAACGGAATCCCATTAGAGGGAGGCATCGAGCCCTCGGACCCTATCGAACGGGATCGGGTCCGGCAAATCACCTACAGGTACTTTTGGAGCGCGCCTCTGGGCCACTAGCCGACCCTTATCGAACGGGGCATGGGCGTCCACTCGGATCACCCGTTAGCAACTCACTGAGACACCATGTTCGGCGCCCTCCGAGGGCAACATGGCGCTTTCCCCCCCCCCCTCCTCCTTGAGGAAAGGCGACGCAGGGGCGTAAGAAAAAAGCCGAGTCTGCCCTTGACCGTCCTCTCGCCCTGTGCAGAGGCTCGGGGGCTGCTCTCGCAAACCCGGCTCCGGCCAAACCGTTGACAGCGTCAACATACCAGCCCGAGAACTTAGAACCTGACTATGCACCCAGGCAACGACCAGTTCGCATGAGGGAACAACCAGACCGGCCGAGCCATCACGAAAGGCATTAAGACCTCGAAGGAGTCAAACCACTCCTCCGAGGCCTCAGGGGCTACACCCGGCGGGTGCGCTCGCGCGCACCCACCGGAACAAAATGCAACCGAGAAAGGCCGATCCCCTTGCAAAAAAGTGCGACAAAGCCTCCAAGCGAGTACCCACACTCCCTTTGAGGCTCGGGGGCTACTGTCGGGGACCGTAATTAGGGGTACCCCCAAGGCTCCTAATCTCAGCTGGTAACCCCCATCAGCACAAAGCTGCAAAGGCCTGATGGGCGCAATTCCGATCAAAGCTCCGTCCACTCAAGGGATACGATCTCGCTTCACCCGAGCCCAGCCTCGAGCAGGAACGGTAGAACAAGGCAGATTCGCGCCTCGCCTGAGGGTCTCCTCAAGCAACGGACGCACCTTCGACTCGCCCGAGGCCCAGCTCGGGCAGGCTTCACGGAGAAGCAACCTTGGCCAGATCGCCTCGCCAGCCGACCGGATCGCAGGAGCATTTAATGCAAGGATCGCCTGACACCTTATCCTGACGCGCGCTTTCCAGTCGACAAGGCCGAAGTGACCGCAGTCACTTCGCCCCTCCACTGACTGACCTGACAGGAAAACAGCGCCGCCTGCGCTGCTCCGACTGATGTGCCACCCGCCAGGGTGAGGCTGACAGCAACCAAGTCCAGCCTCGGGCGCCATAGGAATCTCCGCCTCGCCCGACCCCTGGGCTCGGACTCAACCTCGACCTCCAGACGACGGTCTCCGCCTCGCCCGACCCCCGGGCTCGGACTCAACCTCGATCTCCGGACAACGGTCTCCGCCTCGCCCGACCGCCGGGCTCGGACTCGACCTTGACCTCTGGACGACGGTCTCCGCCTCGCCCGACCCCCGGGCTCGGTCTCAACCTCGACCTCGGAGGAGTCACCACCTCGTTCGGGCCGACCACGCCACAAGGGGGGGGGGCCATCATTACCCTACCCCTAGCTAGCCCAGGCTACAGGGAACAAGACCAACGTCCCATCTGGCTCGCCCCGGTAAAACAAGTAATGATGGCACCCCGCGTGCTCCATGACAACGGCGCTTCTCAGCCCCTTACGGAAGCAAGGAGACGTCAGCAAGGATCCGACAGCCCCGACAGCTGTGCTTCTACAGGGCTCAAGCGCTCCTCCGACGGCCACGACGCCACATGAACAGGGCTCCAACACCTCTCCGACAGCCACGTTGGCATGTACATAGGGCTCTGGCTCCTCTCTGCTAGACACGTTAGCACACTGCTACACCCCCCGTTGTACACCTGGACCCTCTCCTTACGTTAATAAAAGGAAGGTCCAGGGCTCTCGTACGAGAAGGTGGCCGCACGGGAGAATGGGCTGACGCGCAGTCTCACGTCCTCTCTCTCTCTCTCCCTCGCGAACGCTTGTAACCCCCTACTGCAAGCGCATCCGCCCTAGGCGCAGGACAACACGAGGCCGCGGGTTCCCCTCACTGTTTTTCCCCCTTGTGTCTCCATCTCGCGTCGACCCATCTGGGCTGGGACACGCAACGACAATTTACTCGTCGGTCCAGGGACCCCCCGGGGTCGAAACGCCGACAGCGGGGAAAATTCGTCTAAATTAACTAAAGCGAATGCAAAATTAAAATTAATCAATTAAGGCAAATTAGAAACGTCCCCTAATTATTTCGCTCTTGTTCGAGCAATCTCTACAAATTCGGTAGAGACACTACCAGGGGCAGGCTGTTTAAATAAACTGAACCCGAACCGACCGAAATCGTAATAATTGTTAGCCGATTCGGTTTACTATTTCAAAGTCAAAAAAATAATATGCATAACCCAAATGTCGTTTTAATTCGATCTGTTTATATCATGTCTGAACAAATCCAAATGATCGGATATTAATAACTGGTAGAAATTTATCTGGTCCTGCGATTGTTCACCAAATCGAATTCGGTCTAAATTATATACCTGATATTGTTTTCATCCAACACATTTATGCCTCTTTTAATCCCTAGAAATTAGATTTGTCTCTATGTCTACGTTAACTAAATACAGAAAATATCTTTGTATCCTATCTAGCTGTCCTGTAGGCTTGGCCACATCCTCTCCTTAAGGCACACGTCTCCTATAATTCTCATTTTCTATACGTTCCTATCCTCTCTAGCTGATATTTTCTACACACGTGAAGTTCTCATTTTTCTTACACATCAACCGTGCACACGTTCCTCTCCCTCTGATATTCTTCAACGAGCTCAGATCTTTTTTTGCCACTAACCTTATCTTCCAGCCATCGTTAAAAGCATGGATATTTTTTCTTCTTCACTGAACGTGGACAGCACTGAGCCATCGTGTCTCCTCCGTGTTGCTCGCTCAGTTTCCTCCTCCCGTCCATCCCAGCGCTGAGCGCCCTCTTCAGTCGTGGAGCTTCTTCCCTCAGCCGCTCCCTCCTCTCTCTCTCAGCTCTCCCGGTGTCTCAAGCTCTCGCGCCGCGCGCCCTGGCGTCTGCGTCCAGCTGAGCTCCTCCAACTCGTGACCCTCTCCCTCTTAACGCCCTGCTGGCCAGCTGCTGGCCAGCGCTTGCCGGACTCGTGCCGCCCTGGCCTCCATCCGAGCTCGCCCTGGTCGGATGTGGATCCCTGCGAGCTCCACTAGTCCAACCCTAAGTTAAAGCTTCAGTCATGGCCGCCTCTCCCTGCGCCCTACCCAGCCGTGGGCTCGCCCTTGCCCTCCTGCTGGCGAGTTTTCCCCAGCGCCGTCAGCTTGTCAGTCATTTGTTCGATGGTCGAGCACGTTATAGCCCTGGCTGTCGCGCCCTCGCGCTCACTTTGTCGGCCGCCCCGAACTCGCCCTTGTGCTCGGACCTTACCTCACCGCTGACCTCCCTCATCCGTGCAACGTCGTCTCTGCTGGTCCATGCCGCGTGACCCATCTACGCGCGATGCTCCTGCTTGCATCCTTACAGAACCGCGCTAGCTCCTGTGCTGAGCTCTGCAGCCACGCTTCCTCCAACTGCAGCTGCGTCACTAGGCCCTCGACGTCGTGCTGTGTGCTGGGACTGTCCGTAACTCGCCTGGGTGCCAAATCACGCCGTCGATTCTCGGCACCGCGAGCTCACCTTCCCTTACGCACATCTCTACAGACCCTGCCTCATCACGCGTTTGCGTCATCGATTTTGTCGTCGAGCTGTTGAACCCGTCTTCCCTTGCTCGTGACTTCATCGTCGCCAGAGCTCGCGCTAACCTGCTCGACCCCACCTCACCAGGTTGCTCCAAACTTGATCTCGTCGTCGTTCCATACTTCATTAAGAAATCCCTTGGGTCAGGCAAAGACGAAGCTAGCAGCGTAATATTCACCAAGTGCTCGACAGAAAGCTCGAACAAGTCGTCGATCGTCATCCTCGTCTACGCCAAGATCCGAGAAGATTAGGCGCAGAAGAAAATAAATCAGTATGCGGCCGGAGAATTCTCGATGTGGATAAAGATGAAGCGTGATTCGACGCAGCACTCACCCTATTTTCGGTGAAATGCTGAGCTTAAAGGCGTCGTCGATTTTGTGGTTTCAAGTCAGATTTAATGTGGGTAAGTTGATTCGTTATTCCAGTCAACTAGATATATAAATAGATTAAATAGAATTGTTGGTCACGATAATTGTTATTAATTTAGCATGTATATTGTGATGTTCGATCTAGATGAATCGGTAAATCAAGTTAATTAAGATATACAGTTTAAAGAGTTAATTAGATTGTTTCTATAACTATTTTAAGTCGTTGAAATTTAATAATAGCAAGTCCAGGTTTTACTAGACCTCTGAAATATATTTTACTAAAATTGATAGTGTGTGTTTATGATTTATTCTTGCTTGATAATAAAATTAGATGTGATTGAACAGGAGAATTGTGTGTGCTGTAATTAGTATATATAGTTTATTATTTTGTGATTATTGCGCGTAGTCATATGTCGGTAACTAGTGCTTTCGTATGAAATGGTACGACACTTCGTCATTAGGTGTTTAATTCGCTATCGTGTAGCACTATTTAGATTTGTGCTATTCCTGTTTATATGCATTCATGTGCATTATGAAAATCATTTAGGTATGTTTGTTGACTACGTGATGCAGAGAACCAAAGCCAAGTTGACCCCACGGTGTCGTAAAGCACGACCTACTTCGAACACTGATACTGATGGACGAACCTGAAGATGGATAATCTGACGAATGCCAAGGCTAAAGATGGACGTCAATTGATCGACGTCTAACAACATTAACCTAGTGTTATCCAGGCAAGCCCCGGTGCATGCAACCCCTTCCTTGTGTTTTTAAATGATTTTTACACACTTTAAGTCTAGCGAAATGTGCATTAGGTTTATAAGAGTTGCTTGGAAACCCTTTGATGCATTGCCTACCTTGATATCCATACCTTTATAGATACTTCTAATGAAGTATCAAAACATGATTTACAAAAATGCTTAGCTCTGCTTAGATCTTGTGGATTGAAGTTGTCTTTCGCAATAAGGCCTAGCTCAGGGGTTATCCTGAGGAAAGATGGCTTCTACCTGCAAGAATATTTTCATTGAGAGCGTGGTGGGATCTTACTGCAAAGTTCCCTTTGATGCTCTTTTCATCCTAAGGAATACAAACGATCCTAAGGGTGGAAGTACTTAAATCGGGACTTGGGCTAGGAACAGGTGATGTTCTACCTAGGTTGATTAAGGATTGGATGCGTATGTAGGCTTGATGATCAAGGACTATCTTAACTGGCCACATGCCCTGGATATGGGACAGGGTAAGCTTTGCCTCGGGCAGACTAATACCAGAATAAGATAACATGCAATGGGAGTGGAGAGATGGCGAGAGTAGCGTGTACCCTCCATGGCAAGAGGCTGGACGGTGGTGTATCTGTGCTCTCGGTTGGCGTGAACCTGATCTGGTCTTAAGAACCCCGATGGCGAGTTGACATATGCAAGGGTTAAGTGCTACATATGTCGTGTGGTTAGAGATCCTCAGCTGAGTAAATTGATTCAGATCGCCGTTATGTCCCCGGATAGTGGAGACTTGGTCACTGCCCTACAACCTAAGTTAGGATGTGAACCTCATGAATAAAAATGATGTTGTATTGATGAGATGGTGAAATTAGACCAGATGTGTCGGGGACCATAATTAGGGGTACCCTCAAGACGCCTAATTCTCAGCTGGTAACCCCCATCAGCATAAAGCTGCAGAGGCCTGATGGGTACGATTAAGTCAGGGATCAGTCCATACGAGCGACTCGATCACGCCTCGCCCGAGCCTAGCCTCGGGCAAGGGCAGCCGACCCTGAGGTGTTTCCGTCTCGCCCGAGGCCCCTTTTTATGGCAGACGCATCTCCGGCTCGCCCGAGGCCTTGCCTTCGTTAAGAAGCAAGCCTGACTAAATCGCCGCACCGACCGATCGAGTCACAGGGGCATTTAACGCAAAGGTAGCCTGGCACCTTTATCCTGACGCGCGCCCCCTGGCAGAGCCGAAGTGACCGCCGTCACTTCGCCGCTCCACTGACCGGTCTGACAGAAGGACAGCGCCGCCTGCGCCATCCCGACTGCAGTGCCACTTGACAGAGTGAGACTGACAGGCAGCCAGGCCTTGCCAAAGGCGCCATAGAAAGCTCCGCCCGACCCAGGGCTCGAACTCGGGCTAAAGCCCCGGAAGACGGCGAACTCCGCTCCGCCCGACCCAGGGCTCGGACTCGGGCTAAGGCCCCAGAAGACGGCGAACTCCGCTCCGCCCGACCCAGGGCTCGGACTCGGGCTAAGGCCTCGGAAGACGGCGAACTCCGCTCCGCCCGACCCAGGGCTCGGACTCGGGCTAAGGCCCCGGAAGACGGCGAACTCGCTCCGCCCGACCCAGGGCTCGGACTCGGGCTAAGGCCCCGGAAGACGACGAACTCCGCCTCGCCCGACCCCAGGGGTCGGACTCCGCCCTGGCCTCTGCCGAACGACCTCCGCCTCGCCCGACCCAGGAGCTCGGGCTCGGCCTCGGCCATGCAGGACAGACTCGACCTCGGCTTCGGAGGAGCCTCCACGTCGCCCGACCTAGGGCACAAGTCCGCCACGTCAACAGGAAGCGCCATCATCACCCTACCCCGGGCCGACTCGGGCCGCAGAGAACAGGACCGACGTCCCATCTGGCCAGCTCCGCCAGATAGGCAATGATGGCGCCCGCTAGACCCATGACGACGGCGGCTCTCAGCTCCCTTACGGAAGCAGGGTGACGTCAGCAAGGGCCCAACCTCTCCGACAGCTGTCCCTCCACCAGGCTTCGTTACTCCTCCGACAGCCACGACACCACACCAGCTGGGTGCCAAGATCTCTCCGGCTGCCACCTTGGCATGTACTTAGGGCACTAGCTCTCCCCCGCTAGACACGTAGCACTCTGCTACACCCCCATTGTACACCTGGATCCTCTCCTTACGCCTATAAAAGGAAGGACCAGGGCCTTCTTAGAGAAGGTTGGCCCCCGCGGGAACGAGGGCAGGGGCAGGCGCTCTCTTGGGGCCGCTCGCTCCCCTCACCCGCGTGGACGCTTGTAACCCCCTACTGCAAGCGCACCCGACCTGGGCGCGGGACGAACACGAAGGCCGCGGGAATCTCCACCTCCCTCACGACTCGGCTCCGGCCACCTCGCTCTCTTCCCCCCTTCGCGCTCGCCCACGCGCTCGACCCATCTGGGCTGGGGCACGCGGCACACTCACTCATCGGCTTAGGGACCCCCCCAGTCTCGAAACGCCGACAGTTGGCGCGCCAGGTAGGGGCCTGCTGCGTGTTGACGAGCAGTTTCCCGTCAAGCTCCAGATGGGCAGTCTCCAACGACCTCTCCAACCCGGGACGGTGCTCCGTTTCGGGAGTCTCGAGTTCATGTCTTTCGACGGCAGCTACGACATGATACTCCTTCCACCGCCGTGCGACGACGACAATGGTGGCCGACAGCCCGCCCGCCGGTGGCGGAATCGACGACGTCTTCCCCGCGTGGGGGAAGAACAACATTCGAGCTTGCCCCATCCTCTCCCTCGCCATCGAGGGAGGAGGCGGGGCAACCAGGGCCGAGCGGGAGGCTGCGCTCCGTCGGCTGTCGAGCGCATCGACATCCCCAGCGCCCCAACGAAGGACGCGTCGGGCGTCACCCTCGCGTTTGAGGCGAAGGCGAGCGCCGTCCCCCCGCAACACGCCAACCCCGAGCAAGTGGACGACGCCAGCACGCTCACGGAGGGCCTGCGGGACATCGCCCTCGTACCCAGGACGACGGCGCGATCAGCCCCCGATGTGACTTCATCGCTCCTCGTCGACCAAAAGGTACCGACCGATTCCCATCCTTCGTCATTTCGACTCGGCCTCAACCCGCCTAGCGACCTCGCTCTGGCGGGCGCTCACGTTGAGGCGAGCGCAACCTCTCTTGGGTTTCGTGTGCGGTCGCCTTGGGACCGATTGACGGGCGTCTCGACCTACGGGCCCTCTGGGTCCGAGGAAGATGACGACCCCAGCATCTGCTGGGATTTCTCTAGATCTGGCAACCCCAGTGCCATGCGGGACTTCATGACCGCATGCAACTACTGCCTCTCCGACTGTTCCGACGGCAGGCGCAGCCTTGACGACAAGGACTGCGGCCCGAGCCGCGAATGTTTCCACGTCGAGCTAGGGGATCCCTCCGGAGGCAACCGTCTCGGTATGCCGGAGGATGGTGATCTCCCTAGGCCAGCGCCTCGCGCCGACATCCCGCGGGAGCTAGCTGTGGTCCCCGTTCCGGCGGGGGGTCACGACCCACAGCTTGAGCAAGTCCGCGGGGCACAGGCCGGGCTCGACGAGGGGGCAGGAGCGCTCGAGTTGGTCCGCCGGGACGTCGAGCAAGTATGGATGGGCCAGCCCCCGGCCGGAGAAATACGTCACCTGCCCCAGGGTCTCCAGCGCCGCATCGCCAACGATGCCAGGGACAGGCCGCTACCCGCATCCAGCGGGACCGGTCAGGACCTGGCAGCCGCAGCGATGCTCCTCCGCGCGATGCCGGAGTCATCAACCACCGAGGGTCGGCGAATCCAGGGAGAGCTCAAGCATCTCCTGGAAGGCGCTGCGGCCCGGTGGGCCGAGAGCTCTGCCTCCCGAAGGCAGGGGTACCCCTCGGAACCTTGTGCCGCGACTTCCCGACTCATGCGGGAAGCCTCGGTCTACACCAGGCGCACGCGCAACACCGCGCCTGCGGCCCCGGGCCGCCTCGGCGACGAGCACCCTCATCGCGACCGTCGGGCCCGCCTCGACGAAAGGGTGCGCCGAGGCTATCACCCCAGGCGTGGGGGACGCTACGACAGCGGGGAGGATCGAAGTCCCTCGCCCGAACCATTCGGTCCGCAGGTCTTCAGCCGGGCCATTCGGCGGGCGCCGTTTCCGGCCCCCGACTACTATCACGAAGTACTCGGGGGAAACGAGACCGGAATTATGGCTCGCGGACTACCGCCTGGCCTGTCAACTGGGTGGAACGGACGACGATAACCTCATCATCCGCAACCTCCCCCTGTTCCTCTCCGACACTGCTCGCGCTTGGTTGGAGCACCTGCCTCCGGGGCAGATTTCCAACTGGGAAGATTTGGTCCAAGCTTTCGCCGGCAACTTCCAGGGCACGTACGTGCGCCTCGGGAATTCCTGGGACCTCCGAAGCTGCCGGCAACAGCCGGGAGAGTCTCTTCGGGACTACATCCGGCGGTTCTCGAAGCAGCGCACCGAGCTGCCTAACATCACCGACTCAGATGTCATCGGCGCGTTCCTTGCCGGCACCACTTGCCGTGACCTGGTGAGCAAGTTGGGTCGCAAGACCCCCACCAGGGCGAGCGAGCTGATGGACATCGCCACCAAGTTCGCCTCTGGCCAGGAGGCGGTCGAGGCCATCTTCCGAAAGGACAAGCAGCCCTAGGGCCGCCCGTCGGAGGATGCCCCCGAGGCGTCTACTCCGCTCGGCGCCAAGAAGAAAGGCAGGAGGAAGTCGCAGGCGAAACGCGACACCGCCGACGCAGACCTTGTCGTCGCTGCCGAGTACAAGAACCCTCGGAAGCCCCCCGGAGGTGCCAACCTCTTCGACAAGGCACTCAAGGAGACGTGCCCTTACCATCAGGGGCCCGTCAAGCACACCCTCGAGGAGTGCGTCATGCTTCGGCGCCACTTCCACAAGGCCGGGCCACCCGCAGAGGGTGGCAGGGCCCGCGACGACGACAAAAAGGAAGATCACCAAGCAGGAGAGTTCCCCGAGGTCCGCGACTGCTTCATGATCTACGGAGGGCATGCGGCGAATGCCTCGGCTCGGCATCGTAAGCAAGAGCGTCGGGAGGTCTGCTCGGTGAAGGTGGCGGCGCCAGTCTACCTAGACTGGTCCGACAAGCCCATCACTTTCGACCAAGATGACCACCCCGACCACGTGCCGAGCCCGGGGAAGTACCCGCTCGTCGTCGACCCCATCATCGGCGACGTTAGGCTCACCAAGGTCCTGATGGATGGGGGCAGCTGCCTCAATATCATCTACGCCGAGACCCTCAGGCTCCTGCGCGTCGATCCGTCCTCCGTCCGAGCAGGCGCTGCGCCCTTCCACGGGATCATTCCTGGGAAGCGCGTCCAGCCCCTCGGACGGCTCGACCTTCCTGTCTGCTTCGGAACACCCTCCAACTTCCGAAGGGAGACTTTGACGTTCGAGGTGGTCGGGTTCCGAGGAACCTACCACGCGGTATTGGGGAGGCCATGCTACGCGAAGTTCATGGCCATCCCCAACTACGCCTACCTGAAGCTCAAGATGCCGGGCCCCAACGGGGTCATCATCGTCGGCCCCACGTACAAACACGCGTTCGAATGCGATGTGGAGTGCGTGGAGTACGCCGAGGCCCTCGCCGAGTCCGAGGCCCTCATCGCCGACCTGGAAAACCTCTCCCGAGAGGTGCCGGACGTGAAGCGACACGCCGGCAACTTCGAGCCAGCGGAGACGGTTAAGGCCGTCCCTCTCGACCCCAGTGGCGACACCTCCAAGCAGATCCGGATCGGTTCCGGGCTCGACCCCAAATAGGAAGCAGTGCTCGTCAACTTTCTCCGCGCAAACGCCGACGTCTTTGCGTGGAGTCCCTCGGACATGCCCGGCATACCGAGGGATGTCGCCGAGCACACGCTGGATATTCGGGCCGGAGCCCGACCGGTCAGGCAGCCTCTACGCCGATTCGACGAGGAAAGGCGCAGGGTGATAGGCGAGGAGATCCACAAGCTGATGGCAGCAGGGTTCATCAAAGAGGTATTCCATCCCGAATGGCTTGCCAACCCTGTGCTTGTGAGGACGAAAGGGGGGAAATGGCGGATGTGTGTAGACTACACTGGTCTCAACAAAGCATGTCCGAAGGTTCCCTACCCTCTTCCTCGCATCGATCAAATCGTGGATTCCACTGCTGGGTGCGAAACCCTGTCTTTCCTTGATGCCTACTCAGGGTATCATCAAATCAAGATGAAAGAGTCCGACCAGCTCGCGACTTCTTTCATCACGCCCTTCGGCATGTACTGCTATGTCACCATGTCGTTCGGTTTGAGGAACGCGGGTGCAACGTACCAGCGGTGCATGAACCATGTGTTCGGCGAACACATCGGTCGCACGGTCGAGGCCTACGTCGATGACATCGTAGTCAAGACAAGGAAAGCCTCCGACCTCCTCTCCGACCTTGAAGTGACATTCCGGTGTCTCAAGGCAAAGGGCGTCAAGCTCAATCCCGAGAAGTGTGTCTTCGGGGTGCCCCGAGGCATGCTCCTGGGATTCATCGTCTCCGAGCGGGGCATCGAAGCCAACCCGGAGAAGATCGCAGCCATCACCAACATGGGGCCCATCAAGGACTTAAAAGGCGTACAGAGGGTCATGGGATGTCTCGCGGCCTTGAGCCGTTTCATCTCGCGCCTCGGCGAAAGAGGCCTGCCTCTGTACCGTCTCTTAAGGAAGGCCGAGTGCTTCACTTGGACCCCCGAGGCCGAGGAAGCCCTCGGGAACCTGAAGGCGCTCCTCACCCAGGCGCCCGTCTTGGTACCCCCAGCTGATGGAGAAGCCCTCTTGGTCTACGTCGCCGCTACCACTCAGGTGGTTAGCGCCGCGATCGTGGTCGAAAGGCAAGAAGAGGGGCATGCATTGCCCGTTCAGAGGCCAGTTTACTTCGTCAGCGAGGTGCTGTCCGAAACCAAGATCCGCTACCCACAAGTTCAGAAGCTGCTGTACGCAGTGATCCTGACGAGGCGAAAGTTGCGACATTACTTCGAGTCTCATCCGGTAACTGTGGTGTCATCCTTCCCCCTGGGGGAGATCATCCAGTGCCGAGAGGCCTCGGGACGGATCGCAAAGTGGGCGGTGGAAATCATGGGCGAGACAATCTCGTTCGCCCCTCGGAAGGCCATCAAGTCCCAGGTACTGGCAGACTTCGTAGCCGAATGGGTCGACACCCAGTTGCCGACGGCTCCGATCCAACCGGAGCTCTGGACCATGTTTTTCGATGGGTCGCTAATGAAGGCGGGAGCCGGCGCGGGCCTGCTCTTCGTCTCGCCCCTTGGGAAACACCTGCGCTAAGTGCTGTGCCTCCATTTCCCGGCGTTCAACAATGTGGCTGAGTACGAAGCTCTGATCAACGGATTGCGAATCGCCATCGAGCTAGGGGTCCGACGCCTCGACGCTCGCGACGACTCGCAGCTCGTCATCGACCAGGTCATGAAGAACTCCCACTGCCGCGACCCGAAGATGGAGGCCTACTGTGATGAGGTTAGACGCCTGGAAGACAAGTTCTACGGGCTCGAGCTTAACCACATCGCCCGGCGCTACAACGAGACTGCAGACGAGCTGGCAAAGATAACCTCGGGGCGAACGACGGTTCCCCCGGACGTCTTCTCCCAGGATCTGCACCAACCCTCCGTCAAGATCAGCGACACGCCCGGGCCCGAGGCGCCCTCGGCCCCGTCCGAGGTAACCTCGGCCCAGCCCGAGCCGTCCTCGGTTCAGCCCGAGGAACCCTCGGCTCCCGAGGGCGAGGCGCTGCGCATCGAGGAGGAGCGGAGCGGGGTCACGCCTGATCAAGATTGGCAGGCCCCATACCTGTAGTATCTCCGCCAAGGAGAGCTACCCCTCGACCAGGCCGAGGCACGACGGGTAGCGCGACGTGCTAAGTCGTTCGTCTTGCTGGGCGATGAGAAGGAGCTCTACCACCGCAGCCCCTCGGGCATCCTCCAGCGGTGCATCTCCATCGCCGAAGGTCAGGAACTCCTGCAAGAGATACACTCGGGGGCTTGCGGCCATCATGCAGCGCCTCGAGCCCTCGTCGGGAACGCTTTCCGGCAAGGCTTCTACTGGCCGACGGCGGTGGCTGACGCCACTAGAATTGTCCGCACCTGCGAAGGGTGTCAATTCTATGCGAAGCAGACCCACTTGCCCGCTCAGGCTCTGCAGACGATACCCATCACCTGGCCCTTAGCTGTGTGGGGTCTGGACCTCGTCGGCCCTCTGCAGAAGGCGCCCGGGGGCTACACGCACCTGCTGGTCGCCGTCGACAAATTCTCCAAGTGGATCGAGGTCCGCCCCCTGAACAGCATCAGGTCCGAGCAGGCGGTGGCGTTCTTCACCAACATCATCCATCGCTTCGGGGTCCCAAACTCCATCATCACCGACAACGGCACCCAGTTCACCGGCAAAAAATTCTTGAATTTTTGCGAGGATCACAACATCCGGGTGGACTGGGCTGCCGTAGCTCATCCCATGTCGAATGGGCAAGTAGAGCGTGCCAATGGCATGATTCTACAAGGGCTCAAGCCTCGGATTTACAATGACCTCAACAAGTTCGGCAAGCGATGGATGAAGGAACTCCCCTCGGTGATCTGGAGCCTGAGGACGACACCGAGCCGAGCCACGGGTTTCACGCCGTTCTTCCTGGTCTACGGGGCCGAGGCCGTCTTGCCCACGGACCTGGAATACGGCTCCCCGAGGACGAGAGCCTACGACGATCAAAGCAACCAAGCTAGCCGAGAAGACTCGCTGGACCAGCTGGAAGAGGCTCGGGACAGGGCCTTACTACACTCGGCGCGGTATCAGCAGTCCCTGCGACGCTACCACGCCCGAGGGGTCCGACCCCGAGACCTCCAGGTGGGCGACCTGGTGCTTCGGCTGCGGCAAGACGCCCGAGGGAGGCACAAGCTCACGCCCCCCTGGGAGGGGCCATTCGTCATCGCCAAAGTTCTGAGCCCGGAACGTACAAGCTGGCCAACAGTCAGGGCGAGGTCTACGGCAACGCTTGGAACATCCAACAGCTACGTCGCTTCTACCCTTAAGATGTTTCCAAGTTGTTCATATACCTTGCACTCACACAAAGTTTAGTCAACAAGGAAGGGTCGGCCTCGCCTCGGCAAAGCCCGACCCTCCCTCGGGGGCTAAAAGGGGGGAAACCCCCTCTGCGTCAAAATTTTCCTTGAAAAAAAATCTCTTCTACCAGAATATCTTTCGTGCTTTTTGGCTACTTCGAAAGGTGGGTCCTGGAAACGACGGAGTACACGTAAGCAGCCAAGGCTGACCGAGCCGAGGGACTCCTACGCCTCCGGGATACGGATACCTCACTCATCACCTTCTGCGATAAGTAACTCGTGTTCGGATAAAGTGGCTCCGCAGATCGAACAAGTCTTTACGTTCGGAAGCCCTTCTGCCGAAGCGATCCTTCGAGCCTTCTCGACCGGGTCGGCGACAGGGCCTCATGGACGGGTGAAAGTACGCGTAAGCGGCAAGGCCGACCGAGCCGAGGGACTCCTACGCCTCCGGGATACAGATACCTCACTCATCACCTTCCGCGAGAAGCAACTCTCGCTCGCACAAACATCCCTGTTACCGACAAAATGTCCAGATACTCGAAACAAGAGGAAAGGAGACGCAGCTTTACAAAGCAGCAAGAGTGTGTGTGTGTTCTGGCCCCGACGGCCGCACAAGGCACACGCTACAACACAACACTGATCCTGCAGGCTCGGGTCTTGACGCTGGAAGGGGGCAGCAACGCCCTCGGCATCGACGGCACCTTTGGCGAGGCCCGACCTAGCCTCGGACGGCGACGCGGTCCGAGGGTCTCCGCTCCGAAGGACGACGTCATCACCACGCCCGGGCAATCGCTGTCAGGGACTTCTCCGAGAATCCAGCCCGAGCAGGCGGCTCGGCCGGCCACCTCCGGGGCCTCGGCCAACCATCTTCCAAGGGCGCCGGCCCGGTCCGAAGCCTCGGCTGATCAACTCCGGCGTCGATCCTGCCAACGGACAACCCGGCTAGGCTCCGGCCAACCAGGTTTCATTTTCGAGCCAACTCCGCCTCTGTTCATGCTGATATCGCTACCCCTGGCCTCGGCTCGACGAAGAGCAGCCGAGGGGTCTCTTTAACTAAGCTAGAGGAACCTCGGACAGCAAGGCCGACCGAGCCGAGGGACTCCTACGCCTCCGGGATACGGATACCTCACTCGTCACCTTGACACGGGGTGACTCATGCTTGGTGAAGCGGTTCAGATAGTCAACAGACGAGTCTTAGTGCTCAAAAATGAGGAAAAAACACGGTTCCGTGCCGACGTTACATACATGTTCAGGCCCCAAAAGCCGTAATGAACAAAAACACTGGCATTCGAAGTGCCATTACAAACGGAACTCTGGTTCCGTTTCCACGGATATGGACAACCTCCACGCCGGGGAAGCCCGTGCAGCGACAAGCTCTGGGCGAATCACCAACAAAACGCAGGTCGCCCCAAGCGTCCCGGCAGATCCTCGCAGCCGTCCCCGCCGCGAGTGCGAGGAAGGGGACGGAATGTTGCATCCTAGCTGGGCAGCAACAGTTCGCCTTCCCCGACATGGCTGGAGGACGTCTCCGCCGTAGGGCTAAGGGGCGATTGCCACCACCAGAAGCTGGAAGAAGAGGTGGTCCGCCGACCTGCGCAGGAGGCAGAGCCCCGGCTCGCCTCACTCCCCGCCCCGGCGAGGATGACGAACACCCTCAACACTGAGGGTGGGGCCGAGACCACAGCCCGGTTCGCCTCTCCCCATCTAGGAGCTGGAGGTCACCACCTTGGGTGACCACCAGCGGAGGGGAGCAACCGGGCTGCATGATGAAAATCCTTGAAGCCGAACGATGGCTGAAAGGTACCAACTCCCACGGAGTTGCGTTCCTCCAACGATGAGGCGAAAAGACGGCGGTTTCCCCCATCCGGGGGCTTGGAAGGTGGAAAGACACGGTGCATCAGGGAGGAAGAAGACATGGTCGCCTTACGGAAGGGGTCGCCCTCCTTTTAAAGGCGACTCTCCCTGCTTGCGCCCCAAACCGTCACGGGCTGAGTCTTCTCCAACACGCCTCCAAAGCCCTCCCCTGCGGCGCGGGGGCTGGGTCCCGCATGTCATGCAGACCGGCTCCGAGCAGAAGAAGCCAAACCGCCGCGCACGGCGCGCGCAACCGCCCAGCGGTTACAAGTGACCCTCCACTTTTGCCCAGACCAACGGGTGAAAGGGGCAAGCAGCCATGCAGGCGGCATGCAACCGCGCCAAGTGGACGCGCCTCTCCGACTCCTGACATGCCAGCACGGAGGCCCAAGCCCACGCGTCGCGCGATCGGCGCGCCGGATGCTGCATGCAAGCAACTGTACCACTTGCGCCACCACCGCGCCTCCTCGATTGCGGAACCGATACCGTGACCCGAGGCGACTTAGCGCGCGACCCAGCAGCGCCAGCCTGACACAGCGGTCAAACGTGGTCAAAAGTGGGCCGGCAGTAATGACGGTGGCAGGCACGCGGGAGCAGCGGTCACGCCGTCAGCCAAGCTCACGTCCCATCCGGAGACAGCGAGAGAACCCCCCTCTCACGGCGTGAAGACGACGCGCCCGTGACCCGTTCCTCGAACGGCTCGCGCACGCGCAACGGCAGCCTCGCCAACTACTCGCCCCGTCGCATTAACTCCACGGCTGGACAGGCGGCGCTTCTGGCAGGAGCAGCTGGCGACGCTTCGCCTACGCCAAAACAATCGCGCCAAAAAAGGTACGCCGCGTCGTTCAATTTCGCATCCTTTTTCCTTTTTCCTCTTTCTCTATCTCTTGCAACAGGGACCGGGAAAGGGGATACCCCTAAAGGGATCCTTCCCCGTGAAGGGACTAGGCTCCGAGCCTCCTTACTGATCAGGGGTTCGAAGGCTGGCCCCCCGAAGGGTTCAACAGCCGCCTCAGATCGCGTGGGCCCGACACCCACTACTGGTCAGGGGTTCGAAGGTCGGCCCCCCGAAGGGTTCCACGGCCGCCTCAGGCTACTCGGGCTCCGCGCCCATTACTGATCAGGGGTTCGAAGGCTGGCCCCCCGAAGGGTTCACAGTCGCCTCAGACACCGAGCGAGGGATGACCAGGGGTACGTTCGATACATAACCAAGGCTCGGGCTGCGCTCCCGAGGTACCCTAGGACATTTCCGAGACCAGCGGGAACGATCCTGTAACGGAATCCCATCGGAGGGAGGCATCGAGCCCTCGGACCCCGTCGCCAGGGGACCGGGTCCGGCAGATCACCCGCAGGTACTTTTGGGCGTGCCTCCGGGCCCCTAGCCGACCCCCAACGAACGGGGCACGGACGTCCACTCGGATTACCCGCTTGCAGCTCACCGGAGACACCATGTTCGGTGCCCATCAAGGGTAACATGGCGCTCTCCCCCCTCCTCCTTGCGGAAAGGCGACGTAGGGGCGTATGTAAAAAAGCCGAGTCTGTCCCTGATCGCCCTCTCGCCCTGTGCAGAGGCTCGGGGGCTGCTCTCGCAAACCTGGCTCCGGCCAAACCGTTGACAGCGTCAACATACCAGCCCGAGAACTTGGGCCCCGGCAGTGCACCCCGACTACGGCCAGTTCGCATGAGGGAACCACCAGACCAGCCGAAGCATCACGCAAGGCATTAAGACCTCGAAGGAGTGAAACCACTCCTCCGAGGCCTCGGGGGCTACACCCGGCGGGTGCGCTCGCGCGCACCCACCGGAACAAAATGCAACTGAGAAAGGCTGGTCCCCTTGCAAAAAAGTGCGACGAAAGCCTCCAAGCGAGTGCTAACACTCCCTTCGAGGCTCGGGGGCTACTGTCGGGGACCATAATTAGGGGTACCCTCAAGACGCCTAATTCTCAGCTGGTAACCCCCATCAGCATAAAGCTGCAGAGGCCTGATGGGTACGATTAAGTCAGGGATCAGTCCATACGAGCGACTCAATCACGCCTCGCCCGAGCCTAGCCTCGGGCAAGGGCAGCCGACCCTGAGGTGTTTCCGTCTCGCCCGAGGCCCCTTTTTACGGCAGGCGCATCTCCGGCTCGCCCGAGGCCTTGCCTTCGTTAAGAAGCAAGCCTGACTAAATCGCCGCACCGACCGACCGAGTCACAGGGGCATTTAACGCAAAGGTAGCCTGGCACCTTTATCCTGATGCGCGCCCCCTGGCAGAGCCGAAGTGACCGCCGTCACTTCGCCGCTCCACTGACCGGTCTGACAGAAGGACAGCGCCGCCTGCACCATCCCGACTGCAGTGCCACTTGACAGAGTGAGACTGACAGGTAGCCAGGCCTTGCCAAAGGCGCCATAGGAAGCTCCGCCCGACCCAGGGCTCGGACTCGGGCTAAAGCCCCGGAAGACGGCGAACTCCGCTCCGCCCGACCTAGGGCTCGGACTCGGGCTAAGGCCCCGGAAGACGGCGAACTCCGCTCCGCCCGACCCAGGGCTCGGACTCGGGCTAAGGCCTCGGAAGACGGCGAACTCCGCTCCGCCCGACCCAGGGCTCGGACTCGGGCTAAGGCCCCGGAAGACGGCGAACTCGCTCCGCCCGACCCAGGGCTCGGACTCGGGCTAAGGCCCCGGAAGACGACGAACTCCGCCTCGCCCGACCCCAGGGGTCGGACTCCGCCCTGGCCTCTGCCGAACGACCTCCGCCTCGCCCGACCCAGGAGCTCGGGCTCGGCCTCGGCCATGCAGGACAGACTCGACCTCGGCTTCGGAGGAGCCTCCATGTCGCCCGACCTAGGGCACAAGTCCGCCACGTCAACAGGAAGCGCCATCATCACCCTACCCCGGGCCGACTCGGGCCGCAGAGAACAGGACCGACGTCCCATCTGGCCAGCTCCGCCAGATAGGCAATGATGGCGCCCCGCTAGACCCATGACGACGGCGGCTCTCAGCTCCCTTACGGAAGCAGGGGGACGTCAGCAAGGGCCCAACCTCTCCGACAGCTGTCCCTCCACTAGGCTCCGTTACTCCTCCGACAGCCACGACACCACACCAGCTGGGTGCCAAGATCTCTCCGGCTGCCACCTTGGCATGTACTTAGGGCACTAGCTCTCCCCCGCTAGACACGTAGCACTCTGCTACACCCCCATTGTACACCTGGATCCTCTCCTTACGCCTATAAAAGGAAGGACCAGGGCCTTCTTAGAGAAGGTTGGCCCCCGCGGGAACGAGGGCAGGGGCAGGCGCTCTCTTGGGGCCGCTCGCTCCCCTCACCCGCGTGGACGCTTGTAACCCCCTACTGCAAGCACACCCGACCTGGGCGCGGGACGAACACGAAGGCCGCGGGAATCTCCACCTCCCTCACGACTCGGCTCCGGCCACCTCGCTCTCTTCCCCCCTTCGCGCTCGCCCACGCGCTCGACCCATCTGGGCTGGGGCACGCGGCACACTCACTCGTCGGCTTAGGGACCCCCCAGTCTCGAAACGCCGACAAGATGCAAACAGAGTCTATTAATATTTAACCTAGCGTTAAAATATTGAAAGTAAGGACTCACTTTAGTAAGCTATTTCTGCAAAAGTATCTAATTTGATTCTTGCTAAAACTTTTCCTTGATTCCCAAATCCAGCATACCCTTGAGACTCTTTTCTTTAGTCGGGTAAGTCTTGCTGAGTAATTCCATACTTAGGGTTTTATTCCCTGTTGTTTTTCAGGTCATAGTTTTGTGCTGCTGATGATGGTATTAAGTGCCGGTGGGCTCGGCCTTCTTATAGGTTTAAGTAGCTCTCCTATACTTCTTATTAGGGATGGTCACTTGAGCTAGCATATATTTCAAACTTATACTTTTGTAATCACTCCTATAAAATAATGTAAAATTTTTGTAACTTGTAAAATTTGGTAATAAGATTTCCGCTGCAAAAATATTGGTGTGTGTGATTTGTGTTACTTAATCCCACGGTTCTGGTTGTAAGTGGTTTATCTGATGTCCTTGGGCAATCGGACACATCCTGTTAAGTTATCTGGTGCACATGCATAGCTGTCTGAGGTCTTTGAGACAAGGACAGGTGCATGTGGGCCCAATAACTTGGGAGGTTCTGCCACAGTCCGCATACAGTGACGGATGGTCCGCATATAATCACGGACAGTCCGGATACATGTCTGGATAGTCCGCGCATGAGTTTTTTGAGGAGGATTGTTACCTGAATCCTCACCCGTCCCAGCAACACTTCCCATCACACTATGTGATGCAGCAGCCCATTAATACAAAATCCTGAGCCCAGGAAAGCTTTCCGGCCCCGCCTAGAAGGCCGAAAAGGAACGATCAATCCTATGAGCCATATAGGGTAAATGGCAATGCACCACATAGCTCAAACCAATGGGGGGAAGACAACATGCTAATATCCAGCCAACCCCACTTATGTTTGACCAGAGAGCCGGTGGTCTCGCACCGGCTGCCATCGACATAGTGAGGGAGGAAATAGCCGGGGCGTTCCGAGATAAGCTCGGAGTAAGCATGGTACCTGGGGGCAATCATATCGGAAACCTTATGACAGCCGATTTGATCACCACCCATACCCCCAGGGAACCAGGATACCCGAATTTGCAAAATTTTTGGGTGACCAAGGAAAAAACACGCGCGAACACATAGGCCAGTTCTTAGCACAATTAGGAGAATTGGTTGACACAGAAGCATTTCGCGTACGTTTATTTTCATTATCTTTAACAGAACCTCGTTTGCATGGTATGCCACATTACCTCCTAATTCTATTTTGTCATGGGGGATTTAGAACAAAAATTCCATGATCACTTTTTCTCCGGTGACTATGAATTAGATTTAGTAGATTAAGTGGCCTTGCGACAAGCGAAAGACGAATCGGTTAATGATTACATCCGGAGATTCCGAGATACAAGATACTGATGCTTTCAGATTCACTTAGCAGAAAAGCAGCTAGCAGGATTAGCCTTTAATGGATTGTGATACTATTTAAAAGAAAGATTAGAAGGCATCCAATTTTTCACGCTAGCACAATTACACCAGAAAGCTTTGGCCTGTGAAAGCCGAAGCAAAGAGACTGTCAAAACCATTCATCACAATGTCTATATAGTAGAATGTGACCAAAGTAGCTCGGACGACGAATCAACAGAAGTATACGCTGCTGAAATGGTTTGGCCAAAGCAGGCCAAATCTTCGGGTTGTTCCTCCTTGCAGCCGATTCAAAAGAAACGGCAAGAGGAGGTTAAGTTTACATTTAATGTTGGTAAATGTGATAAAATATTTGATGAATTACTCAAAAATGGAAAGATTAAAATAAATCATACTGTTCCATCCACCGACGAACTAAAACGCCGTGCATACTGCAAGTGGCAAAACTCATTTTCTCATGCCACTAATGATTGTAATGTATTCCGTCGACAGATTTGATCGGCCATTAACGAAGGATGATTGAAATTTCAGGAGATGCAGGTAGACACGGAGCCCTTTCCGATGAACTGTCACACCCGGGTTTTAGGGGCACCAAGACCCGGGCGCGAACATAAACACCAGGTATGCTGGGACCAAGTCTCACACATATGATGTATAGTGGCACAGGATCGAATGTCACATATTTATATATAACAGGGGTTCTATACAAAATAAATAATTACATTATAAGGAGACAACGGTCCAGCAACCCAAAGTTGACTGGGAGACGACGGCCTAGACCTCTCACGAACTTGCCACAACATCCTCCAAGCGCCTCATCCTGTGGTACCTGTTCTTGACCTGTGGGGGGTGTGAGACAGCAAGAGTGAGCTCACATACGTTCATAGCTCAACAAGTTGTGGGGAATAATGTGCATGAACTCGCCAAAGGTGGGAGCTCACGTGAAGTGTAAGGCTTACCAAAGAGGATGGTTGAAGCTGAGCATTGCTTTTAAAGTTGGTCAAAATTTTATTAGCAGTTACTAAGTATAAGTAAATACCAACCCAATTAAATAGTAGAACAAAAGTAACAACTTCACCTGCGATGCAATGCATATGACAAATTGAATTTAGTTCCATAATTTAATCATGTGAGTGTCCGAGCTGCTCATGACCGTGAGCACGGCTAGTATACCAGTTTTACACTCTGCAGAGGTTGCGCATCTTTACCCACAAGTCGTGTTACCCATCTGCCAAGAGACGGCCAACCCCATACACCTCTACCGAGGAGGTGAGGCAGGGTAACACTACGAGGCCTTTACAAAGTTCCACTAGCTTCAGAAAACCCGCTACAATTTATAGGAAGTTCCAATGCAGGAATCCCTTGCAGGACCGCCATCGCGGCAAAATCCTCCCGAGGGCCTCCCTAGAGGAATCCCTTGCAGGACTGCCATCGCAGCAAAATCCTCCCGAGGGCCTCCCTACACTGACCACTCCCCTACTGCCCTTGCCCCTTTCGGGTAAGGTAGTCTTCCACTAGCTTTCCTAATTAATCGGCCAAGGGCGTCCCATTAAACCCTTGTGGTAGCACTGTTTTCCCGGGTGGTTCTCCATGTTCCAATTAACATAATGATCTTGTCATGAACAGTAATTAACAAACTGATAACAAAAGTGTAATCATGAATAATGTATCTCCATACCCAAAACCACATATAGCACTAGCAAGTACTACCCAGAAAGTTCAGTGGTAAACAAGGTATAAAGATAGACAAACTAGGGTAACCTATTGGGTCCCATCAAAATTAGCCTATGCAGATCATTATGATTAATTAGAACATGAGTGGGTAAAAGAAGTGATCAAGGGCACAACTTGCCTGGGACTTGAGATTCCAGGTACCAACTTGCTCTTCAGATGACATGTGACCTCGCTCTAGTCGTAGCAATACAAACAAACATTGTATAGGCAAAATTAACATTACACCAAACATAAGTACAAATATATATTAATAATCTACATATTAAAATAAGATCACAGGAACAGGAATTATTAATTTTGGAGTTATAGATTTTAAGTTATGGATTTCCAAAGATTATATGTGCTTTGTACAAGATTAATTAAGATGACAATTTTAATGTGACTTTTATGTCAAAACAGTGGCACTAAATGATAAACAATAATATTACAAAATTATAGGAACTGGAATGGGCTAATTTGGAGTTCATATGCATTTTCTATGAATTATACAAATTTTATGAATTGTTTTTATATTAAAAACTCATTTCCTAATTCATTTTCCTGATTTTATAATTCTCTGGACGGGGCTAAATCATAAACTTTCTCAGACTCAGTAAACAATCCGAGTGGACGGCGGGTTTTATTTTCAAGAAAGCCAGGGGCTCTTTTGCAACTTGACATGCGCGAAGGGGTATGTTCTAATCTGGACTTTCAGATCTGAAATCGACGGGTATGATTAGGTCTAACTAAGGTGAATCGTTACACATTTGTGGCCTTCGGATCACGCATCAACGCTCAAAACTTCAAGGAACCCTCGATCTATTTCAGGCCAATGGATCGGGGATCTACGGATAGAAACTTGTCTTCCTCCTTTCAGCCGGAACGCGGCTGCGTGCAGGCCCTCCCGCGGTGGATCTCCATTGTGCCATGGAAGAGGGGCTCTCGGCCACCATGCCGGAGCTGCACATCATAAGCTGAGTCGCTCCAGCGAGGGAGGGCCCCACGGCCAGGGACCCGCAGGGTGGGGCACAAGGCCGAAACACACCAGAGCGGACAGCAGTGCTGTTGCGATCGCAGAAAAGAAAAAAAAGGGCTGGCGGCTATGGGAAGAGAAAGCGACATACCATACAAGCACCAGGTGAGTTCGAGCGACGTCGTATATGCACGTCAACTACAGCGGCCCGATGCTCGTTTCTCCTATACTCCTCTCGGTGTCGGACAGGGCAGCAGCTCTCACACGACGGTAACCCGTATCCTGGTCTTCGGCATGAGTAAATGGGCGAGGAAGCCATGAAGCAGCCTAGTTTTATAGCCGTAGGGAGATGCGGTCGAGGTGAGTGGTTGCCGTGAATCCTGGGAAGTTTGTTGAGATTGCTTTAGTTTGTTACGGGTGGAGAAGAAATCATGTCTGAGTTTGGTTGCCTAGTTAACGGGAGGTGGTTGGTTGTCCCGTGTTGCTGGATCCAAGCAGCCGAAGAGGTGGCTCATGCGGCGTTTGCAGATCGCGTCTAGGGGGTCTCCGTGTGCATGGCTGCAGCGCACACCCGCCGAAAGCACATGTGCATGGCGCATGGTCATGTAGCCATGGTTCTAGGAGTGGGATCTGTGTGCATGGCTGGGCACAAGTAGGCAAGTAGCGCACACGCGCCTAATGTGCATGTGCATGGCGCATGGCGTGAGCAGGTAGGCTTAGTCATTTTTTTTGTTTTTATTTCCTATTTTCAAAGTCTAATTCAATTTTAAGTTTGGTTTTGAAATACAAACTACATCTAAATGCACAAACAAAAGCTTCAACATGAATGCAAAAATATAAATTTTATTTATTGTTCCGCTCATGTATATAAATGCTTCTAACTTTGTATGTAATTTAGTAGTAATTTTTTTATGTAACCAATAATCCACTCGAATAAAGGAAGAAATTATCTCTATTTGCTTAAATTCAAATCCAGTGTTTGAATTCAAATCTACCTTTGAACCATCCAACTTCTCCCTTTTATTTGTCTCACGAGAATAATCTAAAAGGTGGGAAAATCCTTATTAAGATGACTTTTAGATTTTATTTTTTTTATTTTTAGAGGATTTTCTTAAATTTTAAAATAGGACTTTATGGCGTTACAAATCCTACCCCCTTAACAGAAATCTCGTCCTCGAGATTTGTAAGAAAAGTGAATTATAGAAAGCTAAATGTTTGGTTGGGTTTAGCTTCGAGTTTTTTTTTCAAATGGTTTTAAGCACAAATGTTTTCTATATACTTTTTTTTCTTAAGTCATTAAATAAGGAAATGATTAGGAACACATGGGTATACTATGTTTAGCTATTAGGCAGATGTAGAGAAGGTTGCGGTAATAAGGATTAAGGCAAAGGAAGATTCCATTATGGATGGTGGATCTTGACTCATCTGGTGATTTCATTTTGCCCTTTGAAGACTTGAGTTGGTGCTTATCCTCCCTTGACATGGTTGGTCTTCTTTGGCCCTCGATCCTGGAGTTGCCATCCGAGTTGAGGACATATGGCTAAGGGCATATAGTTAGGATAGCTAGGGTACATGAGGTAGTTAGGTTTAAACAGAGTTTTACCCTTTTTTGGGATATCTGGATTAGGCAACCTATGATGTAGGTTAGGTTGTTGCTTACGGACGAGTTAGTCCAAGGTATTAATTTAGGGTAAGATATGTTTATAGAATTAGGGCCTAATTTATGTTGCCAACATTATGTAACTTATTTAAGTAACTCAATTTGGATTATATCATGTTAGATTAGATGGGATCTAGATCAGATTGGTATAACTAGTTTGGACTAGATAAGATCTAATTACTTTGGATTAGATCATGGTGGTTACACTAGTGCGGGATAAATATGCTTATTGGGGTAAGATGAATCCATAAGGATAAGGTAGAATCTTTTGAGGTCAGTTAGATCTATTAGGATAAGATAAATCTTTTCAAGATAAGATGAGTCCACTAAGATAATATAGTATCTTTTAAGATAAGATGGATCTATAGATACACTTTATTGGAGGATAATCTAGTTTATCTTATAAATATATCTAGTTAGTAGATCTTATTTTTAATAGGGATATTCTATGTTGTCTATTTTGTAAATATTTTCCCTTATGTCTAGGTGTATATGTAGATGGAATTGTGGACATTACTCCACAACTCATCACACTCAATCAAAAATCCAAATCATACAAGTATCATAAGAACAAACATTCAAGTTCATAGATATTTATATAAAAATGGTTTTGTTTTTGTTCCTAAGAGTAGGTCTCCTATTTCTAAAGTCACTCTAGGCTCATGATTTCAAAGTGTGAAATCCACTTTTGTCTTTAGAAAAGAAAAGGTAAGAGTAATCAGAGTAAAGCGGGAATAGATGAGAAAAGATTAAGATAAGTTTAAAAAGAATCAAAGTAGCAGAGGTAAGTAGATAATGGTTGTCCAGTTCTATCTAGGTTTCGTCCTACAGTCAACATTCCTCTGATACCACTTCTGTCACACCCGGGTTTTAGGGGCACCAAGACCCGGGCGCGAACATAAACACCAGGTATGCTGGGACCAAGTCTCACACATATGATGTATAGTGGCACAGGATCGAATGTCACATATTTATATATAACAGGGGTTCTATACAAAATAAATAATTACATTATAAGGAGACAACGGTCCAGCAACCCAAAGTTGACTGGGAGACGACGGCCTAGACCTCTCACGAACTTGCCACAACATCCTCCAAGCGCCTCATCCTTTGGTACCTGTTCTTGACCTATGGGGGGGTGTGAGACAGCAAGAGTGAGCTCACATACGTTCATAGCTCAACAAGTTGTGGGGAATAATGTGCATGAACTCGCCAAAGGTGGGAGCTCACGTGAAGTGTAAGGCTTACCAAAGAGGATGGTTGAAGCTGAGCATTGCTTTTAAAGTTGGTCAAAATTTTATTAGCAGTTACTAAGTATAAGTAAATACCAACCCAATTAAATAGTAGAACAAAAGTAACAACTTCACCTGCGATGCAATGCATATGACAAATTGAATTTAGTTCCATAATTTAATCATGTGAGTGTCCGAGCTGCTCATGACCGTGAGCACGGCTAGTATACCAGTTTTACACTCTGCAGAGGTTGCGCATCTTTACCCACAAGTCGTGTTACCCATCTGCCAAGAGACGGCTAACCCCATACACCTCTACCGAGGAGGTGAGGCAGGGTAACACTACGAGGCCTTTACAAAGTTCCACTAGCTTCAGAAAACCCGCTACAATTTATAGGAAGTTCCAATGCAGGAATCCCTTGCAGGACCGCCATCGCGGCAAAATCCTCCCGAGGGCCTCCCTAGCAGGAATCCCTTGCAGGACTGCCATCGCAGCAAAATCCTCCCGAGGGCCTCCCTACACTGACCACTCCCCTACTGCCCTTGCCCCTTTCGGGTAAGGTAGTCTTCCACTAGCTTTCCTAATTAATCGGCCAAGGGCGTCCCATTAAACCCTTGTGGTAGCACTGTTTTCCCGGGTGGTTCTCCATGTTCCAATTAACATAATGATCTTGTCATGAACAGTAATTAACAAACTGATAACAAAAGTGTAATCATGAATAATGTATCTCCATACCCAAAACCACATATAGCACTAGCAAGTACTACCCAGAAAGTTCAGTGGTAAACAAGGTATAAAGATAGACAAACTAGGGTAACCTATTGGGTCCCATCAAAATTAGCCTATGCAGATCATTATGATTAATTAGAACATGAGTGGGTAAAAGAAGTGATCAAGGGCACAACTTGCCTGGGACTTGAGATTCCAGGTACCAACTTGCTCTTCAGATGACACGTGACCTCGCTCTAGTCGTAGCAATACAAACAAACATTGTATAGGCAAAATTAACATTACACCAAACATAAGTACAAATATATATTAATAATCTACATATTAAAATAAGATCACAGGAACAGGAATTATTAATTTTGGAGTTATAGATTTTAAGTTATGGATTTCCAAAGATTATATGTGCTTTGTACAAGATTAATTAAGATGACAATTTTAATGTGACTTTTATGTCAAAACAGTGGCACTAAATGATAAACAATAATATTACAAAATTATAGGAACTGGAATGGGCTAATTTGGAGTTCATATGCATTTTCTATGAATTATACAAATTTTATGAATTGTTTTTATATTAAAAACTCATTTCCTAATTCATTTTCCTGATTTTATAATTCTCTGGACGGGGCTAAATCATAAACTTTCTCAGACTCAGTAAACAATCCGAGTGGACGGCGGGTTTTATTTTCAAGAAAGCCAGGGGCTCTTTTGCAACTTGACATGCGCGAAGGGGTATGTTCTAATCTGGACTTTCAGATCTGAAATCGACGGGTATGATTAGGTCTAACTAAGGTGAATCGTTACACATTTGTGGCCTTCGGATCATGCATCAACGCTCAAAACTTCAAGGAACCCTCGATCTATTTCAGGCCAATGGATCGGGGATCTACGGATAGAAACTTGTCTTCCTCCTTTCAGCCGGAACGCGGCTGCGTGCAGGCCCTCCCGCGGTGGATCTCCATTGTGCCATGGAAGAGGGGCTCTCGGCCACCATGCCGGAGCTGCACATCATAAGCTGAGTCGCTCCAGCGAGGGAGGGCCCCACGGCCAGGGACCCGCAGGGTGGGGCACAAGGCCAAAACACACCAGAGCGGACAGCAGTGCTGTTGCGATCGCAGAAAAGAAAAAAAAGGGCTGGCGGCTATGGGAAGAGAAAGCGACATACCATACAAGCACCAGGTGAGTTCGAGCGACGTCGTATATGCACGTCAACTACAGCGGCCCGATGCTCGTTTCTCCTATACTCCTCTCGGTGTCGGACAGGGCAGCAGCTCTCACACGACGGTAACCCGTATCCTGGTCTTCGGCATGAGTAAATGGGCGAGGAAGCCATGAAGCAGCCTAGTTTTATAGCCGTAGGGAGATGCGGTCGAGGTGAGTGGTTGTCGTGAATCCTGGGAAGTTTGTTGAGATTGCTTTAGTTTGTTACGGGTGGAGAAGAAATCATGTCTGAGTTTGGTTGCCTAGTTAACGGGAGGTGGTTGGTTGTCCTGTGTTGCTGGATCCAAGTAGCCGAAGAGGTGGCTCATGCGGCGTTTGCAGATCGCGTCTAGGGGGTCTCCGTGTGCATGGCTGCAGCGCACACCCGCCGAAAGCACATGTGCATGGCGCATGGTCATGTAGCCATGGTTCTAGGAGTGGGATCTGTGTGCATGGCTGGGCACAAGTAGGCAAGTAGCGCACACGCGCCTAATGTGCATGTGCATGGCGCATGGCGTGAGCAGGTAGGCTTAGTCATTTTTTTGTTTTTATTTCCTATTTTCAAAGTCTAATTCAATTTTAAGTTTGGTTTTGAAATACAAACTACATCTAAATGCACAAACAAAAGCTTCAACATGAATGCAAAAATATAAATTTTATTTATTGTTCCGCTCATGTATATAAATGCTTCTAACTTTGTATGTAATTTAGTAGTAATTTTTTTATGTAACCAATAATCCACTCGAATAAAGGAAGAAATTATCTCTATTTGCTTAAATTCAAATCCAGTGTTTGAATTCAAATCTACCTTTGAACCATCCAACTTCTCCCTTTTATTTGTCTCACGAGAATAATCTAAAAGGTGGGAAAAATCCTTATTAAGATGACTTTTAGATTTTATTTTTTTTTATTTTTAGAGGATTTTCTTAAATTTTAAAATAGGATTTTTTGGCGTTACATGAACATGGTCGATTTCGAGGGCAAGAGAGTCCTGATTCGGCCAAGCATAGCCGATAACGGAAAAGATAAAGAAATAATCATCGGCAAAGTAAGAGAGGCCGATGGGAATCATCAGATTTCTTGCAGGAAAGTGGTACCTGAGAAGACTCCTGATGGAGAGACTATCAAGGTGACCATCATGACCTCCGGTACTGGGGGCAAGCGCAGACCAAGAGGCAGGAGCAGGAGCCCGTGCTGCACATCTCGGACGGTCCGACGCACAGGCGCAGACGGTCCGGGACCACCTCGGACGGTCCGGCGGATTCCAGTGGACGGTCCGGCGACACTCATGACCCGCAACGACCGCGTACGTTCAAACCACGATGACCAGAGATAGGTACGTGGAAAACTAATACGTTCAAGGCAGCTGGTTGGTTGGTCAAAACCGGCCTGACTTTCGATCAATTGTTATCTAAATATGTGAAAAAGAAGGCTAGCCCCAATGACCGACCAGCAAAGTGACCTCGCTCGCCCATTCGTGAGCAACATCAGGTAAGACCGATTAGACCACCTCACCAATCGGAAGAAATGGAAGGTCATGCTGTCCAATTAAGACCTAACATACTTGCATGGACACCTCCACCCCCATATCCACCTATGCCATATCCATACACATACATACCTCCACCATATGTCCCAAATCAAATGTGGGGCATGCCACCATATCCATTTGGGATGCCACAATACCCCGCTTGGGGGCACCCAAACATCTGTATTCAATAGGTTGGCACCTCAAGTACAAGACCGATTGAGCGCCGCTCAATCCGGTCACCAGGCACAGGCCCAACAAGATTGTCGGACTACTCGGCCTCAAAGGCCGACCAATCCGGCAGGGGGGCATATAACTGCAGCGACCAAAAGAACGACAAAGAAGGACATCATCAAAATAGGTACTGCAGATGTCATCATACAAGAAAATAATGAAGGGCCGATAATTTTTGCTGAATCGGCCAACACAACCAAAAGAGAGGATATGGCTACCATCAAAACAGCCGATCCAAAATACTCCATACCTCGATGGTGCCCGTCAGGATTTACACGATCCCAAAAGCGAAAATTACTGCGCCTAAGAGTAAAGGAGAGCCAAGAGAAGGAGGCAGAAAAGATATTCAATGACACACATCCACAATACCCGCCACCACAAAATAAATGGAGACCAAAGGCCGTTGAAGAAAAGCAAACGACCACAAAAATAGAAAATAAAACAACACTTGTGCAACACCCTATAGATATGACAGACAGCCCGGCCAAAAGGGCCGAACCATCTGTACCAAACGTGGACCATTCGACCCCTGAGTCCGAACCGTCCGCACCAAACCAGGGCGCCTCCGACGACGTGCCGACATCAATGGAGGAGGACGACTTACTGGGAGAGGACCTGGTTGACTACAAGGCCTCTCCAAAGCGCCCAGGTATGGATGTAAATGTTATTACATTTTCCATCGATTGTACTATTGTCGGCGACGATGAACCTATCGTTGCCCAATTTGATTTTAGTCCTAAAGAAGTCGCCTTCACTAAACCAAAAGAATCGGTAAATCATTTGAAGCCGCTCTTCGTGCGCGGCCACATTGATGGGATACCGATTGCTAAAATATTGGTAGACGAGGGGCGGCTGTAAATCTAATGCCTTATTCATTGTACAGAAAATTAGGTAAACAAGATGACGAACTGGTCAAGACCAACATGACCCTCAGTGGCATTGGGACTGATAGTTCGATCAAAACCAGGAGAGTCACATCCGTTGAATTAACCATCGAGACTAAGACCCTTGCTGCTGCATTCTTCGTCGCTGATGTAGAAGGAAATTACAGTCTAATTTTAGGCAGGGATTGGATTCACGCTAATCAATGTATACCTTCTATGCTGAATCAAATGCTAATACAATGGGTAGGCGACGATGTAGAACAAGTGCACGCTGATGCATCGGCCTATATTGCTGTGGCTGATGCTCCTGTACTTTGGACCTATGAGACTGCTACATGTCTCACAGGAGTAGACTTTTCTGATTATCAGTTCATAAGTATAGATAAGAAGGGTTTCATTCCTGTAATGCTAGAGCCGATGGAGAATCGGCTAAATCCTAAATAAAGTTTAAATAATGAATACAAACAAAATACATGAGTCTCTGGTCATGGATGGTCCGGCCCCTAAGGCCGGACAGACCGGTCTTTCACAAAACAGATCGGTCTTTAAGACCGAACATCTACCACCTCGTAAAGTCAGTACCACGGATGATCCAGTCCTTGAGACTGGAGAGTCTGCCATCACACAAAGATCATCTAATTCCTCTGTGGGAGACATGATAGAAGAATTCAGAGATATCGATATATTAGGACAGGGGTTTATGTCGACTGATCCTTTGGAGGAGATCGACATAGAAGATGGTAAAACTCCAAGGCCGACTTTTGTAAACAAGACCCTGGAGATCGATCCTAGAAATGAAATGATCGGTCTATTGAAAGAATATTCAGATTGCTTTGCTTGGAATTAACTGAGATGCCGGGATTAAGCCATGAGATCGTAGAGCATCGGCTGCCCATTAAGTCCGGTTTCAGACCTTTCAAATAGAAAGCTAGAACATTTCATCCAGACCTTCTCCCACGAATCAAGGTCGAAATTCACCAGCTGGTAGAAGCTAATTTTATTAGACCTTGCAGATACGTAGAGTGGGTATCTAATATTGTGCCGGTGGAGAAGGAGTCAGGTAAGCTCAGAGTATGCATTGATTTTCGTAATTTAAATAGAGCAACTTCTAAAGATGAATATCCAATGCCCATAGCCGACACATTAATCAATAATGTGTCAGGGAATAGAATTATTAGCTTCCTTGATGGTAATGCCGAATATAATCAGATTTTTATGGTCGAAGAAGATGCGTCTAAAACGGCCTTTATATGTCCAGGCTTCATTGGTTTATTTGAGTGGGTTGTCATGACATTTGGTCTAAAAATGCCGGTGCTACTTATCAGAGGGCTATGAATTTGATCTTTCATGAGCTGTTGGGAAACACTGTGGAAGTCTACATTGATGATATTGTAGTAAAATCAGCTGAGTTTAGTTCTCATATAGCTGATTTGCGCAAAGCCTTTAATAAGATGTGTCGGTATGGTTTGAAAATGAACCCACGTAAATGTGCTTTTGGAGTGTCGGCTGGTAGGTTTTTAGGACTTATCATCCATGAACATGGTATATGTGACTGAACCTCCGAAGTCATTAGGCCCACCTATAGTTGTCCTTGTCTAGCGGACCTCGGGAAACTCTGTAGATGCTTCTAATTACTTGACAAGTTCGGTATCTGTATCCTTTTTTCCCAAGAGCGTTTCACCCGTCACGCAGATATTACAACATATCGGAGGAACGATTAAGCGGAAGCAATTACAGTAACTTAATTTACATTAAAATATAGAAGAGTGTTATTATTACAGACCAACAATATATAAGAGTGCAGAAGTAATATTATTACAAACCCGGGAGGCAAGAACCCCTCCCTCTTAACAGTAAAGTGTTTAAAGGAGGACACTTCCTCCCGAGGCTTCAATCTTGATTTTCTTCCTTTGGCACCACCTTAGAACAAAAGCAACAAAAGTTTGTTGCTTCCTCACCTACAACAACATGGGTTCAAAAACCCTGAGTACAAAGTGTACTTTCGCAAGTCTTACCCGTCAAAATAAAAGACTCCCAAGGATATGCTGGCTTTTGAGGGAGTCAAGGTAGGGCTCAATCAAGAATCAAGACTCTGTTTGCAAAAATGCTTACTAACAGTGGATCCTTAAAATCCAATTTTTTTAGCAATTTAAGTTATTATCTGAATCTAGAGTTCTTTCTACCCTAGTACAAGCACTTGGCCTATACTAGCCACCTTTTATCATCCTTTTAAGTTTACTGGAATGCTACATGTAAGTCAGTGACCAAGTCTTCATGTCCGAGAAGTAACGGTGATCTGAATCAATTAATACCCAACTGGGGATCTCCGATCACATGACATATGTAGCACTTAACCCTTGCGTATGTCAACTCGCCACTAGGGTTCTTAAGACTAGATCAGGTTCACGCCAACCGAGAGCACAGATACACCACTGTCCAGCCTCTTCCCATGGAGGGTACACGCTACTCTTGCCATCTCTCCACTCCCATTGCGTGTTATCTTATTCTAGTATTAGTTTGCCCGAGGCAAAGCTTACCCATGACGAGGCATGTGACCAGTTAAAGGGTCCTCGGTCAGCAGGCCTACATCGAGACGGTCCTTAATCGACTTAGACGGAGACACTACATCGAGACTCTCTTCTCATGCAAGTTACTCGCCCAGTCTTAGCTTTATCATTTCAACCCAAAGTTTGGTACCTGACAGAGGTACATCTTTTCCGATGTTGAACCCATCATGGCCATGATGGATCCACCATCAAGTTTTTGAAAATAATCCCTTCCCACTTGAAGCATCATCTTTTGTTGAAAACAAAACATTTTGTTTTTCTAGAGCAAGACTAAGCATTAGAAAAACTTTTTCATAAAACAGGTAATCAAGAAAAGGTAATCAATTTTCCAAGGAAGAAAATGCATCAATTGTTTAGCACACAACTCCTATCACCTAATGCATCAAGCAAGTGAGAAAGATTTTAAAGTAGCTAGGAGGTGGCAAATGCACCGGGGCTTGCCTTGTGTTATAGGAGAGTCAGGCTCTGCTCCGCAAATATCAAAGTAAAAGCGGTTCCCGGTAGGTGGATCTTTAGGTGGTGGTGGTGCAACTCCTTCTTCTTCAACTACTATTTCTTCTTCGTTTTCTATATAGAACCATATATAATCATGAATGTTTATGTAATGCTTATGAAAATTTAGTAATAGAAAAGGTTTATCAAGTTGTATCTTGAATACAACTTTCCTTCACGGTACTCCAGGAAACTAGGGTTCTTGGAGTCAGTATTTTAGTTCATAGGGCAGGCACTACTTGAAAGATTAGGGTTTTGGGGTTTAGGTACCAAACATTATCCAAATCATGCCAAACTTTACCCCTAGCTTCTAAATATCATTTTAAGCTTATCCAAAAAGTTTGGTGATTTTTGGAGTTATTAATCAATTTCTAAAATTCCAAGAGTATAGGTTTTGGCCAATTTAAATACTCCATAATTCCTTATTTGTACTAAAAATCATAAAACTATTTTTATTAAATACTATAGAAATTTAGGAGCCTAGCAAAATTGGTCTTGTATTTTTTTAGCATTTTTCTACAATTTTCTAGAAATTCTCTATTCCTGGTAGAAAAAGAAAAAGAGAAATTGTGAATAGGGTTGGGCTGAATCTGGTTTGAGACAGCCCATGATAGGCCGAATGCTCCGCGCACGCGCCCACGTGGGTAACTTTGCGGAAAGGCCCTTGGTGTTTTAAATAACTTGAAAAATGTCTAACGGACTATTCCCTGAGTCACTGACATCTACAAAAACCACCCCTCTACTTCTATTTATTTACAGATCTCCGCCCACAACGGAATTAAGCCGAACACCTGGCCGGATCCATGGTTTCACAGCGGTGGCGACCCGAACAAAGAGTAACAAGCTCATAAACATAAAGCATAAGTCGGTCCGAGTGAAAGCCCTCATTTAATTTGAAAGATTTGACCCTAAATGAAGCTTGTTCATGGTCACGGCGGCGGAACGGCCCTGGAGATCACGTTCTGGACAACTAACGGGATTGACGCTAAAATTGAAGCTTGAGGAAGCTTCACGGGTTCACCAGGGACTAGTCACACGATTGAATTTAGGCCGAACGAGGGTAGGAAAGCGGGTCGACAGAGAGGGTGTATGCGGCGTCGTTCTACGGAACTACGGGGTGTTCCGGTGGTGGGGCTTTGGTAAAATTCAATTGGACGACACCGAGAGCAATAGGAAGCTAAAGACACGCTAGAACAAGAGACAATTGGGCGAGTACTGACCCGAGGAGGGCTGCCCACGAAGAGGTCCTTCACGGCGGCGCTAAGAATAGGGAGGAGGAGATTTATGGCCTATCTGAGTTCCTCGGTGGAATTGGTAGTTTGCGCAAGCACTCGTGTGTGTGATGTGGTGAAGAAGCAGCGCTCGGGCTCAATTTATACGAGGATGGCCGGAGGTGGATGAGATTATCTTCAAGTGTGCTGGCGAGCTCACCCGCGTGGGCAGAGCCACGGCGAGCGTCCGGTGATCACCGATTAACTGGGCAGCGCCACCTCAAGGTTTATACGCCACGTCGCGGAGGATTTTTACCGCGGTCGCAGTCCGATCCTCAGCCGCGGTGGCGATCTTATCCCCAGCGAGATTTTTCTGAACTCCGGTGAACAGTACGCCTGCCAGGCCGAATTCAAATGGCTATTGCTTCAAATTTTATGTGACTACTTTCAAATGAGTCTACATCAAAGTTGTACCTGGACTAATGGTCTTTCATTTTGGTATAACGACCATGTCGAAAATCTTCACAGATTAATCAAGCTAGGACGCTCAAGTTGGTGCGACAACACTGAACCTTGAACCCGATCAAATGCAGTGAATGAATACCTATCAGGCTGACTGACAGTGCCTTTTTAACCTCATTTATCTCCCATTTTTGTGTAACACTAGTGTTTGATTACTTAAGTGTCACACCCGGGTTTTAGGGGCACCAAGACCCGGGCGTGAACATAAACACCAGGTATGCTGGGACCAAGTCTCACACATATGATGTATAGTGGCACAGGATCGAATGTCACATCTTTATATATAACAGGAGTTCTATACAAAATAAATAATTACATTATAAGGAGACAACGGTCCAGCAACCCAAAGTTGACTGGGAGACGACGGCCTAGACCTCTCACGAACACATCACAGCATCCTCCAAGCGCCTCATCCTGTGGTACCTGTTCTTGACCTGTGGGGGGGTGTGAGACAGCAAGAGTGAGCTCACATACGTTCATCGCTCAACAAGTTGTGGGGAATAATGTGAAATGAACTCGCCAAAGGTGGGAGCTCACGTGAAGTGTAAGGCTTACCAAAGAGGATGGTTAGAGCTGAGCATTGCTTTTAATGTTGGTCAAAATTTTATTAGCAATTACTAAGTATAAGTAAATACCAAACCCAATTAAGTAGTAGAACAAAAATAACAACTTCACCTGCGATGCAATGCATATGACAAATTGAATTTAGTTCCATAATTTAATCATGTGAGTGTCCGAGCCGCTCATGACCGTGAGCACGGCTAGTATACCAGTTTTACACTCTGCAGAGGTTGCGCATCTTTACCCACAAGTCATGTTACCCATCTGCCAAGAGACGGCCAATCCCATACACCTCTACCGAGGAGGCGAGGCAGGGTAACACTACGAGGCCTTTACAAAGTTCCACTAGCTTCAGAAAACCCGCTACAGTTTATAGGAAGTTCCAATGCAGGAATCCCTTGCAGGACCGCCATCGCAGCAAAATCCTCCCGAGGGCCTCCCTACACTGACCACTCCCCTACTGCCCTTGCCCCTTTCGGGTAAGGTAGTCTTCCACTAGCTTTCCTAATTAATCGGCCAAGGGCGTCCCATTCCACCCTTGTGGTAGCACTGTTTTCCCGGGTGGTTCTCCATGTTCCAATTAACATAATGATCTTATCATGAACAGTAAATAACAACTGATAACAAAAGTGTAATCATGTATAATGTATCTCCATACCCAAAACCACATATAGCACTAGCTAGTACTACCCCGAAGGTTCAGTGGTAAACAAGGTATAAAGATAGACAAACTGGGGTATCCTATTGGGTCCCATCAAAATTAACCTATGCAGATCATTATGATTAATCAGAATATGACTGGGTAAAAGAAGTGATCAAGGGCACAACTTGCCTGGGACTTGAGATTCCAGGTACCAGGATGATCTTCAGATGACACGTGTCCTCACGCTAGTCGTAGCATTACAAACAAACAGTGTATAGGCAAAATTAACATTACACCAAACATATGTGCAAAATACATATTGATAATATACATATTAAAATAAGATCATAGGAACAGGAATCATTAATTTTGGAGTTATAGATTTTAAGTTATGAATTTTCAAAGGTTTTATGTGTTTAAAATGGATTAAGTGAGAGATTAAATTTCTAATTGTTTTCATGACAAAACAGAGGTTCTAGGTGGTAGAGAATAAAATTACAAAATTTTAGAAAGTGGAATGGATTAATTTGGACTAAAAACGGATTTTCTATGATTTAAACAAGTTCTAGCATTTATTTATCTATTAAAAATCCATTTATAAATTATTTTCTCTGTTTTTATTATTTACTGGACTGCGCGTCAAATAAAAAAGAAACTCAGGGGCCACAGCGTAAGTTTCCCCTGACTCAACGAATAGTGAGCGAGGACGGCGGGTTGATTACTATAGAACGGAGGGGCCTAATAGCTAAACAGTCCAGCCGAAGGGGTATCCAGAAACCCTGGCCGTTGGATCAACGATGCACGTCCCAGATTAGAACCTAGCCTTCCCGATTTCCAATCGCACGATCCGGAACAAGCGGCCCAGATTTTATTATCCCTGATCTGACCGATGTCGACCGATCCAGATCCAATGGTCAGGATCAAACTACCCGAACCGGTAACTCGGCGTCTAATCCCGATCGCCCGTGCGCGATCCGACGGTCGCGACGTGTGTTGTCTTCTTCCCCCAACAGGGCCACCAGACGGCGGCGGCGCGAACTCCTCCCCACGGTGGAGCTTCGCCGGCGGACGCGCAATCCGATGCCCGGACGCTCCTAACCTAAAATTGGCCGGTGCTAAACCTAGAGGGGATGATGGCGAACTCGATTAGAGTACGTACCGCAGATGGAGGGCAATGGAGGGAGCTGGCCACGGAGAGGAGCGGACCCGCGGCGGAGCTTGAGCTACGGCGAGCAATTCACCGAGACTTGGTTACGCCCCGAGCTCCGATGTCCACTGTAAAGTCTCAGCGACGCTTGATGATGCTCCCAAACCCGAGAACAAGATCCCGACGAGGGTGTATGCGTGACTTCAACCACGGCGGATCGATTCCTCACACACGGTGCGCCCGACAGTGGCGATGGCGGTGTCTAGAATGAACTGCGAGAGCACGGGGAGAAACGGGTTGCGGCTAGGGCCCTTTTATATGGCGAGATGGTACGCAGGTCCCGGTAACGGAGTCCGAGGTTACCGGCGAGCATCGCCGCGGATTTCGCGAGCGTTCAGTTGGGGATCTGGTGGGAGAGGCGGAGCTGACATGCGTGGCCCACCGGTCAGTGACCAAGCGCGTGTGACGGGGGAACGGTGGCTGACGATGCGGCCCACATGTCGGTGCAAAGGGGAGGGCAGGCAAGCGCGCGTGAGAGGCTGCCCGGTGGGGCCCGGTCGTCGGTGCCAGCGGCGCGCACGCGAGGGGGTTTGGGCAAGCCGGTTAGTGGGCTGGTGCGGGGAGGGTGAGATGGGCCGAGCAAAGGAGATTTGGCCCAGGTGCGTTTTTTCCATTTTTGTTTTTCTTTTTCTTTTATAATTTCTGCTTTATTTCCAAATCAAAACTCAATCTAAATTCAAATTATGGTTTTTAATTTCCAGAATTCAAACATCAAATCAAATTCTAATTATTCTATTACCTGCACTGAAATTATTTATTTATTATTCTCTTTATTGTGTAAATATGGAGGGAAAGAATAACTTTATTAAAATTTCCTTTCCTATTTCAATTTCAAATCAAACCAAGTTTTAAATTCTAAATTTCAAATTTATGCACAAGATAAACTTTCACATGATGCACAATTACTACATAGTATTTCTTCATTTATTTTATTATTATATTAACTAAGTAATGTTTTCAACATGAAGTACACACACCACATTATAGCAATATATTATTATTTGAGTGTGTAGTAGAGTTAAAGGTATATTCAAAAATTCTCCCTTTGTTTTGATAGGAACATTTTTCCAATGTCTAATCTTTATTATGATTTATTTTAACCATAGTTATTTTATTATGATCATTTACCTTTTTAAAAAAAATAAAAATGAATTATAAAGTTTAATTATTTATCAAGGGTACTTTGCTCAGATTTCTTCTTCCAATCCCAAATTCAGAATTTGGGTGTTACAAATCCTACCCCCCTTAAAAATAATCTCGTCCTCGAGATTTGTAAGAAAAGGGATGTATACTCATTTTGTTCTCGGAACATATGCACAAACAAAGGAATCTCGGCATGAGGCATAATTCTTTAACAAAACATAGGGTCAATAGACCTTATTGTTCCCTCTAAAACAATATCATATCACCTACTAACTATAGCAACATCTAGAACTTACAAATCATCATAATTTATATCTATGTAGCTTGGTGGAGCTGGTGGTGGTGGTGGAGGTTGTTGTTGTTGTTGTCTCTCCAACCGTGCTTGCCTTATTTCTTGGCGGACCTGACGTATTTCCTCGCGTTCTTGTCTTATCTGATTTTGCATCTCGGTCACCAGGTCTGTTAATTGTTGTATTACCAGTCTTTGGGCAGCAACCACTTGTTCGGTTTCAATAGGTGGAGGATTTGGAGAATTCATTTCTGTTTGCTGTTGCGTGATAATCTTTCCTTTCCTGGTATTGACCATGAAAGTTAGAAGCATATGGTAATAGTTTTGCAAAGGAAATTATTCAATAAGCGGAATAAATAAGCTAGTAGCTGGTTATAATCTGAAGATTCTTTAGTAGGGCTTAATCTTTGTTTTATGTTCAGATTGAGGTAACCAGTCGTATTAGGTGAATATCTAAGGGTAGGATAGAATCTGTCAAGATGAGAGATATGTATGGGTGAGATAGACTAAAAAATGTAGGTTACAAGTTTGTTTGTTGTTAGGTGGGAATAGAAAGGTTATACCATTCATCATGGTTCTAGGTTAGGTTAATACATGGCTAGTAGGGTTTAATCACTTCTACCAGTATCACTAATATGTTTAAGTGGACCACATTAGATTAGATCATATTAGATTAGATGGGATCTAGATTAGACCGGTATGACTAGTTTGACTAGATAAGATATAATTAATTTGCATTAGATCATGGTTGTTTAAACTAGGGTGAATAAGTATGCTTATTAGGATAAGATGGATCCATAAAGATAAGATAGAATCTTTTGAGACCAGTTAGATCTATTAGGATGAGATACAATCTTTTCAAGATAGGATGAGTATCTTTTAAGATGAGATGGATCTATTAAGATAAGGGAGAATCTTTAAGATAAGATGGGTATTGTTAGGCTAGATACTTTATTGAAGGATAATTTAGTTTGTCTAGTTATTTTATAAATATATTTTTATACCTATGTGTATATGCAGATGCAATTGTGGACATTACTCCACAACTCATCACACTCAAACAAAGATCCAAATCAGACAAGTATTATAAGAACAAACATTCAAGCATATAAATATTTACAAAATTAGTTTTGCTTTTGTTCCTAAGAGTAGGTCTCCTATTCCCAAAGGTCACTTTAGGCACAGGATTTCAAAGTGTGAAATCCACATTTGTCTTTAGAAGGAAAAAGGTAAGAATAATCAGAGTAAAGCGGAAATAGATGAGAAAAGATTAAGAAAAGTTTAGAAAGGATCGGAGTAGCCAAGGTAAGTAAGTATTGGTTGTCCAGTTCTATCTAGGTTTCGTCCTACAGTCAACATTCCTCTGATACCACTTCTGTCACACCCGGGTTTTAGGGGCACCAAGACCCGGGCGTGAACATAAACACCAGGTATGCTGGGACCAAGTCTCACACATATGATGTATAGTGGCACAGGATCGAATGTCACATCTTTATATATAACAGGAGTTCTATACAAAATAAATAATTACATTATAAGGAGACAACGGTCCAGCAACCCAAAGTTGACTGGGAGACGACGGCCTAGACCTCTCACGAACACATCACAGCATCCTCCAAGCGCCTCATCCTGTGGTACCTGTTCTTGACCTGTGGGGGGGTGTGAGACAGCAAGAGTGAGCTCACATACGTTCATCGCTCAACAAGTTGTGGGGAATAATGTGAAATGAACTCGCCAAAGGTGGGAGCTCACGTGAAGTGTAAGGCTTACCAAAGAGGATGGTTAGAGCTGAGCATTGCTTTTAATGTTGGTCAAAATTTTATTAGCAATTACTAAGTATAAGTAAATACCAAACCCAATTAAGTAGTAGAACAAAAATAACAACTTCACCTGCGATGCAATGCATATGACAAATTGAATTTAGTTCCATAATTTAATCATGTGAGTGTCCGAGCCGCTCATGACCGTGAGCACGGCTAGTATACCAGTTTTACACTCTGCAGAGGTTGCGCATCTTTACCCACAAGTCATGTTACCCATCTGCCAAGAGACGGCCAATCCCATACACCTCTACCGAGGAGGCGAGGCAGGGTAACACTACGAGGCCTTTACAAAGTTCCACTAGCTTCAGAAAACCCGCTACAGTTTATAGGAAGTTCCAATGCAGGAATCCCTTGCAGGACCGCCATCGCAGCAAAATCCTCCCGAGGGCCTCCCTACACTGACCACTCCCCTATTGCCCTTGCCCCTTTCGGGTAAGGTAGTCTTCCACTAGCTTTCCTAATTAATCGGCCAAGGGCGTCCCATTCCACCCTTGTGGTAGCACTGTTTTCCCGGGTGGTTCTCCATGTTCCAATTAACATAATGATCTTATCATGAACAGTAAATAACAACTGATAACAAAAGTGTAATCATGTATAATGTATCTCCATACCCAAAACCACATATAGCACTAGCTAGTACTACCCCGAAGGTTCAGTGGTAAACAAGGTATAAAGATAGACAAACTGGGGTATCCTATTGGGTCCCATCAAAATTAACCTATGCAGATCATTATGATTAATCAGAATATGACTGGGTAAAAGAAGTGATCAAGGGCACAACTTGCCTGGGACTTGAGATTCCAGGTACCAGGATGATCTTCAGATGACACGTGTCCTCACGCTAGTCGTAGCATTACAAACAAACAGTGTATAGGCAAAATTAACATTACACCAAACATATGTGCAAAATACATATTGATAATATACATATTAAAATAAGATCATAGGAACAGGAATCATTAATTTTGGAGTTATAGATTTTAAGTTATGAATTTTCAAAGGTTTTATGTGTTTAAAATGGATTAAGTGAGAGATTAAATTTCTAATTGTTTTCATGACAAAACAGAGGTTCTAGGTGGTAGAGAATAAAATTACAAAATTTTAGAAAGTGGAATGGATTAATTTGGACTAAAAACGGATTTTCTATGATTTAAACAAGTTCTAGCATTTATTTATCTATTAAAAATCCATTTATAAATTATTTTCTCTGTTTTTATTATTTACTGGACTGCGCGTCAAATAAAAAAGAAACTCAGGGGCCACAGCGTAAGTTTCCCCTGACTCAACGAATAGTGAGCGAGGACGGCGGGTTGATTACTATAGAACGGAGGGGCCTAATAGCTAAACAGTCCAGCCGAAGGGGTATCCAGAAACCCTGGCCGTTGGATCAACGATGCACGTCCCAGATTAGAACCTAGCCTTCCCGATTTCCAATCGCACGATCCGGAACAAGCGGCCCAGATTTTATTATCCCTGATCTGACCGATGTCGACCGATCCAGATCCAATGGTCAGGATCAAACTACCCGAACCGGTAACTCGGCGTCTAATCCCGATCGCCCGTGCGCGATCCGACGGTCGCGACGTGTGTTGTCTTCTTCCCCCAACAGGGCCACCAGACGGCGGCGGCGCGAACTCCTCCCCACGGTGGAGCTTCGCCGGCGGACGCGCAATCCGATGCCCGGACGCTCCTAACCTAAAATTGGCCGGTGCTAAACCTAGAGGGGATGATGGCGAACTCGATTAGAGTACGTACCGCAGATGGAGGGCAATGGAGGGAGCTGGCCACGGAGAGGAGCGGACCCGCGGCGGAGCTTGAGCTACGGCGAGCAATTCACCGAGACTTGGTTACGCCCCGAGCTCCGATGTCCACTGTAAAGTCTCAGCGACGCTTGATGATGCTCCCAAACCCGAGAACAAGATCCCGACGAGGGTGTATGCGTGACTTCAACCACGGCGGATCGATTCCTCACACACGGTGCGCCCGACAGTGGCGATGGCGGTGTCTAGAATGAACTGCGAGAGCACGGGGAGAAACGGGTTGCGGCTAGGGCCCTTTTATATGGCGAGATGGTACGCAGGTCCCGGTAACGGAGTCCGAGGTTACCGGCGAGCATCGCCGCGGATTTCGCGAGCGTTCAGTTGGGGATCTGGTGGGAGAGGCGGAGCTGACATGCGTGGCCCACCGGTCAGTGACCAAGCGCGTGTGACGGGGGAACGGTGGCTGACGATGCGGCCCACATGTCGGTGCAAAGGGGAGGGCAGGCAAGCGCGCGTGAGAGGCTGCCCGGTGGGGCCCGGTCGTCGGTGCCAGCGGCGCGCACGCGAGGGGGTTTGGGCAAGCCGGTTAGTGGGCTGGTGCGGGGAGGGTGAGATGGGCCGAGCAAAGGAGATTTGGCCCAGGTGCGTTTTTTCCATTTTTGTTTTTCTTTTTCTTTTATAATTTCTGCTTTATTTCCAAATCAAAACTCAATCTAAATTCAAATTATGGTTTTTAATTTCCAGAATTCAAACATCAAATCAAATTCTAATTATTCTATTACCTGCACTGAAATTATTTATTTATTATTCTCTTTATTGTGTAAATATGGAGGGAAAGAATAACTTTATTAAAATTTCCTTTCCTATTTCAATTTCAAATCAAACCAAGTTTTAAATTCTAAATTTCAAATTTATGCACAAGATAAACTTTCACATGATGCACAATTACTACATAGTATTTCTTCATTTATTTTATTATTATATTAACTAAGTAATGTTTTCAACATGAAGTACACACACCACATTATAGCAATATATTATTATTTGAGTGTGTAGTAGAGTTAAAGGTATATTCAAAAATTCTCCCTTTGTTTTGATAGGAACATTTTTCCAATGTCTAATCTTTATTATGATTTATTTTAACCATAGTTATTTTATTATGATCATTTACCTTTTTAAAAAAAATAAAAATGAATTATAAAGTTTAATTATTTATCAAGGGTACTTTGCTCAGATTTCTTCTTCCAATCCCAAATTCAGAATTTGGGTGTTACATTAAGCAAATTTGTTCTCCATACATGGCTCTACAAATTTGTTGTACTGACCCATGGCAAAGTCCTCAAGAATCCAGAGATGTAGAGCTCCAAAGATAGCCTCCTTCCACTGATTTTGGACTTAGGTATATGGAGTATATGAGGTGCTTTTTGCAATTTAGTCCAAAGTTCACAATTTGATTTGCAAATCCACAATTATGTGAAATATATGATTTATGGTGCCCTAATACCTTTGTTTTTGCACTTGGGTCCAAAAGTGTGCAAAATTTACATATAACCCCCTAGGGTTTCAACTCAGGGTTTTCCAGGGGTCTTTTTAGGGTTTTTGGCAGTTTTACGGTTTGGATGCCACTCAAGTCCATTAAATGTGATATCTTATGATCATTTCTCATGAGTTTTGAAGTTTTCTCATGCTTGGATTTTATTATCACTCCTAAGCCTATTTTAGGGTTAAGTACCCTACCCTAGGGTTTCAAGCCTATTTTAGGGTTAAGTACCCTACCCTAGGGTTTCACCACATATCAAGTCACATCCATACAACTTGTTTGAAATTTTTGCCTAGTGAATGCGCTCTAAGTGTAACAAACACATAATATGCTAATGCTCATGATGTTATGCTCAAGTTTTTGTGACAGTAACACCAGGGGTGTTACATCCTCCCCCCCATTTAAAAGAATCTTGTCCTGAGATTTAAAGTCCTAGGGCAAGTAGTGGAAAAGGAAACATGTCATATTTTTATTTCCTTATTTCTTGTACAAGGCAGGGGGTGGTATGGGGTCTATTCCTCATTTACAACAATTGTACATATCTCACAATTTACATGAGGCTAAAAAGTTTGGGAAATTCTTTTCTAAAAAGTCTTGGGTTTTCCATGTAGCTTCATCCTCAGTGTGTTGGTTCCATTGTATCTTATAAAATTTGAGAGTTTTTTTTTTCGGATAACCCTGTCCTTTTGATCCAGGACTCGAATAGGATGTTCTGAATATGTTAAGTTTGGTTCCAAGGTAACATCCGTCACTTCAATGGTTCGATCTAGAACCCGAAGACACTTCTTCAACTGAGACACATGGAACACATTGTGCACTGCAGACAATGTTTCGGGTAGTTGGAGTCGGTATGCCACTGGCCCGCATCTTTCAAGGATAGGAAATGGACCAATGTACCGGGGTGCAAGCTTTCCTTTTATTCCGAAACAAGATACACCCTTTATTAGTGATACCTTCAGATACACATAATCTTCGACCTAGAAGTACAAGGGTTGTCGTCGTTTGTCTGCATAACTCTTTTGTCGAGCTTGTGCTTCTTTTAAATTATGCATGATTTGTTGAACCTTTTCTTCCATTTCTTTGACCATATTAGGCCTAAAAAACCATCGTTCTCCTGGTTTTGACCAATTTAATGGAGTACGGCACCGTCGTCCATATAATGCTTCAAAGTGTTCCATCTTGATACTTTCTTAATAGCTGTTGTTGTATGAAAACTCCGCTAATGGTAAACATTCATCCCATTTATGTGGGAATTCCAGGACACACGCCCGTAACATGTCTTCAAGTATTTGATTTACTCTCTCAGTCTGTCCACTTGTTTGAGGATGATAGGCTGAGCTGTGGAGCAACTTAGTACCCAGGGACTTATGCAGTGCTTCCCAAAACTTGGATACAAATTGCGGTCCGCGATCCGATACTATGGTTTTTGGAATTCCGTGCAGACTAAGAATACGAGCAATATATAACTGAGCATATACAGTAACTAGGTGTTCTATTTTGACGGGCAGAAAATGGGCTATCTTGGTAAGTCGATCAACTATAACCCAGATAGAATCAAACCCTTTGGCTGTCCTGGGTAATCCCACAATGAAGTCCATACTAATGTCCTCCCATTTCCAAGTCGGGATAGGCGAAGATTGTAGTGGACCAGCAATCTTCATGTGTATGGCCTTGACATGTCTACAAGTGTCGCATCTCGCCACATAGCGTGCAATTTCAATCTTCATTTTTGTCCACCAATAATGTTTCTTTAAATCATGATACATCTTAGTACTTCCGGGATGAATTGAATAGCGACTAAGATGAGCTTCATCCAGAATTTGCTGGTGGACTTCTTCATTCTTGGGCACAACTATGCGGTTATTAAACCATATAATGCCTTTTGCTTTATCGGTCTTTATTTTCTCATAAATGTGTTTCATACCCTCATCACTTCTTTGTGCATCAATAATCTTTTGTAGAAGAACCGACTCAAGCTTCAATTGATTTAAGGATCCATTTTGAATCATTCCCAGGTTCAATTTCTCCATTTCTTGGCATAATGTGATGTCAGAAGTCTTTATTGTAAGACAATGGCAGGAAGCCTTGCGACTTAGTGCATCTACCACCACGTTGGCCTTGCCTGGGTGATAGTGAATTTCTAAGTCATAATCCTTAATCAGCTCAAGCCATCTCCTCTGCCTCGTATTTAGTTCTGACTAGGTAAAAATGTACTTCAAACTTTTGTGATCTGTATATATATGACAGACATTTCCCAGCAGATAATGACGCCATATTTTAAGGGCATGAACCACGGTAGCTAATTCTAAGTCATGAGTTGGATAATGTTCCTCATGCCGGCGCAATTGTCTTGAAGCATATGCTATAACTTGTCCCTCTTGCATTAAGACACATCCAAGACCACTGCATGATGCGTCACAATACACATCAAAAGGCTTTTCAATGTCTGGTTGAGCCAACACCGGAGCAGTGGTCAATAATACCTTCAGCTGCTCGAAGGCTTCGTTGCATCTTGAGGACTAGTTAAATTTTGTATCATTCTTTAATAGACTTGTGATTGGCTTCACAAGCTTAGAGAAATCCAGGATAAATCGGCGGTAATAACTAGCCAGTCCAAGGAAACTTCGAACTTGATGCACAGTGGTTGGAGGTCTCCACTCAAGAATATCCTTGATCTTGCTGGGATCAACCGCAATCCCATTAGCAGACAATACATGTCCCAAAAATTGAATTTCTTCCAGCCAAAACGCGTATTTGCTGAATTTAGCATATAGTTGATGTTCTCTTAAGCGCGTTAATACGATCCGTAGATGTTGAGCATGCTCCTCTTCATTCTTGGAATATATCAAGATATCGTCAATGAAGACCACCACAAATTTATCCAACTCAGGCATAAATACCAAGTTCATTAGGTATGTGAAGTGGGCAGGAGCATTTGTTAATCCGAAAGACATCACCAAATATTCGAATAATCCGTACCGCGTAGTAAATGCAGTCTTGGGTATATCTTCGGGTCAGATACGGATCTGATGATAGCCCGACCTGAGGTCAATTTTGGAAAATACCCGAGCTCTGGTAAGCTGATCGAATAAGATATCAATCCGGGGAAGAGGGTACTTGTTCTTGATTGTGACCTCATTAAGGGGTCTGTAGTCCACGCACATCCGAAACGTTTGATCCTTCTTCTTGACAAAGATTGTGGGACATCCCCAATGTGACGAACTAGGCCGAATGAATCCCTTCTCTAGTAGATCTTGCAATTGAGTATTGAGCTCTGCTAACTCATTTGGAGGCATTCGGTACGACCTTCTAGAAATAGGAGCCGTACCGGGCTTTAGTTCAATGACAAATTCTACATCCCTTTCTAGAGGTAATCTAAGCAGATCTTCAGGAAAGACGTCTGGAAACTCACACACTACCAAAATATCTTGGATTTCTGGTATGATAGCTTCATAAACTCTACCAATTGGTTTAGCTGAAATAGCTATAGGGATGGACAAGAGAACCTCTTCATGGCCATAGCTCAACCTGATGGTTCTCAGATTAGTGTTGAGGATAGCTTTGTGCTGGGCTAACCAATTCATGCCCAGAATTACATCTACATCTTGGCCTTTCAGAACAATCATATTGGTGGGAAAGTCCCGTTTAGCCAATGTTACAGGCACATGGAAAACCACTTCTTTAGTGAATATTTGTCCCCTAGGCAAATGAATAATAAACCCTTCCCTTGATTCGATGCAAGGAATGCAATATTTCTCCACAAATTTCTTGCTTATGAATGTACGCGAAGCACCAGAATCAAAGAGAATGACTGCTGGGTGATTGGCCACAAGAAACGTACCCATCATAACCGGCTCTCCCTCCAGTGTAGTGGCCACTTGTGTGTAGTATATTCGTCCAGTCATCTTTATATTCTTGCCCGTTGTATTATTTGTCGTGATTCCCTTGCCTTGATTTGAACTCCCTGAGTTCTGCTGATTATTGGATTTGTTCTGCCTTGGATATGGGCAGTCTTTGATAAAATGTCCAGACTTCCCACAATTGAAGCAGCTGGTTGAAGAACTAGGGAGGGCGGGGAAACGAGCACCAGGGGAACTCGGCTGACTTGTTGAAGTGGGGGCAGTGGCAGGGTGGATGAAGACAGGCTGTTTGAAGGGGTAGGAGGGTGGACGAGATGAGGAACGGTTCTGATTGAAAGGTCGAATTACCAACCTTTGTCGCTTCTTAGGTCCCTGATTGGACCTGTCACCTCCAATCCCCTTCGATTTTCCTGGGCCTGGTGTAACACCCTGAATTTGGGGGTATAAAATTTCTTTCTTATGGTCATCCAAATTCAGGTGTTACTCTTCTCTATCTCACTTTAGTTTCCCTCTATCTCTCTAGTTTTCTCTCTCTCTTTTAATTAGAGTTAGTTGTATTAGTGAGGGATTATTTATTTTATTTTGCCCAAAACATATGAGTCATGGAATGTTGCATCATATTGAGCCTAAATATTCTTTGAATTGTTGCACATATTTGATTTGGTTTGAATTTGAAACTTGATTTGAATTTGAATTGAAAACTCTAGAGAAAATAAATAGAAAAGCAATTAGAAATTCCCTTGAAAATGGAAAACCGAATTCAGTCCAAGGCATCCCACTTAGCCCAGTCCACGCGCGCGAGGCCGCGCCCGCGCGCCCCCTCTTCATGACAAGCGGGTCCCGCCTGTCGGCGCAACCCTGAGCGCCCCTCTCTCCCTCTCTCTCTGTCCCGTGGGCCAACCCTGTCGGTGCCGTTGCTCTCGGCCACACCCGCTCTCTCCCTCTCTCTGTCCCGTCGTCCCCACCTGTCAGCCATCCTCAACCTCTCGCCCATAATCTCCCCGCCGTGGACATGCCCATGACCGCATGTTCTCCGGCCACGACTGAGCCCCCACGCCCCTTTTGAATCTCGCGCCCTGCTCGCCCACCTCCCCTCTTCCATTTGCGCCCTCTGCCCAGCTCCCTCACCCTCTCTCTCGCTCTGCCCACGTGAACTGATAACTTCCGCCACCGCCCGCCGACGTCCACCGCCTGTTTCGTGGCCGCCGTTGAGCCCGTGCCCCGTCTAGTGCCACGGTAAGCTTCGCCTTGCCGTTAGCTACTCGGGACACCCTTCGGTGTGCCCTCCCCCTCTCTGGTCTGTCCGGTCCATGCTCACCAGAGTGGTTCTTGCGCAGCCGGAGCTCCGCCACCATCGCCCCATCGCGTCCCTATGCCTCCGTCGTTGCCCCGTGCCTCCAACGCTTCCCCTCAAGGTGAGCAACCTCCCCGCGCCCCTATTTCCCTATGTACTGCACTGGTTAGCACGCAATTGCTCGCCGGAGTTGCTCCGCGTCGCCGTTAGCCCGCCTCGCCATGTGCAGCGCCCTCTGGTGCTCCCATGCCGGCGTGGTGCCCTCGGCTGAGTCTGCCAGATCCCCCTGTGCGTGCCTAGGCCAACCCCCAAGCCGCTGGTGCCTCGCCGTGGCCGGTCTGCTCGACTCCGGTGAGTTCCCACCGTGGGACCAAGTGGTGCCACCACGCCCATTTCCGCCCCCCTACCGTTAGATCTCGGTCGTTCGCCCGAGATCGGACAGTGTAGAGCTAACCTGAGCGGATCTAATCGTAGCCGTCCGATCTAGATCCAACCGTCTCTCCTCTCTCCCCCTCACCCGCGTCTCTGCCCCTAGGCCCAGCTGGTCAGCCCACCCTGGCTCGCTGACGCCCTGGCCCCGCTTGTCAGTCGCGTTCGCGTGCCCGCGCCCGCGTGATCTAATCTGGGTCTTCGGTTTCTGATCCAATGGCTGAGATTACCCCGTACCCCTTCGCGTGGTCGTTTTGCTTAAGAACCCCCCTGGTTTTAGGAAAACAACCCGCCATCCTCTGTTTTAGCGCATAGGTCCCTGGTTTCTTTAGAATAGCCCCTGGACTTTTATTTAATTACAGATCTAGCCTTAATTTCATATTTCAAACTTCAAAACTTATTTATTTCATATATTTTTCATATGAACTCCAAATTTAGTGATTCAAATTGCAAAATGTTCACAAGATTATTCTCTGTTCAAATAAAATATAGTCAACTGTAATATGCATACTTTAATTTTTACACTTGGAATATAGAATTAAAGTATATATTTATTTATTTAATGAAATAAATAAAAGAAGAACCCTAGGAATAAAGTACAATTAATCTTGTGAGATTAGTGTTATGCATCACTTGGATTTATTTTTGGACTTAACCTTTAGGCCTTAATAACATAAACAGAATTAGGAATGTAATTATGGATAATACCTAAAAGGTAGTCAAATTCCTAAATGAGAGTAGTTTATATTATAATTGTAGCTTTCCTTTGTTTTAATCACTACTTAACCTTTTTGAGCTATGTTCCAAACATTTAGAGAGTAATCAATTCCCCAATTAGGATTACTCCATTTTCTTTGTAACTTGATATCATTCCCCTACACTTAATACTATACCCTTTTGAGTTACGTGTCAATGATTGTAAATGTTTGATGTGTTGTTCATTTGTACTCTTCCAAATGTATTGAATGAATGCTCGCTTTACTTAGACAACGAGCAGTCAGAGGTTCCTGAGTGTGTTGTTGGAGACCTCCCTGAGTAACAACCTGGTGAAGGCAAGTGTCCTCAGACCTACTATGTCCTACTATACTTTATAATTCACTGTCCCGCATTACATTATTGAAACCTAAGGATTGACTAGTTTGTATTTCCCTTACCCTTGTTTACCTTTTGGGGTCAATCATGGTTAGCTTACGCTATTGCTTAAACTTAATCAATGAACATGATGTGATCTTTTATGATACGATGATGTTATCCCGATGGGGTCCTTGTGATTACTTTAGGGGGCTCAGGCTCTTTTCTGAGTGCCTCTCCGTAAGGACCTGTTTAGGGAGTGACAACTTGGGATAATAGTGCAACCATGAGGGTGGAATGGGACGCCCTTAGCTGATTAATTAGAGGAACCGGAGGAGTAGTTGGCTTCGCCGTAGGGCCGTCAATGGGGTCCGGGCACAGTACTTGCTCTGCCAAGGTTGGTTGCAGAGGTTCTTTGATTTGGTTTTGTTAGTCACCCTTCCTTTGGGGAGATGTACTGTGTTTATCAAACTGGAGAAACCTAACGGGTGGCTATGACCTCTGGGAAATCTTTGTAAAGGCTACGTATTGAGACCCTGCTAGGTCACCTTGGTAGTGATCAATGGGGAGGCTAGAACCCCGGGCAGAATGGGAATCATGGCTTGTGGGTAAAGTGTGCAACCTCTGCAGAGTGTTAGAAACTGGTATATCAGCCGTGCTCACAGTTATGAGCAGCCTTGGGATCCTCTTCGATTAGAAGAACTTGGTTTACTTTTATGCTGATGATTAACAATGATGATTATAACTCTAATCTCTGGTATTTCCTCTTGGAGGGAGTACCTCTGGGTAATAACTGGGTTTATTACTAAAATTTGGCTCTACTTATAGTAATAAAACTTGACCAACTAAAAGCAACTGCTTAACTTTAAACTCCACATACAACTAGTCCACTTTAGCCAAACGGGACATTTGCCGAGTACGTTGAAGTGTACTCACCCTTGCTTTACAAACCACCCCACCCTAGGTTGTCCCCACTGTTCTCAGTGCTCAGGAGGAGAAGCTAGCAACGTGGATGACTTTGAGGAGTTCCAGGAATACGACGAGTTCTAGTTTACTTTAGTGGCAAACTCCCAGTCAGTTGCCTATGTAGGCTTACATTCTACGTTTCGTTACTCCGCACTTTGATGTTATTGTTAAACCCTATGGATATGTATTAGACTCTATGGATGTCTCAGACATCTTGATGTAACTAAGTACCTTTCCGCTATTTAATTCAAGCATTGTGTGATGATGTCCAATTATGTAATCGCTGTGTACGTGAGTTCTGATTCTGGCACGTACATGGTTCACATTCGGTTTACCTTCCAAAACCGGGTGTGACATAAGTGGTATCAAATCCTTGCTGATTGTAGGACCGCTAACCTAGACTAGAATGGACGACCTAAGGACTATAGACCTCTACTCTTACCTTGACCTTATTGTCTTTTCAAAAGTTGGTCATCTTGACCAACTTTATGTTATTTACCTATCTCAAAAGGTTTTGTCTCACTTTCCTTTCTGGTTACTTTCTGGTCTCATAGTTCTATTCTTACTCTTGTGCTTATGATGTCTTTTGTAGATGGCTCATCTCAGGTGCACTGCACGTAAGTCTGTGATCCCCTTTTTGCCTTCTCGCCTAGCAGAGCATCCACTGCGTCACACGGTGTCAGGTCAGTCCAGCCAACTGGAGAGACTGCATCGTCGCCTGCACGAGGAGCAGGAGCGTCGACGCTAGGAGCAGGAGCAGCAGGACTCTTCCCCCTTGCCTCAGCGAGAGGTGGAGTCTGAGAGGCCGCCTTCCCCTGCACCTTAGCCAGAGATGTCCCCTGCACCACCACAGGGCATCCCGGCTGCTGGAGGAGACCCCGACGGAGACGGAGACAACGACGACGCCGGTGGCAATTCGAGCCATGGCACGGAAGTGTTCGGAGGAGCCAGAGCTGGAGGGATGGATCGCGAGACCCATCACTCATGACACTGCTCGTGGGTGTCACTTCCACGACGCTCTCGATACCCTGTTGCGTCGGGCCTTTGACCAACACACTTGGTCTATCGAGTACTGTTGTGTAGTCTACCAGCATCGTCACGGGCTATACCCGGACCAGTGGGAGGCTACTTGCTTGGTGCGCCGTCCGGACGATGATCTTCGGGGTGCAGAGGCCTTCACAGAGCACTATTCTATCACTGAGAGGGACACTGCCGAGGCAGCCATGCAAGATGCAGCACGACGGGCACTTTCTCAGTATTGCTCGTTGTTCAGCGGGGTAGCTGATGGCCTTGACCTGAAGTACTACCCTCGCCGTTCGACCGGCAGTGCTGGAGGTGTGATTGTCTCGCCAGTTGGTGAGGGCAATCCCAGGCTGAGCAGCATGGACAACTTGGTCGCCGTGCTCAACACAGAGTTGGACCACGCCCTTGATGAGTTGGGCAAGGTTCGGGCGGAGGTTGCGGAATTGTGTGCTGAATGCGCGGTACACCACTATCTTGATGGTGGTTCTCCCGCCCCTGTTGGGATTCAGCACCCTTACCGTTCACCGCCCTGTGGTCGCTTCGACTATGGTACCCCAGACTGTAGGACCCGCATAGATTTAGATCCATAGATCGATGGAGTCGGAGTCTGTAATAATGCTTACTTCAGTGTCTTAGTCTAGTTAGTCCTAGTTCGAATTAGTTTGCTTGTCGTATGTTGAAATGCTTGTCATGATGAACATGTAATGAAGTTGGATCTTTGTAATGATTGTCATCAAGCTGTGGGTATCCCCTACAACTTGGTGCAGTTATTAATAAAGTCAGTTATTTAGTTGGGTAATCCATTTATTTCCACTTTCCTCTTTATCTGAGAAGTTGTCAATGAAAATGATCAATTGTCCAGTGCTGTGAAGATTTCCGTATATCTTTTCTTATGCTGAAAGACTGCAGAGTCAGATCTGATACGTGTGTGATTTCTACAGATGTCTGAGAACAGGCGCAAAGGTGCGAGGCATGCTCAGCCAGAGCAGTAGGCACCCCAAGAGGAGGCAGCTCCGCAGGAGCATTTGCCACCGCCACCCCTGATGACCATTGAGCAGATGTTCTTGATGCAGACCCAGGCAGTTCAGGCAATTGGTCAGACATTGGCAGGGATGCAGCAGGTTCAGCAGTAGCCACCACCACCTCAGCCTCCAGTGCAAGTCCAGATGCCACAAGTGCCCAGAGATAAGTGGGCAGAATTCATGAGGGGCCATCCCCCTGTCTTTGCCGACTTCGCTGACCCCATGGACATGGAAGATTGGCTGTGTACTGTGGAGCGTGAGTTGCACACTGCCCAGTGCAACGACCGTGAGAAGGTGTTGTATGGTCCCCGACAGTTGAGGGGAGCAGCACAGTCTTGGTGGGAGTCTTACCTCGCCACCCATGCCAACCTTGAAGCCATCACTTGGGAGGAGTTTAGGGACAACTTCCGTTGCTACCAAGTGCCCGAGGGACTGATGATAGTGAGGAAGGAGGAGTTTCTCGCCCTGAAGCAAGGTCCCCTATCCGTCAGTGAGTACAGGGATAAGTTTTTGCAGTTGTCATGTTATGCTCCAGAAGACGTCAACACAGATGCCAAGTGGCAGTACCGCTTTTTGAGAGGATTAGTTTATCCCCTCCATTACCAGCTCATGAACCACACTTTCCCCACCTTCCAGCATTTGATAAATAGAGCAATCATGACTGAAAGGAAGCGTCGAGAGATGGAGGATAGGAAGCGCAAGATTGGTGGACCTCAGGCCGGGAGTAGCAGTCGTCCCTGCTACTTAGGCAACTCGTCACAGCAATTCAAGCAAGGCCACCAGCACCAGCACCAGCATCAGCGTCAGCACCAGCACCAGTACCAGAGGTAATTTCCTCAGCAGCAGCAGTAGCAGTACCGTCAGAACACTCAGCCAGGAGGAAATCAGTACCAACGTCAGAACAACCAGACAACTCATCTTCCTGCCCTCGCAACCAACCAGAATGGCCAAGCAGCCCCAGCACAAGTAGGAGGTCGTGCATGCTTCTACTATGGAGAACAGAATCACTGGGCAAAGAATTGTCCAAAGAAAGCAGCCCAGCAACCGCCAGCAGTCAATGCCCCAGCAAGACAAGGAGCACCACAGCAAGCACCAGAAGTCCGTGGTCAGGCCTACAACCATGGAAAGGTGAACCACCTGGAGGCCGAAGCAATCTAGGATGCTCAGGACGTGGAAGTAGGTATGTTTCTAGTTGAATCCTACCCAGCAAAAGTATTATTTGATACTGGTGCCACACATTCTTTTGTTTCCGCATCTTGGGTAGAATCACATAACATCCCCATAGAACCAATGATCCCACCTTTAAGAGTTAATTCAGTTGGGAGAAAAGTTCAGTCTGATAGGATTTGTCCAAATCTAAGGATTGAAATAAGGGGGATAGACTTCCCCGCTAGCCTAGTAGTCATGGGAACTCAAGGGTTAGATGTCATCCTAGGGATGAATTGGCTACACAGAAATCAAGCCACCATCAGTTGTGACAAGAGGATAGTCAAGTTGGTGTCCCCATCCGGAAAGGAAGTAGTAACCAAGATGTACTTACCTGAACTAGAAGATGGAGCTTGTCACCACTTATCAGTAGATGACAAGGAGTCCAATCCAATTGAAACAATTAGGATTGTGTCAGAATTCCCCGATGTATTCCCTGAAGAGTTACCAGCCATGCCACCTGAAAGGAAAGTTGAATTTGCCATAGAGCTTATCCTAGGCACCGCCCCTATTTCCAAGAGAGCTTATCGAGTGTCCGGACTAAAGTTGGTGGAACTCAAGAAGCAAATTGATGAGTTGTTAGAGAAAGGTTACATCAGGCCAAGTACCTCACCTTGGGCAGCCCCGGTGTTATTTGTGGAGAAGAAGGATGGCACGAAGAGGATATGCATCAATTATAGAGCTTTGAGTGAAGTTGCTATCAAGAATAAGTACCCCCTACCTCAAATTGAAGACTTATTTGATCAGTTGAGAGGAGCCAGTGTGTTCTCAAAGATAGATCTGAGGTCAGGTTACCATCAGCTGAGAATTCGAACCTCAGCATACCGAAGACAGCATTCATCACCAAGTATGGACTATATGAGTTCATGGTTATGTCATTTGGATTGACGAATGCGCCAGCTTACTTCATGTATCTGATGAACAATGTGTTGATGGACTACCTCGACAAGTTCGTAGTGGTGTTCATTGATGATATTCTTATATATTCCCAGAATGAGCAAGAGCCTAAGGAACATTTGAGGAAGGTACTTCAAAGGCTACGAGATTGCCAGTTGTATGCCAAGCTTAGCAAGTGTGAGTTCTGGATCAGCAAAGTTCTATTCTTGGGTCATATTATACACCAATATGGACTAGCTGTGGATCCAAAGAAAGTAGCGGCGATTCTGGACTGGAAAGCACCAAAAGATGTCCGAGGAATCAAGAGTTTCATTGGAATGGCTGGTTATTATCGGTGTTTCATTGAAGGTTTTCCAAGATTGCCAGACCAATGACAGCCCTGCTAGCAAAGAATCAAGTTTTAGTGACAGTAACACCAGGGGTGTTACAGTATAGAGATAGACCCTGACCGAATCAAGTCTATTCGGAATATGGGACCTCCGACCTGTAAGGTCGAAGTGCAGATGTTTCTCGGCAAGGTGAATTATTTACGAAGGTTTATTTCTAACCTAGCCAAGAAGATTGATGCCTTTACCCCTATCCTTTGGCTTAAGAATGATGCCGAATTCGCTTGGGGGCAGAGCAGCAGGAAGCATTTGATCTCATTAAAAAATACTTGTCTTCAGCTCCTGTATTAAAAGAACCACAAGCAGGAGTACCATTCCAATTATACATTACAGCTGAAGATAAGATCATTGGGGCTATTCTGACACAAGAAACTGAAGGAAAAGAGCATATGGTGATGTATCTAAGTCGGAGGTTGGTGGATGCTGAAACGAGGTACACTTTTATTGAGAAGTTATGCTTATGCTTGTTTTATGCATGCATCAAGTGTAGATGTTATTTACTGTCTAGTCATTGCACTATTTCTGGTCAAGCCAATGTGATCAAATACATGTTGCATAACCCAATTATGAGTGGTAGAATTGGTAAGTGGGCCTATGCACTCATAGAATATGACTTGGCCTATGAACCATTGAAATCTATGAGAGGCCAGGTCGTAGCGGATTTTATTGTAGAACATCGGATTAATGATACTCATAAACTAGACATGTCATACCTCACTAATACTCCTTGGACTTTATATTTTTATGGATTGGTTTGTAATGAAGGGCAAGGAATTGGCATTGTACTTGTTTCACCAAGTGATGTCTCCTTCGACTTCTCTAGCCGATTGAAAACTTATTGCACTAACAATCAAGCCGAATATGAGGCCCTTTTGTTCGGCTTGGAACTTTTAAATTGTATGGGAGTAAAACATGTGAAGGCATTTGGTGATTCTCAGCTGGTCGTCCAATAGGTGTTAGAAGAATATCAATGTTTTGATGGTACTCTAAATAGTTACCTTGAAAAATGTCGGGGCATAATTCATTCTTTTGACGAATTCAGTATTCGGCATATCTCTAGAGTTGAGAATCATAGAGCTAACAATTTGGCACAAGATGCATCAGGTTATCGGATAAAGCGAGGGAGATTTTACAACACTGAAAATCTAATAACCGGTGTAGGGCCAATTCCCTAGGTCGCGGATCGTTCGAGTAAAGACTCCGGACTATCCGGGGTTACCAGGAAAGTTCTCCTAATTGATTTGGCTGATAATAAAGCTGATGCAAGTGATTGGAGGACGCCCATAACTAATTATTTATGAAATTCCAATATCAGGACAGATAAGAACATTCGGCGTACAGCTTTCAAGTATGTTTTGATGAGTGATGAACCCTACCGCTGAACAGTCAATGACGTCCTGCTTAAATGCTTAGGCCCACATGATGCTATATTAGCCATGGCCGAAGTACATGAAGGAATTTGTGGTACCCATCAATCGGCTCCCAAGATGAAGTGGTTGTTGCAAAGATCTGGTTTTTATTGGCCTAACATGGTAGCTGATTGTTTCAAGTACTACAAAGGATGCCAAGTGTGTCAGAAATTCGGCGATCTACAGTTAGTCCCTGCAACCGAATTACATCCTATCATCAAGCCTTGGCCTTTCAGAGGATGGGGATTAGACTTTATAGGAGAAATTCATCCTTCATCATCAAAGGGGCATCGGTTTGTGTTAGTTGCCACTGACTACTTTACCAAATGGAATGAAGTTGTTGCTCTGAAGAACATGACACACAAGGAGGTAATTGAGTTCATAACTGAGCATATTATTCATAGATTCGGCATTCCCCAGACCTTGACTACAGATCAAGGAACTTCTTTTATGTCAAAGGTGGTACGTGAATTTGCTGAATTATATAGAATTAAGTTGCTCAATTCATCTCCATATTATGCTCAGGCCAATGGACATGTCGGGTCCAGTAATAGGACATTGATTAACTTGATAAAAAAGAAGATATCCGATAATCCTAAGCATTGGCATAAGATTTTGTCCGAAGCTTTATGGGCTCACAGAATATCTAAACATAGTGCTACTAAAGTATCTCCTTTTGAGCTTGTCTATGGGCAGGAAGCAGTGTTGCCTGTGGAAATAAGTTTAAATGATGTCAAGTTCGCCAGACAAAATGATCTAACCGTCATTGATTATTATAATTCAATGATGGATAATACTGTAACTTTGGGAGCAACAGAAAAGGACAAGATCATGGTAGCCAGGGCCTACAACAAGAGGGTCAAAGCAAAGTCATTTCAAGTAGGAGACCTGGTGTGGAAGACCATCCTGCCTCTAAGGAATAAAGACCGGAAGTTTGGGAAATGGTCGCCAAGCTGGGAGGGTCCATACAAGGTAAAACAGGTAATATCTGGTAACGCCTATTTATTGCAAACATTACAAGGCAAAGATTTGCCCAAGGCTTTGAATGGGTGTTTCCTCAAGCAGTACCATCCTTGTATATGGCAAGATGCTTAAGAAAACTGATGCAATCACATCGAGTTAGTTGCTTTTGGTTTGCTCAGTTCCACCAAAAGGCAGGGGGCATATGTTGGGCACCAAATTGAGCTGACCGGACAGTCCGGCCCTGTGGCTGGACGGTCCGCGCCTATGGGCCGGACAGCCCGCGCGCGTAGAAAAGATTAGGGTTCCGAGTTTTTTGCTGTGTTTGTTGACGGAATTCACGAAATTAGCTCGGGGAGTTTGTTTGTAATGGGACCAGCCTCCCTCCTCTATAAAAGCAGAGGCATACGACCGATTTGTAGGAATCAATCGAATCAATAACACTTTTATCTCGCATTTATTTCCTGTACAATTAGGAGTAGTTCTAGTCTAGTTCTAGTTTAGCCTCTCAATCCCCAAATTCTCCGCTTCTCTTCGACTCTATGTCGATTAGAGTAGTCTAGGTCGGTCTGCCCGAGCCTAGACATCCCCTAGGATCTCTCCTCCCCGACGGGGTCCCTCCCAAGAGCGAGATCCAGGCGCCGCCGGCGACTTCCACCGCCCCTGCGCACGCGCGGACCGTCCGACCGTCAGGCAGGAAACCCTAGCCCCTACGCCAGGTCGTGGACCGTCCGGCCCCTAGCCGCGGACCGTCCGCACCTGACCAGAGAGCACCACCACCGGTTCTTATTGAGTGTTTGGCGCACGAAAAAGGTGTCAATAGTACCTATTTAAATGTTTTAATTAATAAGTGTTTAGTATAAACACGATGTCTGTTAGCGACTCTCGTGAGTCGTGCGCGTCGTCACACTATCTACGCGTTGTTCGCACGTGTGGCGCTCGTCGTCGTCATGTTGTTCGTGCGTTATTCTCGTGTTGTCCGCGCGCCGTTCTCGCGTGTCGCGCGCATTGTTCGCACGCGTTGTCACACGTCGTTTAAGTGTGTCGTGTGTGCCATTTACACGTGTCGCTCGCCTTGTCGCACGTATCTCATGTGTCGATCATGTGTGTCATGCGGCGTCTACGCGTGATAATAATTGTTTTCGCTTATAAACACTTATGTTAATAATGATAATTTGTCGGTTCGCGTATTTTAAATAGTTAACTTTAGGTTTGCTCAACTAATAATTGTTAGATTAATATTCTGATTAGATTAGAAGTGTAGTGTTCAACTTGCGCTTTGATAATAAACATTAACATGGTTAATATTAGCTTAAATGTTTTTTATTTATTTAATACTTGTTTAGTTTAAGCACGACATCTAATTAGTTTTTCTCCGCCTGTCGCGTGGCCTGTTTCGCATGCGGTGGCACACTGTTTCGCGTGTCATTCGCGTGCTTCTTGTACGTCGTCGACGTTCGTTCGCACGTTCACGCCACGCGTATGGTTCGCGTGTTGTTGTGTGTTGTTCGTGCGCGTCGTCACGCGTTAGTCACACATGGTCACGTGTTGTCGTGCGTGCTGTCAGTGTGCTCCTCCGCGCATGCCGCAGGGTTGTTTCATGTGTCGTCATGCGTGCTAATTTACACGTTGTTCGCTCGCGTTGCCGCTCTCATAAATCGCTATTCAGACGCTTTGATAAAATCGCCTCGCCGCATCTTTCATGTTAAATAATTAATTTCTTGTTTAGCACCGGTTAGTTAAAATAATAGTTCGATCGAACCTGTTAAGTGATTATGCCGACTTAGACGTTATATTCAATATTCGATTAATATAAAACGATATAATTTAGTGGTACCCGTATGTCGTGTCGTTTATAAATTTATTATATGTTTAAACATAGTGAGTCTTGTGTGTCGTGTTCATAAATATAATCTGACCAGTTTAAAAATGTGGTTTCCTATCAAATTACAATCTCGATTAATGCCACATTAGGTATTTCTTTAGAGTATCTTCCACAAATGATTTATATTAATTAGAATCGACCTAGAACATATGTTACACGTTTATTATGCAAACCTTCCGAAAACCATACCGTCTCAACCATAGTTTCGATTTCAGCTCTTATTTCCTCGCGTGACCGTAGAAGCGCTCTCTATTTTTATATTGCTCGTTTTGATAATATTTTATCTTGTATGGTGTAATGTCCTTATGCAAGTATATGTTTGCTTGTGCCTGTTTGTATTCGTTGCGCGTCACGAATAGATTGCGATCTGTTCCTAAGCTTTGAGGTATCGATGATCAAGATTTGGTGAACCACTGGTCCCGAGATCAAACTCTTTGAGTTCTACGAGGCTAGAGATCCTGAGCATCTGTTTGGTGAAGGCAAGTGTCCTCTGACCCATTATGACCTATTTACTTTATAAATCACTATCCTGCTTTACTCAATTGAAACCTAAGGATTGACTAGCTTTGTATTTACCTTATCCTTGATTACCTTTTGGGTTATTATGGTTAGCTTCATGATATTGCTTTACTTTAATCAATGAACATGATGTGATTACTTATGATACGATGATGTTATCCCGATGATGGTCCTATGATACTTTAGGGGACTCAGGCTGTTTCCTGAGTGCCTCTCCGTAAGGACCTGTTCGGGGAGCGACACCCCGGGAAAACAGTGCAACCATGAGGGTGGTATGGGATGCCCTAGGCCAAGTAATTAGGGAAGTCTTATGTTGGGTGCTGGTTTTTGGTCATTGGGAAACGGAGGCATCTGTTATGGCTCCTATATTCTCGCCAGGGATCTGGGTACGGGCATCATCCCACGGCTTTTTCCTGAGGGCAAAGGTATAGGTTTTGGGACATTAGATGGACTTTATGCAATGGTCATTTCCAACATTCGCATAGTGAGGACCCTAGGGAAAAGCCACGTAGTGAGACCCTGCTAGTTCACCTTGGAAGTGATCAATGGGAAGTCGATCCTCATGCAGAAAGGGAATCACGGCTCATGGGTAAAGTGTGCAACCTCTGTAGAGTGTTATGAAACCGATATATCAGTCGTGCTCACGGTTAAGAGCAGCCTTGGGATCCTCTTTGATTAGAGATACAGATGAGCTGAGATTCAATGGTTCTATTTATGGTTTTGGTTCGATGATGATAATGATGTTCCTCGATGAGGAAATGATTCACGGGTTGGTTATTGCTAAAACTTGGCTTCCACTAATAATAAATACTTGACCAACTAAAAGCAACTGCTTGAGCTTAACCCCACATAAAGCTAGTCCACCTCAGCCAAATAGGACATTTGTTGAGTACGTTGATGTGTACTCACCCTTGCTTTCACAAAACACCAGGTTGCCTTTGGTGCAATCTATGCTCAGGTAAAGAAAAAGGCGTCGAGGCGGATCTCCAGGAGTTCCAGGACTTCGACGAGTTCGAGGATTAGGCCAGCGACCTCCCCCAGTCAACTGCCTGTGGTGGGTTAATTTACGTTGGCTATGTTTCGGTTCTGTGTACTTTGATTTATGTTATGTAAATGACTCTAGTCTTTAATATCATTACTTACTATTTATTGTAATTCAAAGCATTGTGCTATGATGAGTCATTTATGTAATCGCTGTGTACGTGAATTTCTGATCCTGGCACGTACATGGTTCGCATTTGAATTACCTTCAAAACCGGGTGTGACATAAATGGTATCAGAGCCTTGCTGACTGTAGGATCGCTGGCCTAGAGTAGCATTGACCGTTTTAAGGACTTATTGATTATTACTTCACCTCATCCTTGATTCCGCTTCAAAATATTAGTCACCTCGACTAATTCTATGTGGTGATCCTATATGCCCCCTTGCCAAAAGTATTTTATTATAGTATGGTCTATATTTCTCTTAATCTATTAGATCTAATCTCACTCTTGTGCTTGCGACATCCTTGTAGATGCCCCTGACCATAACCTTCTTGCCTTTTGGAATTTATTCATCTTCCATCATTAAATTTCTACCATTTGGCAATCCTTATTCCTTTGTTATTGACATACTCGTATCCCTGAATTCTTTAATACTCTTGTTTCAAATACTTGCATCTGAAGTTCTACTGCCAACATAGACATTTCAGTTTATATGTCCGTGAACTTCTTGTCTTCTGAGACCCCTTCCTATTCTGTTGTGAAGCCGTTATCTTTTAGCTTTTTCTGTTCCCTTGGTCTTGGTATGCTCGTACCGTTGGAATCTCGCATACTAATATTTTTATATGCTTACCATCATATCCCAATGACTATTCAAAACATTTCAGCTTATATGCCCTTGATCACCCTTGCTTCTTGATGGTCCATGAGCGACCATTCTATTTCGCACATCCTTGATGATCTCACCGTTTCCTCATAACTTCCCTCGGTAATAATTTCTGTTACTTCAACCATTCTGTTGGGACCTTACCTATCCTACCCTTGATTGTCTTATCCACTTCGCCATTTCATGAGTCTTGCCTTAACTCCATCCTTTCCTATGCTCTTTGTTATTATCACCTTTACCCTTGACACTTCTATATCTTGCATTGATGTTCATCTTATACCTACCCTTTAAAGTCTCCCCTCTCCCATCTTAATCTGAGAGTTGTATGTTTTACCTATTTTTCTTTTGGGCGTATCATCTTCTTTGTCCCTTGCGAGTTTTTAACTCCATCCTTTGCCCACTTTTGTTTGCTATTACCTTTACCTTTCTCATCCCTCGATCTTACCTTGGTGATTACGTTATGTCTGTTGTCTAAAATCTCCAACTTCATATTCCAATTTGAGAGCGGTGTTTTACTTACCTCACCCTTGGCTATATCCTCTTCTTTATTGTGTGTAAGCTTGGACATAACTCCATTCTTTGTTGTACGCATACCGCTGGCTCTTCAATGATTTCATCTTTTCTCTCATACCCTTGTCTGTTATCGCCTTTGACCCTTGGAATATTGACATATTCTACCTAAATGCTTACCTTGAACTTATCCTTTAAAAGCCTCCCTTTCTTTCAACCCAGTTTGAGAGTTGCAAGGTACCTACCTCTCCCTTGATTTCTTTTCACTTCTTGTCGCCTTGCAAGTTTAGTGTTAATTCCATCCTTTGCTGTGTTTTATTTGCTATCACCCTCACCTTGTCGTCCATCGAAATTGCCTTGATACTCATCTTTATTCCTACTCTTTAAACATCCCCTCTCTTTCACCTCAATTTGAGACTGGGAATTTACCCATTTGGCCCTTGGACGTGCCCTCTCCTTTTCCATTTGCAGGACCGATCTTAACTCCATCCTTTATGGTACTTATATCCTTTGTCTTATGCCTATTTACCTCCTCTCCTACATCCTTGTCTGTTATTACCTTTAAAACCCTCGTGATATCTATGTCCTTACCCTCCTGCTTATCTCAAACCTATCCTTCGAAGCCTCCTCTTTTCCATCCCTGTTCGAGGATAATGCCTCATCTATCTCATCATTGATTGCTCCGCCTTCTCTGACACCTTGCAAGCTTTTCCTCAAATACATCCTTTATTGTGTGTTTGTCCATTATCACCTTAACCCTTGTCATCCCTTGATCTTTACCTTCATGCTTATCCTGTACCTGCATTTTAAAGCCGCCTCTCCCATTTCATTTCAAGAGTGATGTCTTACCCATCCCGCTCTTGTTCATTCCCTTTTCCTCTGTCGCATTGCAAGTCTTATCTTTTGCTCAATGTCACCCTTACCTTCCTAATATCTAGATCTTTCCATGATGCTTATCCTATGCCTACCTTTTGAAATATCATCCTTCCCATCTCGATTTGAGAATGGTGTTTTACCTACCCTACCCTTGGTTGCATTTTCTCCCTTGTAGATTACAGTCCTTGCTTTAACTCCACCCCTTATTGTACTCGTGTTCCTATCCTACACATCTTGCTCTTCTCCTTGTCCTTCAACAACCATAGAGAGCCATTATTCCACCACCATATAACTAAAAGGAATGTATAGCAACGAGATGTTTATTGTTGTGTGCTCGTGATGTTTGTCCTTGTGTGATGACTTATTTGCTTCTTTGTGATGAATGTTGATGTGTTGTGGCCCTTGGTCTGCAATGACATCAGTTCACTAAGTGAGTGTCATATAGTTGGGTAGTTGGGTTCTCTTTTCCTGCTCTCTCCCTTTAATCCGTTTATGCTTACCTCTTTTCTCTCTCTACCCTTTTCCTCTTGTACCTGCTCAGTTGGCAGAGTCCGAGTTGAATCGAAGAATCTATGTGCCAACCTTGTTTTCTTGCTCGCCTTCCCTTGAAACGCAATACCATCAACCTATCCCTGTCAAAATACAACACCATCCTTGTTTCACGCTCGCTGTCACTTCCTTTCTATTATAAATGTCTAAATGTCCTTGTTTCATATTTGTCCTTTGTATATATCATGAACCTTGTGAAATCTTGTATCACTCTCCCTTTTCCCCCTACCTAGATGATGAATCCTGATGAAGATAAAGTGGATGATGTCAACGACAAGATTCCAACCTCGACAGTGGTGAAAAGGAAGGATGAGTCACATAGATATCTGCTGAATGGAATGAAGAACAACAAGAGGACTAGAAAAATGTTTGGGTACAAGATTAAACCGCCTCAACCGCAAGCAGAAGTGCCAAACTTGTGAATACACAAACAAGAGAATCAAATCAAGCTCAATTGTTCAACATGCAGGCAACCGATCAATAGTCATCTGCTGGCAATCAAGCAAAGCTGACTCGCAGAGAGGTCAAAGTAAGAGGTGCCTGTTTCTACTGCAAGGAAGAAGGGCACTTCATTTGCCAATGCCCCAAGAAGCGTCTAGATCGGCTCGTGAAAAAGGCCATCAAGCAGAACTCAACCAATGATGATCCAGAAGAAATTGTCTTCACTCGCTCAAAGTACAAATTAATTCAAACAAGTGATGAGAGTGGCAGGTTGCTAGACATACGCGTCGAGCCGAGAGTGTGGCAGAACCTCCCAAGTTATCGGGCCCACATGCACCTGTCCTTGTCTCAAAGACCTTAGACTGCTATGCAGGTGCACCAGATAACTTAACAGGATCCGTCTGATTGCCCCAAGGACATCGGATAAACCACGTACAACCAAGATCGTGAGATTAAGTAACACAAATCACACACACCAATATTTTTGCAGCAGAAATCTTATTACCAAATTTTACAAGTTACAAAAATTTTACATTATTTTATCGGAGTGATTACAAAAGTATAAGTTTAAAATATATGCTAGCTCAAGTGACCATCCTCAATAAGAAGTATAGAAGAAGTACTTAGACTTATAAGAAGGCCGAGCCCACCGGCACTTAACACCATCAACAGCAGCACAAGGTTAGAACCTGAAAAAACAACAGGGAATAAAACCCTGAGTACAGAATTACTCAGCAAGACTTACCAGACTAAAGAAAAGACTCTCAAGGGTATGCTGGCTAGAGGGAGTCAAGGTATGGCTGTTCAAGAATCAAAGACTCTGTTTTACAGAAAAGCTTACTATGAGTGGATCCTTAAAAATCCAGTTTTAATTATCAGGTTAAGTAAAGTTACCTGCATCTAGAGTTCTTTCTACCCTAGTTCAAACACTTGGCCTACACTAGCCGTCTTTTTATCATCCCTTCTTGTTCACTGGAATGCTACGTGTAGGGCAGTGACCAAGTCTTCATGTCCGAGAAGTAACGGCGATCCGAATCGATTAATACCCAGCTGGGGATCTCCGATCACATGACATATGTATCACTTAACCCTTGCATATGTCAACTCGCCACCGGGGTTCTTAAGACCAGATCAGGTTCACGCCAACCGAGAGCACAGATACGCCACCGTCCAGCCTCTTGCCACGGAGGGTACACGCTACTCTCGCCATCTCTCCACTCCCATTGCGTGTTTTCTTATTCTGGTATTAGTCTGCCCGAGGCAAAGCTTACCCATGATGAGGCATGTGACCAGTTAAAAGGTCCTCAATCATCAAGCCTACATCGGCACGGTCCTTAATCGACTCAGACGGAGACACTACACTGAGACTCCTTTCTCGTGCAAGTCAACCGCCCGGTCTCAGCTTTATCATTTAAAACCCAAAGTTTGGTACCTGGCAGAGGTACATCTTTTCCGATGTTGAACCCATCAAGGCCCTGATGGATTCACCATCACAGGTTTTTCTTTTTGAAAACATTCCCACCCACTAAAGCATCACTTTTGTTTTAAAAACAAAACATTTTGTTTTTCTAGAGCAAGGCTAAGCATCAAAAATCCTTTTCAAAAAGGGTATCAAGGAAGGGTAATCAATTTTTTAAGGAAGGAAATGCATCAACGGTTTAGCACACAACTCCTATCACCTAATGCATCAAACAAGGTGATAAAGATTTTTAAAACATCAAGGAGGTGGCGAATGCACCGGGGCTTGCCTGAATAACACTAGGTTAGTGTTGTTAGGTGACGTCCACTTGACGATCAGCCTTTATTCCGATACTTGCTCCATTATCCATCTTCAGGTTTGTCCATCAGCATCATCATGCGGATTAGCCCGCGCTTGGGGTCGACTTGGCTTGTCTTCCGCATCACACGATTAATTAACGTACCTGAATGAAATGCATTATGCACATGAATGCATATAGGCAAGAATATCACAACTTAAATAATGCTACGTAATAGATAATTAATTACTTAATGGCGAAGCATAATACAACACTCCTAAGCACACGCTAGATGCAGTTAAACAACTAAACACAATAATCAAGTTACTCTAGCTTAACCAAAGTTAACTTGAACAAGAACTACAATTATGTATAAAAACTATATTTTTCTTAGCTAAAGAATACACCCAAGGATTAATGAACTTAGGCTTACTATTATAAGACTCCTAAAGCAAATAATTAACTTCAACACAGAAGCACAATTAATTTTCCCTTGCAACCTCGACAACACCTATTGTACACATGCATCAACATAATTAGACATAACCTAAATAGAACCAGAGCACTCTTCGTAATGTTAACTCCACCCCATCACTAAATGAAAGAAACATTTTGCAACATTTAATACCACCCCTTTTCATGCACAAAGAACCTTTTTACCTATATTCAACATATACCCCCACCGGAGCGTTATTCACATATTCTACGAACTGTCGATTCGATACGATGCGACTAAACCACCACACATCTGTCTTGCTAAACTATAAGGACCAGTGTGATTGCTATGTATATCCAATCCATTAATTTAAACCAAATAGCTAGAGCAATGAATTAGCTCACACGACTAAGTTGAACTTAGATTTTTGCAAGAACCAAGGTGTTCCTAGTTCAAGCATTTCGTCAAACACTAGACAGGCGTCGTAGCATAGGGCTATCCTCACCATACAAACCTTCTGGGATTTCTTCTCCTGGGCATCCACTGCTGGCGAGGAGACATGCGATGATGTCGCGGACGCGTGGAGTGTGAACGAGCGGCGTGCTGATGAGCCCGACGAAGCGGAGGGCTGTGCTAACATCTAGAAGACGCGAAGATGGAGGATGCGGGCATCCCAGCAGGTTGACGGCGAACGACGCAACGACGAACATGATATCGATGTCTAGAGTGGCGAGTGTCGTTGTCTACGGGTGGAGCAAAACAGCGAACAGGTGGAGCGCATTGGAGAATCAGATATCCATGGTCGGTGATGTCGACAACGGGAGGAGCAGGGAGGCTGATCGACGGCCGTATGGAGGGACTTGGTTGGGTAGGCACCGGCAGGGGAAGACCACCGCGATGGAGCTCGGCCGACAGATAGCTTGCGTGTAGGGACTTCATGACACACAGTGGAGCTAAGCGTCGGCAAGCATCCCAGGCACGCGACGAGCTGAGCGGGCAAGCTACACGCGTATAGAGGACAGGAAGGCGCGGGCCAGGCTCGGCCATCGGCGTAGTAATCTGAAGCTTCAGCCAGCAGGACGCCGAGTACAAGTTCGACGCGCGCAGGGACCAAGAGAGCTGGAGCAGACAGCCATGGGAGATGTGCACGGGGAGGAGCAGAGCCGAGCTGGGCGACTGAACGAAATCCGGGCGCTGAGCGTGGAGGTTCCAGGAAGGCGGCCAAGCAGAGGAGAGATCTAGGGGTCAGGGGAGCCGTCATGGGAGCACCTCGAGCCAGCAGAGGAACACGGCAACAGAGAGGAGCATGCCATGGGGGCCGCACGGCGAGCTGTGCGCAGGGAAGAGAAGAACAGGGCACGCGGCGAGCCAGGCGAGCGCACGGACTCGACCGGCGCAGGGGCACCATGGCCAGCAGGGAGATGGGCTCGAAGGAGCTGCGCACGGGGAAGAGGAAACGCCAGGTCTTGGGCACGCCATGGCTGGGAGCTACAGCCGACCATGGAGGTGGACATCGACAGAGGAGTAGAGAGAAATCGGGCACAGGGAGATGGAGAGGAGAAGCAGGGACACGCAACGAGGGGAGCAGAGCTGGGGCTGCGCTGGCTTGGGCGAGCTGGGGCAGGGGAAACACCGAGCTGAGGTAGAGGAGGCCGCCGGGGCTTGCTCCAGTCCGCGGCAGAGAGAAACGCAGAGGGAGAAGCACGGCGTGCAGGGGGCAGAGGGCCGCGCTATACCAGGGAGAGGGATAGAGCAAGCGCAGGAGATAAAGACGCTGGCGCAGGAGAGAAATATCAGGCGCGGCTGGATATTTTTTTCCATGTGTTTGAGCGACAGTGAATAGGAGCGCAGGATTTTTCGTGAGCTGAGCGGTGGGATTTTTTTCCAGGTGCTGTTCGACGCGGATGAGGATGACAGCAGAAAAAAAATCCCAGGCGAAGGAGATATTTAGAGAAGGATTTTTCCATTGTAATCTTTTCTTCTTTCTTTCTTAAAGAATGCTGGTACTAGGATTAGAGTTTTGGTGAGACATAAATGGATCAGACCAAAACATTACCAGAATACGATACTTGAGATGCTACTAATTTGGTTGAACCCGGATAAAAAACTTATCTGTTCCGAATCCAATTGATTTCTCTACCTAAAATAGCACACTAAAGAATAGTCCCGATTTTCTTAGCGATGTTTACGATGTAGACAGTAATTGTGACACGGTTTTGATTTGACGAATACTCGGGAGTCGGATGAATTCGTACCGTTAATTCACCTTTTTAAATCAAGGCGAAAAGCAACGGACCAAATTAAACATATTTCGGCTTTGTTAATTTTGCTCTGCGTGATTTGATTCAGTTGACTTTAGTTGATTTCCGTTTGCTATTCGAACACTCGACTAAACAATTCAATTGAAATCCGTAGACGCGATGTCACGGATAACAAAAAGGGGATTAAATTATTTTATACTGAAAGTTTAGTCGTCGAGTTCTAACTAATTTGCCCGGGATAAAAATCATCCGAGTGAGTCGAGCTTCCGAATTCGTATTCGCGCGAGCGATGAATTTTAAATAATCACCGGACGCAATGATTTTCGGAACAACGATGTTCCGAACATCATGAAAATTTAGGAAGAGCCCGGATAAATAAAAACGGTGTCGAACTCGCGACAGATAAAACAGATGCGATATAAAGATCATGCTAGACGAAGATGATTTAAAATTTAGCATATGTTTTATCCACTGATATTACGTGCATAAATTCGTACTCGTTGTCGAGCGGAATATAAACACCAGGGGTGTTACAGAGAGAGTGATGAGTCTCTTGTTAGTGGGTAGATCTATTTGTAGGGTCTTGTGAACAACCGATGAACCAACCTTGTTTTTCTTGCTAGCTTCTTCTTGAATCTCGGGGCGAGATTCCTGTTAAGGGGGTTAGATTTATAACACCCTGAATTTGGGGGTATAAAATTTCTTTTCTAATATCCACCAAATTCAGGTGTTACCCTCTTCTTCACTTGCTTTTCTTCTCTTTTTTTGTTGTTTCTAAATAATGGACATTAACTTTATTATATATATATGAGTTTTTGGCGTAGTAAAATAAAATCTTGGATAAACTTTGATTGTTGCATTGCATAGTGTTTATGAGTGCAAAGGTTTTTTTAAAACTAAATCGAATTATCTTAATCTTGTTTCCGAAATTTTTTCGGGAACCTTCGAAATGTTTCTTCGAGTATTAAAATATGAATTTTTAGTTTTCTAATATTAATTTAATACCTAAAGTTTAGTATTTGCGAAAACAACAAAATCTTGGAAAGTCGATAATATATATATAAATGTTCCTCCCACCGAGCTCGTTCTTGATCTCGTGTCCTTTTTGCGGGATCATTAAAATGTCTTTCATCGCAAACGACATGCTGCTCGTGTTTACCCTCGTCGTGTTCTCAACCGCCTCTCTCGCTCGGTCGCAATGCAATTGACGACGAATTTGGCAACCATCTCCCGCACTCGCTCTTTTTATAAATTTACCCCGCCGTCGCATAACCTCCAGTCTTTCCCCAGATCTAAATCGTGCAGGGAAGGCATCTCGTCTCAGCGGTTACCAGCCGCAGGTGAGTCTCTCCTTCTCCCTCCCTTCGACGTTCTCTCCCCTGCGTGCTCTCTCTGTCTTTCTCGATCGGCGGCGTGGCGTGGCCAGGCCCGGCGTCCCGACGCGGTAGCCATCCCCGGCCAGCCTGCCCGGGCCTCAGCGCGGCCAGGAACCCCCCCCCCCCCCCGCGCGGCACAATTCGCTGCCCAGCGCCTCGGTGTCGCGGCCAGCCATGGCAGCGCGTCCGACCCCCTGCCTTGTCCCCTTCCGCGAGCTTGGCCCTATCCCATTGGACGCCGTCGTGCTGTCGTGCTGGATGGCCATTGGGGCCACGGCCTGCGTGCCCACTGCTGCGCCCCGCGCCGCGGCTACCAGCCAGCAAGCCGCCGGCGAGCCTACTCTAGGCCGGCGTGGTCAGCACCCCCCCCCCTCCCCCGTGGCTCCGGCGAGGTCCCCTGCTGTCCGAGCCTGTCCCTGGCGGTTGCACGGCTGCCCCTGTTCGTGCGTTCGTGAGGAGAGAAAGATGCTAGCCACACCTGATCCTACCTCTATAGATTTTCTGTGGTTGCACCTCGTGTGTGGCCCATTGTGTGGTAAGTCGTCGGTCGATAGGATCACGCCACATCGTCGTTAATCTGCGATTAATATATATCTATATTAACTTTCGCGTTAGATATTTATTTCATTATGTTCCGGCTGAGTTAACTCCATAAGGGTGTCGTGCACACATTAAAAATATTATTCTGTCACGACACATGTTTTATGTATTTAATTAATTGCTAGTTTGTCCATCGGTTTTATAAATATTAATATAGTTAAGATTAATTTATAGTTTTAGTTGCACCTTTATAAATACAGGTTAATTTGATTTAGTACCTATTTAAATGTTTTAATTAATAAGTGTTTAGTATAAACACGATGTCTGTTAGCGGCTCTCGTGAGTCGTCCACGTCATCGCACTGTCTACGTGTTGTTCGCACGTGTGGCGCTCGTCGTCGTCATGTTGTTCGTGCGTCTAGTTCATGTGTTATTCTCGTGTTGTCCGCGCGCCATTCTCGTGTGTCGCGCGCGTTGTTCGCACGCGTTGTCACACGTCGTTTACGTGCGTCGCGTGTGCCATTTACACGTGTCGCTCACCTTGTCGCGCGTATCTCATGTGTCGATCACGTGTGCCGCGCGGCGTCTACATGTGATAATAATTGTTTTCGCTTATAAACACTTATGTTAATAATGATAATTTGTCGGTTCGCGTATTTTAAATAGTTAACTTAAGGTGTGCTCGACTAATAATTGTTAGATTAATATTCTGATTAGATTAAAAGTGTAGTGTTCAACTTGCGCTTTGATAATAAACATTAACATGATTAATATTAGCTTAAATGCTTTTTATTTATTTAATACTTGTTTAGTTTAAGCACGACATCTAATTAGTTTTTCTCCGCCTATCGCGTGGCCTGTTCCGCATGCGGTGGCACGTTGTTTCGCGTGTCATTCGCGTGCTGCTTGTACGTCGTCGTCGTTCGTTCGCGCGTTCACGCCACACGTATGGTTCACGTGTTGTCGCGTGTTGTTCGCGCGCGTCGTCACATGTTAGTCACACATGGTCACATGTTGTCGTGCGTGCTATCAGTGTGCTCCTCCGCGCGTGCCGCAGGGTTGTTTCACGTGTCGTCGCGCGTGCTAATTCACACGTTGTTCGCTCGCGTCGCCGCTCGCATAAATCGCTATTCAGACGCTTTGATAAAATCGCCTCGCCACATCATTCATGTTAAATAATTAATTTCTTGTTTAGTGCCGGTTAGTTAAAATAATAGTTCGATCGAACCTGTTAAGTGATTATGCCGACTAATTTAACCATTGGGTTATCATCTGTCGGTGTTTCGAAACCCGAGGGGTCCCTGGACCGACGAGTGAATTGTCGTCGCGTGCCCCAGCCCAGATGGGTCGACGCGAGGCGGAACGCGAAGGGGGGAAAGGAAGCAGCCGGAGGGAGGCAGGCGTGTGAGAGAGCGGATCCCGCGGCCTTCGTGTTAGCCCCGCGCCTGAGTCAGGTGCGCTTGCAATAGGGGGATACAAGCGTCCACGCGGGAGTGGGAGCGAGCGGCCTTGCGCGAGCGCCGTCCCGTCCTTCTCCGCGCGGGCCAACCCTCTATAAGAGGGCCCTGGTCCTTCCTTTTATAGGCGTAAGGAGAGGATCCAGGTGTACAATGGGGGGCGTAGCAGAGTGCTACGTGTCTAGCGGAGGAGAGCTAGTGCCCTAAGTACATGCCGTCGTGGCAGCCGGAGAGGTTTTGGCACCCGGTTCGTGTGGTGTCGTGGCCGTCGGAGGAGTGCTGGAGCCTGGCGAGAGGACAACTGTCGGTGCTGTCGAGTCCTTGCTGACGTCCTCTTGCTTCCGTAAGGGGGCCGAGAGTCGCCGTCGTCACAGAGTGTGCGGGGCGCCATCATTGCCTATCTGGCGGAGCGAGCCAGATGGGACGCCGGTCTTGTTCCCCGTAGCCTGAGTCAGCTCGGGGTAGGGTAATGATGGCGCCTCCTGTCGACGTGGTCGGTCCGTGCCCTAGGTTGTGTGATGTGGAGGCTCCTCCGAGGTCGAGGTCGAGTCTATCTTCCGTGGCCGTGGCCGAGTCCGAGCCCCTGGGTCGGGCGAGGCGGAGACTGTCGGCTGAGGCCAGGGCTGAGTCTGAGCCCTGGGGTCGGGCGGAGCGGAGTTCGTTGTCTTCCGGGGCTGAGCCTGAGCCCTGGGTCGGGCGAGGCGGAGTTCGTCGTCTTCCGGGGCTGAGCCCGAGTCCGAGCCCTGGGTCGGGCGAGGCGGAGTTCGTCGTCTTTTGGGGCTGAGCCCGAGTCCGAGCCCTGGGTCGGGCGGAGCGGAGTTCGCCGTCTTTCGGGGCTGAGCCCGAGTCCGAGCCCTGGGTCGGGCGGAGCGGAGTTCGCCGTCTTCCGGGGCCGAGCCCGAGTCCGAGCCCTAGGTTGGGCGGAGTGGAGTTCGCCGTCTTCCGGGGCCGAGCCCGAGTCCGAGCCTTAGGGTCGGGCGAGGCAGAGTTTCCTATGACGCCCGAGGCCGGCCTTGGCTGCTGTCAGCCTCACTCTGTCGGGTGGCTCAGCAGTTAGAGCGGCGCAGGCGGCGCTGTCCTCTTGTCAGACAGGTCAGTAGAGCGGCGAAGTGACTGCGGTCACTTCGGCCCTGTCAACTGGAGGATGTGTGTCAGGATAAAGGTGTCAGGCCACCTTTGCATTAAATGCCCCTGCGATTTGGTCGGTCGGCATGGCGATGTGGCCAAGATTGCTTCTCGGTGAAGACTGGGCCTCGGGCGAGCTGACAGTGTGCCCGTTGCTGGAGGGGGGTCCTCGGGCGAGACGTAGGTTCTTCGGGGTCGGCTTCCCTTGCCCGAGGCTAGGCTCGGGCGAGGCACGATCATGTCCCTTGAATGGACCGATCCTTGACTTAATCGCACCCATCAGGCCTTTGCAGCTTTGTGCTGATGGGGGTTACCAGCTGAGATTTAGGGGCCTTGAGGGTACCCCTAATTATGGTCCCCGACAGTAGCCCCCGAGCCTCCAAGGGAGTACTAATACTCGCTTGGAGGCTTTTGTCGCACTTTTTTGCAAGGGGACCAGCCTTTTTCAGTTGCATTCTATTCCGGTGGGTGCGCGCGAGCGCACCCGCCGGGTGTAGCCCCTGAGGCCTCGGAGGAGTAGTTTTACTCCTTCGAGGTCTTAGTGCGCTTCGCAACACTTTGGCTGGTCTAGTTATTCCCTCATGCGAGCTGGCCGTAGCCCGAGTGCACGGTCGGGTCCCAAGTTCTCGGGCTGGTATGTTGACGCTGTCAACGGTTTGGCCGGAGCCGGGTTTGTGAGAGCAGCCCCCGAGCCTCTGCACAGGGCGAGAGGACGATCAGAGACAGACTCGACTTTTTTACATACGCCCCTGCGTCGCCTTTCCGCAAGGAGGGGGGAAAGTGCCATGTTGCCCTTGGAGAGCGCCGAACATGGTGTTTTCGGTGAGCTGCTGGCGGGTAATCCGAGCGGACGTCCGTGCCCCATTGGTTAGGGGTCGGCTAGAGGCTCGGAGGCGCGCCCAAAAGTATCTGCGGGTGATCTGCCGGACCCGGTCCCCTGTCGATGGGGTCCGAGGGCTCGATGCCTCCATCTGATGGGATTCCATTACAAGATAGTTCCCGCTGCTCTCGGAAATGTCCTAGGGTACCTCGGGAGCGTAGCCCGAGCCTTGGTTATGTATCGAACGTACCCATGGTCATCCCTCGCTCAGTGTCTGAGGCGACTGTGAACCCTTCGAGGGCCAGCCTACGAACCCCTGATCAGTAGTGGGCGCGAAGCCCGAGTGGCCTGAGGCGGCTGTTGAACCCTTCGAGGGGCCGGCCATCGAACCTCTGACCAGTAGTGGGCGCAGAACCCAATCGATCTGAGGCGGCCGTTGAACCCCTCCGAGGGGTCGGCCTTCGAACCTCTGATCAGTAGGGAGGCTCGGAGCCTGTTTCCTTCACGGAGAAGGGTCCTTTTCGGGGTATCCCCCTTTCCTGGTCCCTATTGTAAGAGAGAGAAAGAGGAAAAAGGAAAAGGATACGAAGTCGATTGACGTGGCGTACCTTTTTCGATGTGGTCATTATGGCGAAGGCGAAGCGTCGCTTGCTTCTCCCGCCTGAGGCGCCGCCTGCCCTGCCGCAGAGTTAATGCGACGGGGCGAGCGGTTCGCGGGGCGGCCGTTGCGCGTGCGCGAGCCGTTCGAGGAACGGCCGTTTTGCCTTGGGTTTTTGAATCCCGCGGTGGGTCCGGACGAAACGTTGAACGGGTCTCGCCTTGGTCTTTATATACTCGGGGGAGGGTCTGGCGACGGTCCTTTGCTCCACTTCTTGCCTCCTTCTTAGGTTTTCGCAACCTGAGAGGTTTAGCCGGAGAAAAGGAAACCGCCCACCCAGTCCTTTCCGCCGCCACCCCTTTTGCTCGGCGATGGCCGACCGGGTGACCATCATCTCGCCGCGCGATCCATGGCCCTCCTCCACAGTCACAGCGGAGGACCTGGAGGATCTTGTTGCCGACGGTTTACTTCGCCCTCTCTCTGATGAGAGGCAGCCGGAGTGGATTCCTCCCGCGAGCGGAACCGCCCCGTCCCCGCCGCCAGGGTACGTCGTGAGCTTCGTCTCCTTCCACGAGCGAGGGTTCGGTGTGCCGGCGAGCCGCTTCATGCGGGCGATCCTGTACAACTATGAGGTGGAGTTGCACAACCTTAGTCCCAACTCCATTTCGCAGGCCACCATCTTCGTAGCGTTGTGCGAAGGGTACTTGGGGATTGCCCCCCACTGGGACTTGTGGACTCATCTCTTTTCCGTGGAGCTTTTTGCTTCGCCGACGGGAGAGAGAAGGGTCCGCGCGGCGGTGCGGGGCGGTGGTTGCATTCTCCAACTGAGGCAGTCACGGGCGTCGCTGTACATCCCCGCCATCCTCGCGTCCTCGAACAAAGGGTGGCAGCGCTGGTGGTTCTACCTCCGGAATGACGGCGAAATGCTTCCACCATTTTCTCAACGGGTGGTCACCGCCGCTGCCGATACCTGGCGCTACGGGACCCCGCACGACAGGCAGAAAAACCTCGAGCCCCTTCTCAAGGCCCTGGAGGTGTTGCGAAAAGGAGGACTTACTACCGCGGGAGTGATTGCCGCCATTCACCGCCGTAGGGTGCTTCCCTTGGCGGAGCGGCGGTTGCCGCTTTTGGAGATGACACCAGAGGCTGACTTGGAGGGCTCGCGGATGTCCTCGGATCCTCTTCCCATCGATGTTCTCCACGGGCGGGTGGCCGTCGCGTTGGGAAAACCGGACGCTAGTGCCTTCTCTCAGCCCTTGATGCGCCCCGACCACGGGTGTGTGACCCTGGTGAGTATCCGCTCCTTCCTTCTCCTTGCGTCAGGTTGCCTTTGGTCCTTACGGTCGGGATTTCCGTTTGCCTCCAGGAGGTAGGGTGGCATAAGCCTTCCCGGCCACGGGTCTCGGAGGACGCAGTGGACCGAGCAGCGCGGCGGGTTGCCGCGGAGGAGAAGAAGAAGAAGAAGGACGCGGAGAAAGCCCAGGCTCGCGAGCGGACGCGGGCTCAAGACGCCTTGGAGAAGCTCCGTCGTCGGCAGGAGAGGGAGGGGCTCCCGAGGGAGCCATCGCCGGAGACGCCTGACAACGACGACGATGAAGATGATGACGAGGACGACGACATGGCTGCCCGCCTCGGCCTCAGCCCGGGTTTGAGGCTAGGCCAGGAGTCGTCAAGCCAGCCCCCGAGTGGGCTGGCGCCGTCAGTTCCCGGAGTCGGGACGCTGAGGTCCCGGCCCGACGAGCGGGGGCAGACCGAGGGGGGTACTTGACCCCTCGGCCGGGGAAGTCGAGGTGACCCCGGGGAGTCAGGCCGAGGCGTCTGTTTCTCGGGAGCCGTCGGCCACGCCGTCAGCGCAGGAGGGTGACCCTCAGGTCGTCGTGGCAACGCCCGGGCAGTCCGTCTCCCGAGCGTCCAAGGTGCCCAAGGCGAGGGTGATGCCGAAGCCGGCGGCGAGGCAGACCTCAGCGGTGTCTTCGGGGGTCGAGATCCGAGAGACCTCCCCTCAGGCACGGTTGATCATGGCCCGGAGCGGGTAAGTATCTTGGAGCGTCTTCATCCTGGCTTCTCATTCGTATGTCCCGACCGCGACTTTCCCTTCCTCCTTAGCAAGCGAAGCCACGGCCTGACTGATCTGGCTCCCCGGAAGGCCCTTAAGACGGCGTCGGCTTCCGCAGCCAGCGTCGCGCCGGGCCTCGCTGTTCAGCTGGCCTTCTCGCAAGGCGCTCCACAGCAGGGGGCTCTGGCGGCACCAGCCGTTGTGGAGCGAGTTCCCGAGGCCGGCTCTTCTGCCGAGGTGGCCATCGTGCTGGAGGAGGCGGCTGGCGCAGACGTGGCCGTGGGCCCACCGGACATGCCGCCGGTGCCGGCGCCTACTGCTGCTGAAGCTGCTGCCGTCCCAATCGGGGAGCGACCCGTTGCTGCCGACGCTGAGATGGCCGAGGCGTTGGCGCTCGGTGCCTCGGATGAGGGGGGCGTGGAAGCGCGATCCGTCCCACCAAGCGGCGGCCTTGTCGCTGCGCGGCGGAGCTCCGAGGAGCGGCCCCAGTTGCTCCGGTTCCGGACCCGTGGGGCTTCGGATCCCTTCTTCGTCCTCGACGATGAGCGGGAGGAGCAGTCATGGGACAGGCTCCGCAAGTGCGCCGAAGCAACGGTGGGGTCGCTCCGGTCATCGCTGGAGGTCTTCTGCAGGGACATCCCCGAAATCCTCTAGGTAATAGCTTCAGGCGTACCTTTTTGTGACCAAGTCGTCTCTTGTGACGCCCCGCTTCCTTCCCTTAGGATCTGACGGATCTGAGCACCGCCAAGTCGTCGTTCATCCGCCACGAGGTCGATATCTGGGGCTCGCTGCGATCCCTGAGGACCTCGCTTGCTGGGGCTACTGCGTGCCTCTCTTAGCAGGGCGCCGAAGTGGCGGACCTTCGGTTGCTCTGCGTTGATCTGAGAGCAGAGGCGGCAGCGGCCCGCGCAGAGGCGGCAGCGGCACGCGCAGAGATGCATCGATGGCAGTCGGAGTTCGACCAGGTCATCAATGAGCGAGACCAATCCTGGGGCCGGGCTGCCGAGGCCGAAAGCCGGGCTGGAGCCCTTGCAGCAGACCTAGCCGTAGCCTAGGCCGCAGCTTCGGAGCAGAGTGCCCGAGCCGGAGGTATGTCCTGGCCATTTCCGGTTTTCGTTTCAGCTTGTTTCCTCCGCTTGTGTTTGAGGCCTTGCGTTCTGGCTATTCGTAGAGCTTGAGTCCGCCCTTGATGAGTCCACCAGGGCGCTTGTCGGGGCGGCTGAACAGAGGGAGGCCGACCACGTGGCCATGTCCGAGGCCATCTCGGACTTCTGTCGGGTCTTTGGCTTCAGCGATGTCCCCTCATGAAGCGCCCCTCAAAGTCGCCTGCAGGCCTTGGGCGATCATGTGCGCGGCAGACTCCGCGAGGCGCTACACCATGGCGTCAGGCGGGCCTTCGCCGTGCTCGCTTCCCACTACGTCGTGGACCTGGAGCGGGTCAGCGAGGGGTATTGCCTTCCTGACGAAGATGAAGCCGCCCTGGCAGAAGTCTAGAGGCTCGACGCGGCCGCCGCGGGTCCGAGCGCAGTGCTAGCGACCACCTTCGAGGCAGAGATCCTCCCGCCTGCGCCGTCGTCCGAAGCCGGGGTGGACTTTGCCGAGGGCGGAGACGAAGCCGAAGGCGCGGCTCCTTCCCCGGGCGACGCCTAACTCTGTCGGGGCAGTTTCTGTTGGATGCACGTGTGTCTTTTTACGGCCGCTGAGTCCTGAACACTTTATTATCGTTGCATAAAGTCGTGCCCCTTTTCCTTTCATTTTGCATGTCCGACCCCGTCCGTCAGTAGCAGGGTGGCTTCCCTAAGTAGGAGTCACTTTTCGTGGTGGGTGACGAGTGAGGTATCCGTAACCCAGAGGCGTAGGAGTCCCTCGGCTCAGTCAGCCTTGCCACTTACATGCACCCGCGTTCACTCCTTGGGGTCCTACTTCCGACATAGCCAGGGGAACGCAAAAGCCTTTTTGATTGAAAATTTTGACGCAGAGGGGATTTCTCCCCTTCTAGCCCCCGAGGGAGGGTCGGGCTTTGCCGAGGCAAGGTTGACCCTTCCTTGATGACCAGGCTTGGTGTGTGAATGAGGTATGCGAGCAACTTGAAAGCATCTTAAGGGTAGAAGCGACGTAGCTGTTGGATGTTCCAAGCGTTGTCGTAGACCTCGCCTTGACTGTTGGCCAGCTTGTATGTTCCGGGCTTCAGAACTTTGGCGATGACGAGCGACCCTTCCCAGGGGTGCGTGTAGCCCCCGGGTGTCTTCTGCGAGGGGTGGCGTCGGCCACCGCCGTCGGTCATTAGAGACCTTGTCGGAAGGCGTCTCCAACAAGGGCTCGGGGCGCTGCGCGATGGTCGCAAGCCCCCGAGTGTATCTCTCGTAGGAGTTCCTGACCTTTGGCGATGGAAATGCATTGCTGGGGGATGCCCGAGGGGCTGCGGTGGTAGAGCTCCTTCCCATCTCCCAGCAAGACGAATGACTTGGCGCGTCGCGCCAACCGCCGAGCCTCGGCTCGGTCGAGGGGTAGCTCTCCTCGGTGGAGATATTTCAGGTTCGGGGTCTGCCAGTTTTGATTAGGCGTGACCCCGCTTCGCTCCTCCTTGACGCGCAGTGCCTCGCCCTCAGGGGCCGAGGGTACCTCGGGCTGAACCGAGGATGCCCCGGGCCGAGCCGAGGGTGCCTCGGGCTGGGCCGAGGGCGCCTCGGGCTCAGGCGTGTCGTCGATCTTGACGGAGGGTTGATGCGGGTCTCGGGTGAAAGCGTCCGGGGGAACCGTTGTTCGCCCCGAGGCTATTTTAGCCTGCTCCTCCAGCAACGGGGGGGCGCCAAGACGGGCGCGTTCGTGAGGAGCGCCTTCAGGTTCCCGAGGGCTTCCTCGGCCTCGGGAGTCCAAGCGAAGCTCTCAGCTTTTCTTAAGAGGCGGTACAGAGGCAGACCTCTTTCGCCGAGGCGGGAGATGAAGCGGCTCAGAGCCGCGAGACATCCCATGACCCTCTGTACGCCTTTCAAGTCCTTGATCGGCCCCATGCTGGTGATGGCTGCAATCTTCTCTAGGTTGGCTTCGATGCCCCGCTCGGAGACGATGAACCCCAAGAGCATGCCTCGAGGGACCCCGAAGACACACTTTTCGGGATTAAGCTTCACGCCTTTTGCCTTGAGACATCGGAATGTCGCTTCAAGGTCGGAAAGGAGATCGGAGGCCTTCCTCGTCTTGACTACGATGTCATCGACGTAGGCCTCGACCGTTCGGTCGATGTGTTCGCCAAACACATGGTTCATGCATCGCTGGTACGTTGCCCCCGCATTCCTCAAACCAAACGGCATTGTAACATAGCAGTACATGCCGAAGGGTGTGATGAATGAAGTCGCGAGCTGGTCGGACTCTTTCATCTTGATCTGGTGATACCCGGAGTAGGCATCGAGGAAAGACAGGGTTTCGCACCAAGCAGTGGAATCCACGATCTGATCAATGCGAGGCAAAGGGTAGGGAACCTTCGGACATGCTTTGTTTAGACCAGTGTAGTCTACACACATCCGCCATTTCCCCCCTTTCTTTCTCACAAGCACAGGGTTGGCAAGCCATTCAGGATGGAATACCTCTTTGATGAACCCTGCCGCCAGTAGCTTGTGGATCTCTTCGCCTATGGCTCTACGCTTTTCTTCGTCGAATCGGCGCGGAGGTTGCTTCATGGGTCGGGCCCCAACTGGAATATCCAGAGAGTGCTCGGCGACTTCCCTCGGTATGTCGGGCATGTCCAAGGGACTCCACGCGAAAACGTCGGCGCTCGCGCGGAGAAAGTCGACGAGCACTGCTTCCTATTTGGGGTCGAGCTTGGAACCGATCCGGATCTGCTTGGAGGCGTCGTTGCAGGGGTCGAGAGGGACGGACTTGACCATCTCCGCTGGTTCGAAGTTGCCGGCGTGGCGCTTCACGTTGGGCGCCTCCATAGAGAGGCTCTCCAGGTCAGTGATGAGGGCCTCGGATTCGGTGAGGGCCTCGGCGTACTCCACGCACTCCACATCGCATTCGTATGCGTGTCGGTACGTGGGCCCGACGGTGATGACCCTGTTGGGGCCCGGCATCTTGAGCTTGAGGTAGGTGTAGTTGGGGACGGCCATGAACTTGGCGTAGCATGGCCTCCCCAGCACTGCATGGTAGGTTCCTCGAAACCCGACCACTTCGAACGTGAGGGTCTCTCTTCGGAAGTTGGAGGGCGTCCCGAAGCAGACGGGTAGGTCGAGTTGTCCGAGGGGATGAACGCGCTTCCTGGGGACGATCCCGTGGAAAGGCGCAGCGCCCGCCTGGACCGAGGATAGATCGATCCGCAGGAGCCCGAGGGTCTCGGCGTAGATGATGTTGAGGCTGCTGCCTCCGTCCATGAGGACCTTGGTGAGCCTGACGTTGCCGATAATGGGGTTGACAATGAGTGGGTATCTCCCCGGACTCGGCACGTAGTCTGGATGGTTGGCCAGGTCGAAGGTGATGGGCTTGTCGGACCAGTCTAGGTAGACTGGCGCCGCCACTTTTATCGAGCAGACCTCCCGACGCTCTTGCTTGCGGTGCCGAGCCGAGGCGTTCGCCACTTGCCCGCCATAGATCATGAAGCAGTCGCGGACCTCAGGGAACCCTCCTGCCTTGCGATCTTCCTCCTTTGCGTCGTCGAGGGCCTTGCCACCCTCCGCGGGTGGCCCGACCTTGTGGAAGTGTCATCGAAGCATCGCACACTCCTCGAGGGTGTGCTTGACGGGCCCCTGATGATAGGGGCACGGCTCCTTGAGCATCTTGTCGAAGAGGTTGGCACCTCCGGGAGGTTTCCGAGGGTTCTTGTACTCGGCGGCGGTGACAAGGTCCGCGTCGGCGGCGTCGCGTTTCGCTTGCGACTTCTTCTTGCCCTTCTTCTTGGCACCGCGCTGAGTTGACGCCTTGAGAGCATCTTCCGGTGGGCGGCCCTAGGGCTGCTTGTCCTTCCAGAAAATGGCCTCAACCGCCTCCTAGCTAGAGGCGAACTTGGTAGCGATGTCCATCAGCTCGCTCGCCCTGGTGGGGGTCTTGCGACCCAGCTTGCTCACCAGGTCGCGGTAGGTGGTGCTGGCGAGGAACCCGCCGATGACATCTGAATCGGTGACGTTGGGCAGCTCTGTGCGCTACTTCGAGAATCGCCGGATGTAGTCCCGGAGAGGCTCTCCCGGCTGCTGGCGGCAGCTTCGGAGATCCTAGGAGTTCCAGGGCGCACGTACGTGCCCTGGAAATTGCTGGCGAAGGCTTGGACCAGGTCGTCCTAGTTGGAGATCTGCCCCGGGGGCAGATGCTCTAGCCAGGCTCGAGCGGTGTCGGAGAGGAACAGGGGGAGGTTGCGGATGATGAGGTTGTCATCGTCCGTTCCACCCAGTTGGCAGGCCAACCGATAGTCCGCGAGCCACAGTTCTGGTCTCGTCTCCCCCTGAGTACTTTGTGATAGTAGTCGGGGTTCGGAACCGGGTCGGGAACGATGCCCGTCGTATGGCGCGGCTGAAAGCCTGTGGACCGGGTGGTTCGGGCGAAGGACTCCAATCCTCCCCGCTGTCGTAGCGTCCCCCACACCTGGGGTGGTAGCCTCGGCGCGTCCTGTCGTCGAGGTGGTCCCGACGGCCGTGATGGGGGCGCTCGTTGCCGAGGCGACCCGGGGCCGCAGGCGCTGTGTTGCGCGTGCGCCTGGAGTGGACCGAGGCTTCCCGCATGAGTTGGGAAGTCGCGGCGCGATGTTCCGGGGGGAACCCCTACCTTCGGGAGGCAGAGCTTTCGGCCCGTCGGACCGTGACGTCCTCCAGGAGATTCTTGAGCTCTCCCTGGATACGCCGCCCCTCGGTGGTTGATGGCTCCGGCATCGCGTGGAGAAGCATTGCTGCTGCAGCTAGGTTCCGGCCGACTCCGCTGGAATCCGGCGGCGGCCTCACCCCGACGTCGTCGGCGATGCGGTGCTGGATGTCCTGGGGGAGATGACGCGCTTCTCCGGGCGGGGGTTGGACCGCCCATTCCTGCCCGATGTCCCGGTGGATCGGCACAAGCGTTCCTGCTCCCTCGTCGAGCCTGGCCTGCCTCTCGTGGATTTGCTCGAGCTGTGGGTCAGGACCCCCCGCCGGGACGGGGACCACAGCTAGCTCCCGAAGGATGTCAATGCGAGGCACGGGCCTAGGGGGATCACCATTTTCCGGCATACCAAGATGGTTGCCTTCGCCGGGGCCCCCTAGATCGACGTGGAAACATTCACGACTTGGGCCGCGGTCCTCATTGTCGAGGCCGTGGCTGCCGTCGGAACAGTCGGAAAGGCAGTAGTCACACGCGGTCATGAAGTCCCGCACGACATTGGGGCTACCAAGTCCGGAGAAATCCCAACAGAGGTCGGGCTCGCCATCTTCCTCGGACCCCAAGGGCTCGTAGGTCGAGTCGACCGTCAGTCGGTCCCAGGGTGACCGCACACGATACCCCCAAGGGTTTGGACTCGCCTTTATGAAAGTGCTCACCGAAGCGAAGTCGCTTGGTGGGTCAAGGCCGAATCCAAAAGACACGAGATGGGAATCGGTCGGTACCTTTCGGTTGACGGTCGGTGTCGAGGTCGCGTCTGGGACTGACTGCACCGTCGTCTCAGGTACGAGGGTGACGCCCAGCAAGTCCTTCGCGAGCGTGCTGGCGTCGTGCGTTTGCTTGAGATCGGCGTGTTGCGGGGAGGCGGCGCTCGTCTTCGTCTCAGACGCGAGATTGACGCCCGACGCGCCCTCCGTTAGGGCGCCGGCGCCGTCGACTCGCTCGACAGCCAACGAGGTGCCGCTTCCCGCTTGGCCTTGGTTGCCCCGCCTCCTCCTCCGTCGGTGGGGGAGGGGGCGGGACAAGCCCGAATGTCGTCCTTCCACCACGTGGGGAAGGCGTCGTCGATTTCCCCGCCGGCGAGCGGGTTGTCGACCGCCATTGTCGTTGTCGCACGGCGGGGGAAGGAGTATCATGTCGTAGCTGCCGTCGAGGGACATGAACTCAAGATTCCCGAAACGGAGCACAGTCCCGGGCTGGAAAGGTTGCTGGAGACTGCCCATCTGGAGCTTGACGGGAAGCTGTTCGTCAACACGCAGCAGGCCCCTACCTGGCACGCCAACTGTTGGTGTTTCGAAACCCGGGGGGTCCCTGGACCGACGAGTGAATTGTCGTCGTGTGCCCCAGCCCAGATGGGTCGACGCGAGGCAGAACGCGAAGGGGGGAAAGGAAGCAGCCGGAGGGAGGCAGGCGTGTGAGAGAGCGGATCCCGCGGCCTTCGTGTTAGCCCCGCGCCTGAGTCGGGTGTGCTTGCAGTAGGGGGATACAAGCGTCCACGCGGGAGTGGGAGCGAGCGGCCTTGCGCGAGCACCGTCCTGTCCTTCTCCGCGCGGGCCAACCCTCTGTAAGAGGGCCCTGGTCCTTAGAGGATCCAGGTGTACAATGGGGGCTGTAGCAGAGTGCTACGTGTCTAGCGGAGGAGAGCTAGTGCCCTAAGTACATGCCGTCGTGGCAGCCAGAGAGGTTTTGGCACCCGGTTCGTGTGGTGTCGTGGCCGTCGGAGGAGTGCTGGAGCCTGGCGAGAGGACAACTGTCGGTGCTGTCGAGTCCTTGCTGACGTCCTCTTACTTCCGTAAGGGGGCCGAGAGCCGCCGTCGTCACAGAGTGTGCGGGGCGCCATCATTGCCTATCTGGCGGAGCGAGCCAGATGGGACGCCGGTCTTGTTCCCCGTAGCCTGAGTCAGCTCGGGGTAGGGTAATGATGGCGCCTCTTGTCGACGTGGTCGGTCCGCGCCCTAGGTTGGGCGATGTGGAGGCTCCTCCGAGGTCGAGGTCGAGTCTGTCTTCCGTGGCCGTGGCCGAGTCCGAGCCCCTGGGTCGGGCGAGGCGGAGACCGTCGGCTGAGGCCAGGGCAGAGTCCGAGCCCTGGGGTCGGGCGGAGCGGAGTTCGTCGTCTTCCGGGGCTGAGCCCGAGCCCGAGCCCTGGGTCGGGCGAGGCGGAGTTCGTCGTCTTCCGGGGCTGAGCCCGAGTCCGAGCCCTGGGTCGGGCGAGGTGGAGTTCGTCGTCTTCCGGGGCTGAGCCCGAGTCCGAGCCCTGGGTCGGGCGGAGCGGAGTTCGCCGTCTTCCGGGGCTGAGCCCGAGTCCGAGCCCTGGGTCGGGCGGAGCGGAATTCGTCGTCTTCCGGGGCCAAGCCCGAGTCTGATTCCTGGGTCGGGCGGAGCGGAGTTCGCCATCTTCCGGGGCTGAGCCCGAGTCCGAGCCTTAGGGTCGGGCGAGGCGGAGTTTCCTATGACGCCCGAGGCCGGCCTTGGCTGCTGTCAGCCTCACTCTGTCGGGTGGCTCAGCAGTCGGAGCGGCGCAGGCGGCGCTGTCCTCTTGTCAGACCGGTCAGTAGAGCGGCGAAGTGACTGCGGTCACTTCGGCCCTGTCGACTGGAGGACGTGCGTCAAGATAAAGGTGTCAGACCACCTTTGCATTAAATGCCCCTGCGATTTGGTTGGTCGGCGTGGCGATGTGGCCAAGGTTGCTTCTCGGTGAAGACTGGGCCTCGAGCGAGCTGACAGTGTGCCCGTTGCTGGAGGGGGGTCCTCGGGCGAGACGTAGGTTCTCCAGGGTCGGCTTCCCTTGCCCGAGGCTAGGCTCGGGCGAGGCACGATCATGTCCCTTGAATGGACCGATCCTTGACTTAATCGCACCCATCAGGCCTTTGCAGCTTTGTGCTGATGGGGGTTACCAGCTGAGATTTAGGGGCCTTGAGGGTACCCCTAATTATGGTCCCCGACATCATCATAATACAAATTTTGTTTCTGGAACAAGGGTATCATTAAAGAGTGACATCATAATTATCAAGTCGAGCAGTAGCACAATTATTAAGCATAGTATTTATCCCAGGGTAAACAAGGAATATGGTTGGTATTTCTAGGTAATCCTATTTAGGCAAATCCCATAAAATTTATGCAAATATCCCAAAGTAAACATTATTATATGCATTTTTTGGGTACAGACATAAATGCAGAGGGAGAATCCACTGCCTTGCTCAAAGGTGTCCTACGGATCGTCTTCAAACGTATTTTGCTCTTCTACCACGAAATCAGCTTCTAATATAGATTCGCATATCATACATACAAAAAGAAAACATACACCATTACATGTATAAACATACATCATTACATGAATATATACAATTACATGAATAAGTATATACCGAACAAACCATACTTATAAAAAGAAAAGGTCTAGAATAGAACTAGTTTCGCAACCATAGTATACATCTATTCCTATTGGCATCCATCTTGTTTGCTACGACACAAACTACTAGTTTTATTTCAGGTATTTACTAGTAAAATCTATATGGTAATTCGACTATGGTAGTACTTTATATAACATAACTTAAATATAGTGATCTATCCAACTCTACAGAAATAAATTAATTATTGATTAATTATTTATACCAAAAACATGGGTATTATTTTAGTTTTATCTTTTCATTCTAAAATGAAATGACATCATGTTAACCAGAGGTCAAATAATTTTATTGTTAAATTAAATCACTAACTTTAACTATACTATTTAGATTATAGTGGACATGGTACAATTATATCATTTCCATGTCAATAAAATCTCTACTACTAGTTTGTATAGGAGAGAGGAGGAGAGAAGGTGTTGGGGAGGGAGGAATGGCGATCGGCGGCTATCAAGTGTTGTCAATGGCGGTGGCCATTACCATGGCCGTTACCGGCCTGGAGAAGATGGGAGTGGGGGAGGAGAGGAAGAGGGAGGGGATGGCCATTTCAGGGAGGCAAGCGGACGGGGAAGGGAAGGGGCACCAGCGTTCGCCTTGGCCGGTTGTCGAGCGGTCGCGGAAGCCGAGGCGTCGGCGGCTTCTGGCGCGGTGGCAGCGCGCCCCCGCAGCTGTGAGTGCTCACGTGGCTGTGAGGCCTCGGGTGGGCCCCACCTGCCAATCAGAGAGGGGAGGGAGTCAAGGGGTGCAGCGCCTGGGCCTTGAGATGGGTCGGTCGGCCAACGGTTAGAGTTAGGGTTTTTTCTTTTTATCTTTTAAACATATAAATAAATATATATAATTATAATAAATTCACTAATAATGTGTACCAAAAGAATACTAAATTTTTATCTATAGATCTATATTTAATATTTAAATTAATTGGGTTTTGCAATAATGAAACATTATAATTGCAATTCTTAACAATCATTTCAAACAAAAATCACCCTTCAAAATGATTAAATGAAAACAAGCACTGAATTCAAATTTTTTATTTACTCTACTAAATTTACCAACTTATTTTAATTGATGGATTTGAGGTGTTACAAAACCTACCCCTAAAAAGAATATCGTCCTCGAGATTAAGGAACTTCTGAAAATAGTTGGGGAAATTCTGTCCTGAGTTCGTCCTCTCTTTTCCAAGTTGCATCATCTTCTAAATGATGACTCCACTGAACTTTGCACATATTGATAACCTTACTCCGAGTGATTCTATGAGATGTTTTCAAAATTCTAATCAGATACTCAGAATAAGTCAAGTCCTCATTAACGTCTAGTTCGTCCATGGGTAACTGTTCTTCTGGTACTCTTAAGCATTTCTTGAGTTGTGACACACGAAATATGTCATGCACGTCCGATAAACTGTCGGGTAGTTTCAACTGATATGCTACTTCTCCTTTCCTTTCCAAAATTTTGAATGGACCAATATATCGGTGAGATAATTTGCCTTTAACTTTAAATATTCCCATTCCTCTCATTGGGGAAACTTTTAGATACACGAAATCTCCAACTTCAAAGGTTAATTCTATTCTTCTATTGTCAGCATAGCTCTTCTGCCTTGACTATGTTGTTCTCAAATTCTTCTAATAATCTGTACTTGCTTTTCTACTTCTTGCAGAATTTCTGGACCAAACACTTGACTTTCTCTAGTTTGATTCCAATATAGTGGTGTTCTGCATTTCCTTCCATAGAGTGCTTCAAATGGTTCCATCTTTAGACTTGCTTGGTAACTATTGTTATAAGAGAACACTACATAGGGCAAACTCTTATCCCAACTTTTACCATATTTTAAATCACAAGCTCTTAACATATCCTCTAAAACTTGATTTGTTCTTTTCGTTTATCCATCTATCTGTGGATGGTATGCTGAGATAAAATTTAGCTTAGTATCAATAGATTCATGTAACCTTTTCCAAAAGCGTGAGGTAAATTGGTTCCTTGATCAGATACAATTTTATTCAGTACTCCATGCAGACAAACAATCCTTGACATGTACAGTTCTGCTAACTGGGCTCATGAGTAAGTTGTCTTCACAGGTATAAAATGTGCAACCTTAGTTAAATATGTCTGCAATAACCCATATGGAATCATAACCATCATGGGTATGGGGTAATCCGACTATAAAGTCCATACCAATTTCTTCTCATTTCCATTCTGATACTTTAAGAGGTTGTAGCAAATCTGCTGGTCTTTGATGTTCTGCCTTAACTCGTTGACATACGTCACATAGTGCAACATAAGTAGCGGCATCTCTTTTCAAACCATACCACTAATATTTTTCCTTTAGATCTTGGTACATCTTAGTACTTCCAGGGCATATAGAATAAGCCGAATCATGAGCTTCTCTCAAAATAAGTTGGTGTAGATGTTCAATTTCTAGTACATAGATCCTCTTTTTAAACCAAACTGTGCCTCGTTCATCTTCTGTGAAGTCACAGACTTTTCCCAAATTAATTTGTGCTTTAATTTCCTTAATTTTCTCATCGAATTCCTGTCCTTTACGAATTTCTTGTTCCAAAGTAGATTCCATTTCCATAACTATTGCTTCCATAATATTAACCATACCAAGGTTAAGTTGCTCCATTTCCCAACATAATTCTTGAGGCAACTCAAAGCAACTGCCACTATGTTTGCTTTCCCTAGATGATATTGTATATCCAAATCATAATCTTTGATTAACTCAAGCCATCTTCGCTATCTTAGGTTGGGTTCTTTCTGAGTGAATATGTACTTCAAGCTTTTGTGATCCGTGAAGATTTTGCACTTATTTCCAATCATATAGTGCCTCCAAATCTTCAAAGCGTGAACTACAGTCGCTAATTCCAAATCATGTGTCGGGTAATTCTTTTCATGTTTTCTCAACTGCCTTGAGGCTTAAGCTATTACCTTTCCTTCCTATATTAACACACATCCAAGACCTAGATGTGAGGCATCATAATAAACATCAAATCCTTTGTGAATATCTGGCATTACTAAGACTAGTGCAGTGGTTAGCCTTTCTTTTAATTCTTCAAAAACTGACATGCTTCATCCCACTTAAACTCTTTACCCTTTGTCCAGCAGTGAAGTAAGAGGTTTCACTATCTTGGAGAAGCCTTCGATGAATCTTCTGTAGTATCCAGCTAATCCAAGGAAACTCCTGATCTTAGACACATCTGTTGGTTGCTTCCAATTTAATATTTCACTTACTTTACCGGGGTCTACCTTGATTCCTCCATCTGTGATAATATGTCCTAGGAAAGTGACTTCAACCAAAAATCACACTTTGAGAACTTTGTATACAACTAGTTGTCACGAAGCTTCTGCAGAACTAGTCTCAAATGATCTTCATGTGTTTCTTAGTTCTGAGAGTATACTAGTATATCCTCGATGAATACAACCACAAACTGGTCAAGATATTCCATGAATACTTTATTCATCAAGTTCATAAAGTATGTTGGTGCATTAGTTAGTCCAAATGACAATACCAAAAACTCATATAGCCTGTATCTTGTGGTAAAGGCTATCTTAGGTACATCTTCAGTTCGAATCTTTAACTGATAATATCATGATCTTAGATCTAGTTTTGAGAATATCTTAGCTCCTCTCATCTGATCAAACAAATCTTCAATCCGAGGTAAAGGGTACTTGTTCTTAACTATTACTTCATTCAAACTTCTATAGTCGACACACATTTTTCTCAAACCATCTTTCTTGTTCACAAATAAAACTCGGGCTCCCCAAGGAGACGAGCTTGAGCGGATAAAACATTTTTCTAATAATTCTTCTATTTGTTTCTTCAGTTCTACTAAGTCCTTGATATCCATTCTATAAGGTCTTTTTGAAATGGGTGCAATTCCGGGTAATAATTCAATAGAGAACTTTATATTATGATCAGGTGGCATCCCTAGTAATTCCTCTAAAAATATGTCTGGGTATTCACATACTATTCTGATGTTTTCCAAAGATTTTTCCTCCAATTGGTTTACCATGGCTTCTGCTTCTGCTGGCATACTAATATTGACTTCAATTATTTCTCCTTGTGGACTTGTTAACGTAACCATTCTCTTAGCACAAGATATTCCTCCATCATACTTGGTTAAGTAATCTATTCCAAGTATCACATCGATTCCATTGACTCCAAAATTATCAGCTGTACTAGAAAGCTTATTCCTCTAATCTCAAGCTCAGTTTGAGGGCATGAGTGAGTGGCCCTAATTTCACCTCCTAGTGATCTAATTAACAATTTCCTCTTCAAAGGATAGTTTGTTATGTTATGTTTTTCCACAAATGACTTCAATATGAAAGAATGAGATGCTCTAGAATCAAATAAAATTGATGCAGGTATGGAGTTAATAAGGAACATACACCACGTCAGCATCCTCTAGAACAGATTCTGCAGTCACATGGTTCACTCTGCCTTTACTCTGGTTCTGCTGATTTTTATTCTGCACATTACCACGGGCAGACGTAATCTGGTCAATCCTTTAGCTATTGTTCTTCTAGGGTGTCTGTGTATTGCACTTTGGGCAATTGTTGGCATAATGACCAATTTATCCACATTTGAAGCATCCTTAGGCTGAACTTGGGTGATTTGATTATTATTCCTGGTCGGTGTGTTCACATTGTTTCCTTGATGATTCTGCTGGTAACCACCTGATCTTTGACCAGTTTGAGAAGTGTTCCTCTATTGGCTCTGGTATTGATTGCTTCTCTAGCCTTGCTGTCCAGAGCGTTGCATTTGATAATTGTTATTTCCACTCTGATTTCCAAAGCGAAACTGAGAGCCTTGTGAGTTGTGTTGTTGACGAGTATTTCTGCTAGATTGTGCCTAAAATTTTCTTTTATGGTCTGGCAATTCCCTTCTTTTGCTTTCGAGGCCAATTGCCTTGTTAAGCAGAGTCTAGAAATTTGGGAAACTGTGGCTTTGTAGCTGATAGTTTAGAGGTCCAATCAAGCCTTCTAAGAAATCATCTTGGTGCTTTTCATCGGTGTCCACTTCCTCTTGTGCGTAACGTGAAAGTTGAGTGAAGCGATCATGGTATTCACTAACGGACATGTTTTCTTGAGTCAGGGATAGGAATTACTTCTTCAGTTTCATTATTCCCAAGGGAATATTGTAACACACTGATTTTGGGGGTATAAAATTTCTTTCTAATGATCACCCAAAATCATGTGTTACTCTTCTCTCTCTCACCCTAGGTTCTATCTCTCTCTAGATTTTCCCTCCCTTTTTCCTTTTTAAGTAGACTTAGCTTAAGTTAGGGAGATTTAATTATTTATTTTTGCCAAACACTATGGGTCATGACATGTTGCATCATGCTAAGCTTAAAATATTCTTTGAAGTATTGCACATGTTTGAATTTATTTGAATTGGAAACCTAGTTTGAATTTAGAATTGAAAACCCTAGAGAAAAAATAGAAAAGGAATTAGAAAATTCAGAGAAAAAGAAAAAGAGAAAGCAGCCCAGCCGACCCAACTCGGCCTAGCCAGGCCGCGCGCCCACGCCGCGTGACAGGCGGACCCCGCCTGTCAGTGGCAGTTCCCCTCTCCCGCGCGCTCTCTCTCTCTCTGTCTCACTCTCTGCCCGCTGGGGCCAACCTGTCGGTGCCAGTTTCCTTCGCTCGCACGCTCCCTCCCTCTCTCTGTCTCGCGGGCCCGGTTCGCCAGTCGCCGAGCCGTTGCCCCGCGCGCCCCTTTCCTCTCTCCCTGCGTCGTGGGCCAGCCCTGTCAGCTCCGCCCCCTCCGCGCTCGCCGTGGACCGGCGTGTGCTCACTCGCGCACATCGCCGGATTTCTCGGCCACGACGCCACCCACGCACCCCTAGCTCCCTTCTTAGAGCCCCGCCAGTGCCCCGCACTCGCCCCCCCCCCCCCCCCGCCTCATTTCGCTCGGCATCACCCTTACTCACGCTCTGCCCACGTCGCCAGCCACCGCAGGAGACCCGCGCCCGTGTTCCCGGCCATCCAGCTCGCCGAAGACCGCTCCAAGCCTCCCCAAGCTCCGCCCTGAGGTGAGACACCCGTCCTCGTGCCCAATTTCCCCTATTGCGCCCTGTGCTCGGCCAATTTCACCTTCATCGGTGCTCGGCCGCGGCGGTCCGCCGTGCTCGCACGGTGGCCGGTCGATTTAGCCCGGTTTAGTTCCCAAGAGTAGGTCCCTATGTCACCCCTGCCTCTGCTAAATCTAGCCTAGGCCTTAGCGCGCATTAAGTCCCCTCCCCGTGGCCAAAATGGCTCACCGGAGTTACTCCGGCCCGCCCGAGGCATTCTCACCGCCGTTCTACCCTCTTTGCCCGTGGATTCATGGCCTCTTCCCTGCAATTAAGTTCACCGTGGCACCCTCTCCCTCTCTGCCCAACTCCGGCGACCCCGGAGCCACCCTAGCTCGCGCCAGCCTCAACTCCGGCGACCTCACTTTCGCGGAGAGGAGCAGCGCCGCCCGCAGTCGTCTGTTTCCCCCTGGTCTGATCCCCTCCGTCCGATTCAGATCGAACCGCTCAGATCACGGATAATGCTTCGCGCACACGCGCCCTGACGCCCTGGCCCGCCTGTCAGCGCCCAAACCCCATGGCACTGGGCCCGCTCGGTCAGCGCGCTCTCCTCCTCTGTCGCTGACACTCCCTGGCCCGCCTGTCAGCGCTCGCCCGCTCGCGCGCGCGCCCTCTGCCGTAGATCTAATCTTAGCCGTTGGTTTTAGATCTGACGGTTAGATTCACCCAATACCCCTCGCGTGGTAGTTTTCTTAAAGAGACCCTCGGTTTATTGGAAATCAACCCATCGTCCCTGGTTTTCGTGCGCAGGCCCCTGTAATCTTGCAGATTTAGCAGTGGACTTTTAAATATTCATTGAATTAGCCCTAATTTCAAATTTTGAATTCCCAAACTTGTTTATTTCATAACTTTTACATATGAACTCCAAATTTAGTGATTCAAATTGCAAAATGTTCATAGAATTATTATATGTTTAAATAAAATGGTTTCACTTACTGTTTGCACACTCTAATTTTTAGGATTGGATATGAACTAATGTAGATGTATTTTTTATTTATTTAATAAAGTAAATAAAAGGAGAACCTTAGAGATTTAAACATGTGTAAGCTTGGGAGATTAATAATGTGTATTACATAAGTTTACCTATGTTTTAAATTTTAGGTCACAATAAAATAAGTTGAACTATGTTTAGGTACTTGTAAGTAACACTTAGGGGAAATAATAATCTATTTTCAAATAAAGTTAATGTATGTTATAGTTTATGTTATACTTTGAATTCAGCATCCCTTATGTAGTATTGTGTCCTTTTAAGATGTGATCCAATGTTTGTACATGTGTGGTGTGATGTTCATTTGTACTTTCCAAATGTATTGAATGTATGCTCGCTTTATTTAGACAACGAGCAGTCTGAGGTTCCTGAGTGTGTTGTTGGAGACCTCCCTGAGCAGCAACATGGTGAAGGCAAGTGTCCTTTGACCCAATATGTCCTACTTACTTTATAATTCAATGTCCCGCATTACTTTATGAAACCTAAGGATTGACTAGTCTGTATTCACTTACCCTTGTTTACCTTTTGGGTTATCATGGTTAGCATTTTGCTATTGCATTAACTTTAATCAATGAACATGATGTGAACATTTATGATACGATACTGTTATCCTGATTATGTTACTGAACTTGGGATACTCTAGGGGGCTCAGGCCTTTTTCCTGAGTACCTCTCTGTAAGGACCTGTTCGTGGAGTGACCACCTTGGATAACCGTACAACCATGAGGGTGGAATAGGACGCCCTTAGCTAATTAATTAGGTGAACCTGGGGGTGTAGTTGGCTTTGCCAAAGGGCCATCAATGGGGGCTAGGGCGTAGTGCTCGCTCTGCCAAGGTTGGGGTGCAGAGGTTCTTTCGATTTGGTTTTGTTAGTCACCCACCTTGGGGAGGTGTAATGCGTTTGTACGACTGGCGAAACCTAACGAGCAGCTATACACCAGGGGAGTCTTTATAAAGGCTACGTAGTGTATCCTTGGCCATTCACCTTGGTAGTGAAGATTGGGTCTGTACAACCCAGGCTGGAAAGGGATCATGACTTGTGGGTAAAGTGTACTGTGACACCCTAGTGTCACCTAGGGTTTCTCTCAAATGCCAAACAAAGAACCATCATTTTATGTGAACCAAAGTAAGCATGAGCATCAAATAACTTAAGTACTAAAAGATTCACCAAGTATATACTTAAAAGTATCATGATCCAAACAATTGAGTCTTTTAAAAAGATAAGAATGTACAACCCTAATGAAAACCCTAAGTGAGCCCCATGAGCTAAATTCAAGAAAGTAAGAAAAAGGGGATGAAAAGTTTAAAATTTTGACTTGAGCCAATTATAAAAATTGAAGTATATTTAATGAGCAACAAGAAAGGTTGAGAAAGCTTAGCCAAAATAAATCAAGAAAAACCCCAAATCAAGCTTCTCATGTGGGGACTTAATGGGAATTCTAAATTTCAGAATTCTGAAATTCAGACCTTGAGCCAAAGATCAGGGATGTTCACCTTGATCCCCAACTCGAATCCTAATGGCCCCATTGACAAAATTGTGTCTAACTAACCCCTCTGTTGTGTGCCAGAAGATGGCATTGGGACGCGAGCCCTAGACACGACAAAACCTTGGATTTGCCTCGGGTTTGGGCAGGGAGACAGACCGGATTTCCTGGCTCCATATCTCTGCAACCAGTAGGCAAAATCATTTGACCCCCACACAAGAATGGTAGCTTGTAGGAAGGAGAAGAGGTTTTGTGCACTGACCAAGGCGAGAGCAGGCTCGGATGAGCGACCACACGCGCCAGAACTTGGGCAGAACGCCGGGCACACGTGTTCGACCCTGGTCGGCACGCCAGAGCTCGCCCAACCCGCGCGCGTGCTCGCCTGGGCATCCGGTCAAGTCCGCCTCGCGCCCACGCCCTCGGTCGTGCCCGCTCGCGCCTATAAAGCCTCCCCAGGCGCACCTCACTTTGTCCCGCACTCACCCTCACCGGCCAGCCACTTTCCATTAGCTCCGGTGAGCTCAATTCCGCCCGCCATTGCCGCCAGAGCCTCGGCCATCGTGGCCAGCCCACCCCAGCCATCCTCTGGGCAAGCCAGTGCTTCGGCTAGCTCCGCCAGTAGCCCGTGAAGCTTGCCAAGCCCTCGGACCCGGCCGGACTTCACCGGAGGCCCGAGATCGACCTCACCGGACTTCGGTCTTCCGCCGCCGCGCGTGGACCGAGCTATCCAGTGAGTCTCTGACCGATTCCTTGCACCCATATCTTCTCTGGCATCCCGTGAACCTCTCTGGCCCATCCAATTGCTCTATCTCGCCGTGACCAGGCCGGACTCCTCGCCGCCGACGAGCATCCCCGCCTGCGCGCGTGGACCGACCGACTCCGGCCATCCCCGACGGCGACCCGCACCTCGTTGTGATCCCCGAGACCTCCTTTACGTCCTCGACCACTTCACCGGAGCAATCTCGCCGCCGGTAAGCCCCTCCGCCCTTTCTTCCGCCGCGGTTACTATTTGAGGTAGAAGAAGGACCTCGGGTTAGGATCCGTAGAACCCGAGGGGTTTTCTGTAACGTCAGCGACTCATGTGAATAGTAGCTTAAGGACTGATTCGCGAGGAAAACTTAAAAACCCGCCAGGGACCCCAGTGCAAAGTGGATTTCCATTAAACTATTTCTGTTAATCTTTTTAAAATGACCAGAGAACTTAGAAAATCCATAACTTGCTGAATTCTTCATAAAAAGTTGTCAAACCAATTTTGCTAGCTCCTGAATATTATGAACTGTCATTTAAAAATGATAAACCCTATGCTTTCTGTTCTAAATTTTAGAGTTTAAAATTAAAAACAGAAACCCACCAAACCTTGTTTAATTAAGGAAAATTAGTTTTTCTTCTGTGCTGAACTTAAGAAAATTTGTAGATGTTTAAACCTCATTTAGACACTGTTTAAAAAAGGTAGGAACCCCAGCATTAGAAATTATGATGTAGTTATTCATTTAAAGCTAATTTGTCCAAAACTTAGAGAAAATCAGAAAGGCATTAGAAATTAATGAACAATGATTAAGATTATTTTTCCTAGTTTACTTATGTAACAGAGAACCTAGGAAAAATACAGAGACCATTAAATTGGACCAGTCTTAAATTAAGATGATTTATTTAGCCTTATATAGACTGAAAATCAATTATTAGAATGGCAAAACTATAACCAAAATGATTAATAAAAATCCAGTGGACTTACAACCCCCAGAGCCCCACTACAAAAATAAAGAGCACCTCAGCCCAACTTTTTAAGTAAGGAAAATAAATACAAAGTGATAATAAAGCATTTTCCCAATAATTCTTTAACAACCCCTAATAATGTGATAATGGGCAACCAAAAATTAGCTAAGTCCATGATGAGATAAACTACCAGAAAAAATGCAAACCCATGAAAAGAAGCAAACTCATACCTATTGCTAATAATTTAAAAGAAAGGTCATTTGATTCAAATAATGCATACCACCCCTTCCCTTAAGCAAATAGATGCCAAACTTCAAAATGATTGCTCTTGCACAAAACAAAAACTAAGAAAAATAAGAACTCTGTTGTTTGATATTTTTCAAATATAGTGGTAGTAGAAAGCACCAATGTGGCTAGAAACTTGAGAAAGCCATAGAAAAATAACTAAAAGGTATTAATGGCTAGAAGTTTGCACCAAATCATGTTATGACACCTAAAAGCCAGCAAAAATAAGTTTTAGAAAATTACCCACTGTTAAATAATAGTTGAAGTTCAAAGCACCCCTTCTGCCCTAGGATTTGATAATTTTGTCCAGAGAAAACTATTCACTTCCTGATCCCCAAATTTTGAGACAGAGAAACATACACCAGTACCAATCCACTGTAATTTTTGCAGAATTTTTAGAATTTTATAAAAGCAACTTGTAGTTCAAACCCACTCCAAAACATTAAAAAGAATAAAAGAAAAGGGAAGAAGAAATAAACCTCACCCCAATAAGGCTAACTTGAGAACTTATCAATTCTCCCTAAGACTTAAAAGGAATTCAGTGGAAACCCAAAAAAATTGAATCCACTACTTACCTTAGCTAAGTTTAAACCAATTTACCAAGTATACCACCCAAGGGTCTTACATAAGTAAAGTAACCTTGTTTAACTCAAGAAGATCATACACCTTTAAAGTTGTAATTTCTAGAAGCACATATCATATCATGCATATATCTTACGCATTGCATTCATTAGATTGTAATCTTGCCGACGAAGAGTACGTGCTCATCCCCGAGCAAGGACATGTCCAAGAGGAGGACCAGGAGCAGGCTTTAGAGGCTGCTATTGAGGATCTCCCTGCAGCCCCAGCAATTGAAGGCAAGCCCCGGTTTTATGCATAACCGTTTATATATGCTATTTTACTACACTTAATGTTTGTAGGTTTGTAATGTGCACTTAAGTGTAGGAGTTGCTTGAAACCTCTAGTTGCATGAACTTAGGATTCCTTTTTGAGATGAATACTAGTATGCTAGGTCGAGTAGCTGCTTGCTAATCAGGATCTCGGTAGAAGTCGAGTGATTTTTCTAGCACTCGCGCGAGGTCAGGAATTGATTGTATTCATCTTGATAACGGGGTATATGTTGGTCTATGGACTTGGATCCAAGGAGGATGTCTTGTCCATGAGACGGGAAAAAGAATTAAGGATTAATGTGTGGATACCTGAGTCAAGCTTTTGAACGTACTAAGCACATGCCGGGAAATATGGTAACCGGTAAACCTAGTACCTGAGTGAAGCCGGGCGCGGACTTTATCCCTCATGCGACCTGAGACTAGGTCTCCCATGCTAGCTATGGTGGGTACAAGTGCGGTCACTGCACGGCGGCAGCCGGGGTCAGTGGAGCATTGTATGCCAAGGCGGTGAGGCCTGGACGCGAACGGGGAATCGATGGGGACGGTTGTCATGTGCAGGGTCGGAGTACCCTGACATGCCGTGTGTTTAGGTTTACCTTGCAAGGTTAAAACTCGATTCGAATCGTCTGCTTCTCGCAGCTAATGAGACTGATTGATTCCTTGTACTGCATCGAGTAAAAAGTGAAATGTGGTTACATAAGATAACTTGTTGATTGAATAAATTGATTGTTACCATGTATGCTTAGAAGGAGCAATCTAGCTAAGTTAATGATGATAGAAACTGGAAAGCTAAAACTTTGCTTTTAGAAACAGCTAGTGCTTTTGGCAAACCAAACCCCTCAGCCAAACAGCTGCATAGTCTAGAGGTAGAGGAGTAGATTCCTCACACCGGGTAAGTCTAGCTGAGTATTAGTATACTCAGCCTTGCTTGTGGCACAATTTTTGCAGGTACCATTCAGGAAATGGTTGATGGTGTGACTTGGCCTACCACCCTGCCACCGGGTTGGACGGTCGAGTGGGATGTTGCTCCGACAGGAGAGGAGCATGAGGAGTAGTGGGCTAGGCCTTGCCCAATTCCTCGATACCGACGACATTGATTATCCGCTGCATTTTATTTTGTGAACTCTTATTTGCTACTCAAAAACTCCGATTTATGTAATAACTCAGTACTTAACTTGAGGATTCCTGTTTTATTATATTTCTTCTGTGACTCACCTTCGAGTGAGATTGTGGAATTTGATCCTGGTTAAGTGGCTCTATCAGACTAGATCTGAGGGACTGACGGGTTATTCCGATTTAAGTGTGTTACGGCCCCTGGGGCGTGACTTAGGCACTTAAGCTGGAATAATTCGGGCGGTTCCGCCACAGCTGGTATCGGAGCAAATTCCACCACAGAGAAGGACAATAAACCATGAATACCAATTTTCAAAATCTAAAACTTGCCTAGAAACTGTTATGGATCGTCAGGACTAGACCGCTAGACCTAGGACGAAAGGCCTTAGGCATAGAGGGAAAATGGGTGGCTAATTACTTAGGCCCCGTGGGCCAGTACTTATATTTTCAAGGATGCCCTGAAAAGCACCCTATTTTCTTTCGAGAGGCAACGTTTTCTTTTTCCCAGCATGCATGCATTATAAAACATCAAAGAGGAATTAAAATTTGAGCTAACCCACTTTCTTTAGAACCATCCGGGCTCTCTTTTTCTTTTTCCTTCCACCATAATCCTTACCTTTGATTCCCCTCCGCAGATGAATTCACCCACCCCCGCCAGTGGAGGAGACTCTAGTTTCATATCTGACTTCCTTTCTCGCGATGGTTTTCCTTCCATCTTGTGGGAAGTGCTTAACTCCGCCGGCTACCCTACGCCCCCTTTGTACACGGTGCAGTTGTATGAGGAGCATCGGGTACCTCGTTGTCGGGTCTGGCTGACTTTGGAGGCTCATCCCCTTCAGCCGGGTTGGCGTTCTCTTGATTCTGAGACAATTGGACTCAGGACGGACGACACCGTTGAAGCAGCAGCCATGAAGGCCCTGACAACTTTCTGTGGCTATCATCCCCTGGAGATGGTGATGCACCCCTTGGGACTCTTCCCTGCTGAGAGGAAGGATGATCCCATGTGGTGTAACCGCGTGAGCCATGTGAAGGATGTGTGGGCAATGTATCCTGACTTGGTTGGGAGGGTCACTGTTCAGTGCATGAGTGCGTTGTACCGCCTTCAGGCCCTTCAGAGCGATGCTATGGCACTCCTTGCCAACACCGCTCAGACTGCCAAGCTCACTCTCGACAGTCGGGAAGATTTTGTGGTCGACCTATCCACTGAGTTGGTAGAGAAGGATCTGCAGGTGGAGAGGCTGAGCCAGCGCATCACCACCTTGGAGCAGCAGGTGGAGATCCGAGACAACACTATTGATGTCTTGGAGAACCAGCTCCACGATGTGCAGAGAGAACTCGAAGAAGCGAATGACCACCTGGACATGCACCACTTGGAGATGGAGGCCAATGAAGCAGGAAGCGAGGGAGAAGAGGATCCCGAGGAGCTAGGACTAGCCCCTGGTGCCAATGGGACTACCTCCGTGATGCCCCCTTCACCCGCATCCAGTGTCGCTTCCACCGCTCAGGGTTAAGCAGTCGCTTCGGCACTTTTTGGCGGAAAGAAACCTATGCGAGCTTAGTAATATCACATTTTGGACTAGGCTTATGGGTACTTTCCCTGATTGATGTAACCCTGTGAACTTTTGAAATCTGTGGGATGTTTGTCACCATGTTATCTTTATTTCGAACCTAACATTATGATTATGGCATTTTTTCTTCCATATGAGATGATATCTTGTCGTTCGGAACTGTGAGTTGGGATAACAATGGCGGCAATCTCTGTTTTCAGATGGCAGCTAGGCAGCATCGCGGGCATAATGAGCAGGTTCCCCCGCCACCTCCTCCAGCTCCCACAGTGCAGGAGCTGATGGCCTAGCAGAATGAGATTCTGCGACAGCTCTTGCAGCGCCAGGCCCACCCGCAGCAGCATGGTGGAGGCCAGCCTCAGCGACCTCCGGCAATGGCCACTTACCAGGAGTTTCTGAGCACGCAGCCGCCCCTGTTCACCAAGGCAGAGGATCCGTTGGATGCCGACGTATGGCTTCGCGTCGTCGAGTCCAAGTTTCCCCTCCTCACGGGAGACTGCCCTGATGCTACCAAGACCCGCTTCGCCGCGCAGCAGCTTCGCGGATCTGCTCGGAATTGGTGGGATCACTTCCGTGCTATGCTCCCCGCTGATCGTGAGGTATCTTGGGAGGAATTCAAGACTGCCTTCAGAGGACACCACATCCTAGCTGGCATTCTTGATCGGAAGTTGAATGAATTTCTGGACCTTAATCAAGGAACCCGCACGGTACTGCAGTATGCGCAAGCCTTCAACGACTTATGCCAGTATGCAGGGTACCATGCTGATTCTGATGAGAAGAAGAGGGATCGCTTCCGCAGGGGTCTCAATACCAAGCTGCGGGAACGACTCAACACTATCCGGGCCAATAGCTTCAATGAGTTGGTCAACATGGCCATCTCCCAGGAGGATTGCATTGTTGCTCACCGGGCAGAGAAGAAGAGAAAGGCACCAATGGCAGCACCATCCGCTCAAGCTCAGAGGTTCCGGATTGTTTCTCACAATCAGAGCAGGGGTTTTCAGTAGCAGGCAGGCAGATGGGTGATCAGGCCACCTCAGCAGCAGCAGCAGCCGGCACCCAATCGCTTTCCAGCTCCCGCTCCAAGAAACAACCAGCCTCAGCAGCAGCAGTTCCGCCAGGGCAATGGGAACAAGTGTTTCACTTGTGGCAATGTGGGCCACTATGTCTAGAATTGTCCCAGGAACCAGCAGAGGCAGATGCCAGCACCAAATCAAGACAAGGGAAGAAAGCAGAAGGTGCAAGTCAGGCAAGGGAAGCTCAACTTCACCACTCTAGAGGAAATACCTGAAGGAGCTCCTATCATGACTGGTATCTTTTCAGTTTATAATCAACCTGCTTTAATTTTGTTTGATTCTGGTGCATCTCATAGTTTCATTAGCCAAAAGTTCAGTGCTAGATGCAAACTACCATTCTCTCACTCTAAAGGGTCATTCATGATAGTCACACCTGGGGGTAAAATTGCAACTAATCAATTAAACCAAAGTGTGCCTATTCAACTGGGAAGCCACATTATCAAAACCACTCTTCTTGTGTTGGGATTGGAAAATGTGGACATTATTCTAGGAGCTAATTGGATAACCTTGCACCAAGTTGTGCTTGATGTAGCCAGCCGTACCGTGGAAGTTAATTCTCCGTTCTGTGGGAACTTCACTTTAATTCTGCCCAGTCAAGGTTCTACTCAGTCATGTGCTTTCTCTATGACGGAGTTACCTTTGAAGAAAATCCCAGTGGTCTGTGAGTATGCAGATGTCTTCCCTGATGAGTTGCCAGGAATGCCACTGGACCGGGATATTGAATTCACCATCGAGTTGCAACCAGGAACGGCCCCAATTTCCAAAAGGCCCTACCGGATGCCACCCGCTGAGTTGGCAGAGTTGAAGAAGCAATTGCAAGAGTTGCTGGATAAGGGTTTTATTCGCCCAAGCACTTCGCCTTGGGGATGTCCAGCACTATTTGTGAAGAAGAAAGATGAAAGCTTGAGGTTGTGTATAGATTACCTCCCTCTTAATGCGGTAACTATCAAGAACAAGTATCCTTTGCCTCGTATTGATGTTCTCTTTGACCAGTTGGTTGGGGCCAAGGTATTTTCCAAGATAGACCTTCGCTCTGGCTACCATCAGATCAAGATACGAGCAAGTGATATTCCGAAGACGGCATTCTCAACCAGATATGGGCTATATGAATTCTTGGTGATGTCATTCGGGCTGACAAATGCACCAGCATATTTCATGTACCTGATGAATTCTGTTTTCATGCCTGAATTGGACAAGTTCGTGGTGGTTTTCATCGATGATATTCTGGTGTACTCAAAGAACGAAGAAGAACATGTCGGGCATTTGCATGTAGTGCTTCAACGTCTGCGAGAGCACCACCTTTATGCCAAGTTATCCATGTGTGATTTTTGGCTAAAGGAAATCAAATTCTTGGGTCACACTATCTCTCAGGCCGGAATAGCTGTTGATCCTGATAAAGTGCAAGAGGTGATGAACTGGAGGCCACCAACAACTGTTGTCAGATTCAGAGTTTTCTGGGATTAGCTGGTTATTACCGAAGATTTATTCCGGACTTCTCTCGAATTGCGAAGCCTATTACTGAGTTGCTGAAGAAAGAAGTCAAATTTGTCTGGAGTCAGAAGTGCGAAGATGCCTTCCATGCATTAAGGCAGCATCTGACCACAGCACCAGTGTTGGCACAGCCTGACAACAGCAAGCCTTTCGATGTATATTGCGATGCCTCTGGCACCGGGCTAGGATGTGTCTTGATGCAAGACAACCGAGTCATCGCTTATGCCTCAAGAGCACTCAGGCCTCATGAGCAGAACTATCCCACTCATGACCTTGAGCTAGCAGCAGTGGTTCATGCATTGAAGATGTGGAGGCATTACCTAATGGGGACCCATTGCAACATCTTCACTGATCATAAGAGCCTTAAGTACATTTTTACTCAGGCTGATCTCAACATGAGGCAGAGAAGATGGCTAGAGCTGATCAAGGATTATGACCTGGAGGTACATTACCACCCAGGAAAAGCTAATGTGGTAGCAGATGCCTTGAGCCGGAAGATGCAGTGCAATTGTATTATGATGGATTCTCGCATTAACACCTTGTGTGATGAGTTGAGCAAGATGCAAATTGAAGTAATTCCTTCTGGTTCTTTGTCTCACATTTCTGTTGAGCCAGCTTTGCAAGACCAGATCATCATGGCCCAGCTCAGTGACAAGGGAGTGCAGATTATCAAGGAGAATCTCCATTAGAAGGTCAAGAAGTATAATTGTTTCCGCCAGGATGAAAAGGGTGTGTTATGGTTTAAAAACAGATTGGTGATTCCTAAGGACCAGGATCTCAAGAGGAAAATTTTGGACGAAGCTCATCTCTCCAAATTCTCTATGCATCCGGGAAGCACCAAGATGTACCATGATCTGAAGCCTTTGTACTGGTGGACCAGAATGAAGAGGGAGATAGCCCAGTATGTATCAGAATGTGACACCTGTCAGAGGGTAAAGGCAAGCCACTTAAAGTCAGCTGGAGCTTTGCAACCCCTGTCCATACCTTCATGGAAGTGGGATGACATCAGCATGGATTTCATTGTGGGTCTGCCCAACACCTCTCGTCATCATGATTCGATTTGGGTTATTGTGGACCGATTGACGAAAGTGGCACATTTTCTTCCTGTGCACACCACTGATAAGGCTCAGAAATATGCAGAATTGTATATTGACCGGATCGTGTGTTTGCACGGATTACCTCGGACCATTGTTTCTGACCGAGGAGCCCAATTTGTTGCCAGATTTTGGGAACAATTGCAAGAGTCTCTGGGAACTAAGCTAATCAGAAGTTCAGCTTACCACCCACAGACTGATGGTCAGACGGAAAGGGTAAACCAAATTCTGGAGGATATGCTGAGAGCTTGTGCGATCGATTGTGGCAAGAACTGGGATAAGCACCTCTCCTTAGCAGAGTTTGCTTATAACAATAGTTATCAATCCAGCCTAAAGATGGCACCTTTTGAAGCTCTCTATGGAAGAAGGTGCAGGACACCACTCAATTGGTCTTAACCTGGTGAAAGAGAAGTTTTTGGACCTGACTTAGTGACTGAAGCCGAAAGGAAGGTCAAACTAATCAGGAAGAATCTAGAAGCTGCTCAGGCCAGGCAGAAGAGTTACCATGATAAGAGAAAGAAACCTCTCCAGTTCGAGGTGGGAAGTTTCGTATACCTCAAGGTATCACCCACCAAGGGAATGCAGAGGTTTGGGATCAAAGGCAAGCTAGCCCCTCGCTACATCGGACCTTATGAGATCATAGAAGCATGTGGACCCATGGCATACAAGCTGAAGTTACCTTCAAAGATGTCTGCCATTCACGATGTATTCCATGTATCTCAACTGAAGAAGTGTGTTCGATTGCCGACTGAGATCTTAGCAGAGCCAGAATTGGAGATAGAGTCAGATCTATCGTACCAAGAGTACCCCTCCAAGATTCTGGATTGCAAGGAGAGATCAACTCGGGCTAAATCGATCAAGATGTACAAGGTCCAGTGGAGTAATCACTCAGAGGAGGAAGCTACTTGGGAAACCGAGGAATTCCTGAGATCCAACTTTCCCGATTGCCTACCTAAGGAAGCTGGTACGTAATCACCCCCAACCCCTCCTCCTGCCCTTCGAATCTAATTTTCAAAAATATAATCTTAATTCAGAATGGAGTAACTATGAAGTAAAACTTAAAAGGGCTTCCTTCTGAAGTTGCAAAGAGAATGACATTTGAAGAATAGTTTTACCCTGATAATAACAACACTCACCCATTTCCTATAAGTCTCACCCTTCGCTTCACCCCGGGAGGACTCTGGCCTGAATCTCGGGACGAGATTCCTTTAAGGGGGGAAGGCTGTGACACCCCAGTGTCACCTAGGGTTTCTCTCAAATGCCAAACCAAGAACCATCATTTTATGTGAACCAAAGTAAGCATGAGCATCAAATAACTTAAGTACTAAAAGATTCACCAAGTATATACTTAAAAGTATCATGATCCAAACAATTGAGTCTTTTAAAAAGATAAGAATGTACAACCCTAATGAAAACCCTAAGTGAGCCCCATGAGCTAAATTCAAGAAAGTAAGAAAAAGGGGATGAAAAGTTTAAAATTTTGACTTGAGCCAATTATAAAAATTGAAGTATATTTAATGAGCAACAAGAAAGGTTGAGAAAGCTTAGCCAAAATAACTCAAGAAAAACCCCAAATCAAGCTTCTCATGTGGGGACTTAATGGGAATTCTGAATTTCAGAATTCTGAAATTCAGACCTTGAGCCAAAGATCAGGGATGTTCACCTTGATCCCCAACTCGAATCCTAATGGCCCCATTGACAAAATTGTGTCTAACTAACCCCTCTGTCGTGTGCTAGAAGATGGCATTGGGACGCGAGCCCTAGACACGACAAAACCTTGGATTTGCCTCGGGTTTGGGCAGGGAGACAGACCGGATTTCCTGGCTCCATATCTCTGCAACCAGTAGGCAAAATGCTTTGACCCCCACACAAGAATGGTAGCTTGTAGGAAGGAGAAGAGGTTTTGTGCACTGACCAAGGCGAGAGCAGGCTCGGATGAGCGACCACACGCGCCAGAACTTGGGCAGAACGCACGGGCACACGTGTTCGACCCTGGTCGGCACGCCAGAGCTCGCCCAACCCGCGCGCGCGCTCGCCCCGGCGTCCGGTCAAGTCCGCCGCGCACCCACGCCCTCAGTCGTGCCCGCCCGTGCCTATAAAGCCTCCCCAGGCGCACCTCACTTCGCCCCGCACTCACCCTCACCGGCCAGCCACTTTCCCTTAGCTCCGGCGAGCTCAATTCCGCCCGCCATTGCCGCCAGAGCCTCGACCATCGTGGCCAGCCCACCCCAGCCATCCTCTGGGCAAGCCAGTGCTTCGGCTAGCTCCGCCAGTAGCCCGTGAAGCTTGCCAAGCCCTCGGACCTGGCCGGACTTCACCGGAGGCCCGAGATCGACCTCACCGGACTTCGGTCTTCCGCCGCCGCGCGTGGACCGAGCTATCCAGTGAGTCCCCGACCGATTCCTTGCACCCATATCTTCTCTGGCATCCCGTGAACCTCTCTGACCCATCCAATTGCTCTATCTCGTCGTGACCAGGCCGGACTCCTCGCCGCCGACGAGCATCCCCGCCTGCGCGCGTGGACCGACCGACTCCGGCCATCCCCGACGGCGACCCGCACCTCGTTGTGATCCCCGAGACCTCCCCTACGTCCTCGACCACTTCACCGGAGCAATCTCGCCGCCGGTAAGCCCCTCCGCCCTTTCTTCCGCCACGGTTACTGTTTGAGGTAGAAGAAGGACCTCGGGTTAGGATCCATAGAACCCGAGGGGTTTTCTGTAACGTCAACGACTCATGTGAATAGTAGCTTAAGGACTGATTCGCGAGGAGAACTTAAAAACCCGCCAGGGACCCCAGTGCAAAGTGGATTTCCATTAAACCATTTATGTTAATCTTTTTAAAATGACCAGAGAACTTAGAAAATCCATAACTTGCTGAATTCTTCATAAAAAGTTGTCAAACCAATTTTGCTAGCTCCTGAATATTATGAACTGTCATTTAAAAATGATAAACCCTATGCTTTCTGTTCTAAATTTTAGAGTTTAAAATTAAAAACAGAAACCCACCAAACCTTGTTTAATTAAGGAAAATTAGTTTTTCTTCTGTGCTGAACTTAAGAAAATTTGTAGATGTTTAAACCTCATTTAGACACTGTTTAAAAAAGGTAGGAACCCCAGCATTAGAAATTATGATGTAGTTATTCATTTAAAGCTAATTTGTCCAAAACTTAGAGAAAATCAGAAAGGCATTAGAAATTAATGAACAATGATTAAGATTATTTTTCCTAGTTTACTTATGTAACAGAGAACCTAGGAAAAATACAGAGACCATTAATTTGGACCAGTCTTAAATTAAGATGATTTATTTAGCCTTATATAGACTGAAAATCAATTATTAGAATGGCAAAACTATAACCAAAATGATTAATAAAAATCCAGTGGACTTACAACCCCCAGAGCCCCACTACAAAAATAAAGAGCACCTCAGCCCAACTTTTTAAGTAAGGAAAATAAATACAAAGTGATAATAAGGCATTTTCCCAATAATTCTTTAACAACCCCTAATAATGTGATAATGGGCAACCAAAAATTAGCTAAGTCCATGATGAGATAAACTACCAGAGAAAAATGCAAACCCATGAAAAGAAGCAAACTCATACCTATTGCTAATAATTTAAAAGAAAGGCCATTTGATTCAAATAATGCATACCACCCCTTCCCTTAAGCAAATAGATGCCAAACTTCAGAATGATTGCTCTTGCACAAAACAAAAACTAAGAAAAATAAGAACTCTGTTGTTTGATATTTTTCAAATATAGTGGTAGTAGAAAGCACCAATGCGGCTAGAAACTTGAGAAAGCCATAGAAAAATAACTAAAAGGTATTAATGGCTAGAAGTTTGCACCAAATCATGTTATGACACCTAAAAGCCAGAAAAAATAAGTTTTAGAAAATTACCCACTGTTAAATAATAGTTGTAGTTCAAAGCACCCCTTCTGCCCTAGGATTTGATAATTTTGTCCAGAGAAAACTATTCACTTCCTGATCCCCAAATTTTGAGACAGAGAAACATACACTAGTACCAAGCCACTGTAGTTTTTGCAGAATTTTTAGAATTTTATAAAAGCAACTTGTAGTTCAAACCCACTCCAAAACATTAAAAAGAATAAAAGAAAAGGGAGGAAGAAATAAACCTCACCCCAATAAGGCTAACTTGAGAACTTATCAATTCTCCCTAAGACTTAAAAGGAATTCAGTGGAAACCCAAAAAATTGAATCCACTACTTACCTTAGCTAAGTTTAAACCAATTTACCAAGTATACCACCCAAGGGTCTTACATAAGTAAAGTAACCTTGTTTAACTCAAGAAGATCATACACCTTTAAAGTTGTAATTTCTAGAAGCACATATCATATCATGCATATATCTTACGCATTGCATTCATTAGATTGTAATCTTGCCGACGGAGAGTGCGTGCTCATCCCCGAGCAAGGACATGTCCAAGAGGAGGACCAGGAGCAGGCTTCAGAGGCTGCTATTGAGGATCTCCCTGCAGCCCCAGCAATTGAAGGCAAGCCTCGGTTTTATGCATAACCGTTTATATATGCTATTTTACTACACTTAATGTTTGTAGGTTTGTAATGTGCACTTAAGTGTAGGAGTTGCTTGAAACCTCTAGTTGCATGAACTTAGGATTCCTTTTTGAGATGAATACTAGTATGCTAGGTCGAGTAGCTGCTTGCTAATCAGGATCTCGGTAGAAGTCGAGTGATTTTTCTAGCACTCGCGCGAGGTCAGGAATTGATTGTATTCATCTTGATAACGGGGTATATGTTGGTCTATGGACTTGGATCCAGGGAGGATGTCTTGTCCATGAGACGGGAAAAAGAATTAAGGATTAATGTGTGGATACCTGAGTCAAGCTTTTGAACGTACTAAGCACATGCCGAGAAATATGGTAACCGGTAAACCTAGTACCTGAGTGAAGTCGGGCACGGACTTTATCCCTCATGCGACCTGAGACTGGGTCTCCCATGCTAGCTATGGTGGGTACAAGTGCGGTCACTGCACGGCGGCAGCCGGGGTTAGTGGAGCATTGTATGCCAAGGCGGTGAGGCCTGGACGCGAACAGGGAATCGATGGGGACGGTTGTCATGTGCAGGGTCGGAGTACCCTGACATGCCGTGTGTTTAGGTTTACCTTGCAAGGTTAAAACTCGATTCGAATGGTCTGCTTCTCGTAGCTAATGAGACTGCTTGATTCCTTGTACTGCATCGAGTAAAAAGTGAAATGTGGTTACATAAGATAACTTATTGATTGAATAAATTGATTGTTACCATTTATGCTTAGAAGGAGCAATCTAGCTAAGTTAATGATGATAGAAACTGGAAAGCTAAAACTTTGCTTTTAGAAACAGCTAGTGCTTTTGGCAAACCAAACCCCTCAGCCAAACAGCTACATAGTCTAGAGGTAGAGGAGTAGATTCCTCACACCGGGTAAGTCTAGCTGAGTATTAGTATACTCAGCCTTGCTTGTGGCACAATTTTTGCAGGTACCATTCAGGAAATGGTTGATGGTGTGACTTGGCCTACCACCCTGCCACCCGGTTGGACGGTCGAGTGGGATGTTGCTCCGGCAGGAGAGGAGCATGAGGAGTAGTGGGCTAGGCCTTGCCCAATTCCTCGATACCGACGACATCGATTATCCGCTGCATTTTATTTTGTGAACTCTTATTTGCTACTCAAAAACTCCGATTTATGTAATAACTCAGTACTTAACTTGAGGATTCCTATTTTATTGTATTTCTTCTGTGACTCACCTTCGAGTGAGATTGTGGAATTTGATCCTGGTTAAGTGGCTCTATCAGACTAGATCTGAGGGACTGACGGGTTATTCCGATTTAAGTGTGTTACGGCCCCTGGGGCGTGACTTAGGCACTTAAGCTGGAATAATTCGGGCGGTTCCGCCACATGTACAACCTCTGCAGAGTGTTAAAACCGGTATATCATCCGTGCTCACGGTTAAGAGCAGCCATGGAATCCTCTTTGATTAGAAGAACTTTGGATACTTTTATGATGATGATTAACAATGATGTTATAAAATCTGATCTCTGGTATTCCCTCGTTTGAGGAAGTACTTTTGAGTAATAACTGGGTTTATTACTAAAAGTTGGCTCTACTAATAATAATAACTACTTGACTAACCTAAAAGCAACTACTTAACCTCAACCCCACATATAGCTAGTCCACTTTAGCCAAACGGGACATTTGCTGAGTACGTTGATGTGTACTCACCCTTGCTTTACAAACCACCCCCACCCTAGGTTGTCCCCATTGTACTCAGTGCTCAGGAGGTGATGCTGGCAACATGGATGACTTCGAGGAGTTTTAAGACTACGATGAGTTCCAGTTCTTTCTTAGTGGCAACCCCCCCAGTCAGCTGCCTGTGTAGGCTTAGCATCTACGTTTTGTTTCTATGCACTTTGATATTTATGTTGAGCAATGGTTATGTATTAGACACCGTGGATGTCTTGGACATCTGGTTGTAATAAAGTACCTTTCCGCTATTTATTTCGAGCATTGTGTGATGATGTCCAATTATGTAATTGTTGTGTACGTGAGTTTCTGATCCTGGCACGTACATGGTTCGCATTCGATTTGCCTTCCAAAACCGGGTGTGACAAATATGATGAGCACGGAAATTCTCCTAAAATTCCTACTAGGTTATCGCATTTGCATCTGCGTGTGCCACAGTAAAGGCATCCCACCAGTCGGACACGACGCCTTCAACTCTTCCAGAAGCATACAAGACCTTTTCTTGGTCATTGCATTGAGTAATATCCATCTTCTTTCTTATCACCATGAGCCATTCATCGGCATCCAAGGGATCAACTGGGTGAGAAAAAACAAGTGGGTGATGGCTCATGAAATCCCTATGCTTATCTCTGGCTTGGGGTGCATTCTGTTGCTGTTGGTTCAGCTGGTTTTGTTGAATCTGTTGCACTAAGGCAGTAAGACCTTGTAGAAGTTGCATCTTTGCCGTGATAAATTGCTCCATTGTTGGACTAGGTGGCGGTGGTGGCAACTGCTGACTAGCATGCTGATTGCAGGTGTTTCTGGGACCTGAGCGAGCGTTCACCATCTGGTTGGTTAGAAAGTGCATCCTTTTAGATAAGTGAAGAATACAGAAAGATTCTAGGGGGGATAGCCTTTGAACGCAAGTTGAAGAATTATTTGTTAGTTTAATGTTCTTATTGTCATCATTCCATAAGATTATTGCGCTCAGCAAAAATCCAAATCAAACATTATGCAAACATCATCATCACATTGTTGTTATTACAATAGTAGTATCATAAAGAGTTTCATCATCTAACACAAATTTGAAATTATTACATTATAACCCATAATGCCCTAAAACAGCCTAGTGATTGATCTTGGGGCTCCATAGTGTATCCTCTTACGAGGTGGGGATACAACAAAGGCCGGGACTTGAGCTTCATGGGGGTTCCTTCCTTCAAGTTGAGCTTCGAGGGCTGCAATCCTTGCATGTGCATCCTCAAGCTCCTCATGTACCCTTGAGAGGTCCAGGGTAGCACTGTCCAGGTCACTGTTAAGACCTGCCACCACACCTACAAGGGTGTTGAGGCGATCTTCTCCAGCTTCACCTAGAACAACATCTGCCTGGCTCTCTCCACAAGGACATAGGGGAAGATGCATGTATGCCATGTCATACAGCTGTTGTCGATAAGTGTGGCTGAGGGACCATAGAGCTCTCCGAGCAGCATTGCTAACCGAAGCAGCGTAGGTGGATAGCGGCGTTAGATACTCATGGGATGATAGAGTCCTGAAACCTCTATCTCCTGCATTCATCACTCTTATATGTACGCGAGTGATGTAGTAACAAGCTCGAGGGGACTCAGACACCTATCGTGTGTCATAGAGAGGTCAGACGTAAGTTTACAGCGCATGCAGTACATTCTACAGCAAATTTGGGAAGTGTTCTGTCTCAAAGATTAAGGTGTAATGCTTAGTGACAGTTCACATTCTAACAAAGTTGTCCTCCTATTCATTGTTGGCTTCTTCATCGTTGTTTTCTTCTTCTTCTGCCTCATCATCATCGTCTCCACCATCACCAGAATCATCCGGGTCATCACCTCCAGGAGCAGGGGCTTGAGATGCTGGCACTGGTGGTGCTGAAGATGAAGCTCCAACAGCAAAGGTATGAGACTCTGACAACTGAGTGGGTGTTGCCAAAATCTCCTCAGAGCTGTCCTCCTAGATTACTCCATTCCCTACATGAAGGTGGTGCAGCTCCACCGGGACTTCTTCCACCACAATTGGGTAGAAAGGAACCTGCCGGGGTGGAGGGATACGGTTGGTGTTCACGCAGGTGGTTTGGAGAGTGTGCACCATCTACAAGAAGAAAGTGTCACCTTAGTTCAATTTTAAAGAGGCAAGATTAATAAATAAAATTGTAAAAGCAAAATATGCATATTTTGAACAGACTGGGCTTGCCATTTCTAACTAGTCTAACGACCTAGAGTTAGCATAGCTTTGATACCACTTCTCTCACACCCGGTTTTAGGGGCAAAACTAAATGCATAGCATATGTGTGCCAGGATCCATTTTCCACACATATATTGACGTCACAAGTGTAATATATCAAAAGACAATGCAATAAAGGCATAAAAGATAGTACAATAACTTTATTACATCATCTAGACTTAAAAGACTTAAATAGTATCATCATCAAAGTACAGTAGAAATAACATGGGTAATCTCCCACAGGAAGATGACCAGCACGTCGCTAGACTCAGTACTCATCGTCACCATCGTCACAGTCTTCCTCATCGGCTTCTGATAAAAAATTTAGCAATGGGTGAGCTCACTTATGGTGGAGGCTCGGGAGTAGTTGTGTAAGGTTAACAGGCTAGGCTAAGGTTAAGCGGTAAGCATTTTAGTTGGTCAATATTTTATTAATAACACCTAACTTACTAATTGTAATTGTATCCCAAAATCCTAATTAATCATAAGCACATGATTATATCTCAAAAGCACTTAAGTGAACACCACTTAAGCAAACCATTTAAAAATCATCGGATCACGATTTATTCTCCATCCTTAAGCTCAGTTATCATGTGAGGGTCCAGGTTGCTCTTAACCATGAGCACAGCTGACATATCAGTTTTACACTCTGCAGAGGTGGTACAACTTTACCCACAAGCCATGTATCCCTCTAGCCTGGGTTGTATGGACCCGTAAACACTACCGAGGTGAATTGCTAGGGATCCATTATGAGGCTTGCACAAACTATACTTAGTACAAAGCCACCCGCTAAGGTTTCCACGTCAGTATTGGTGACCTTCTGGGTGAGGTAACTTAGCCAAGTCTACCACACTATGTTAACATGAGCTGCCACCAAACCACTGCCACCCCCTGTTGCCCATATTTCAGGTAGGGTTGCTAAGCACTAAGTCTATAAAGCTATTTACCAAAGCTAGAGCCATGATAGCACTCGTGGTTGCACTATTTTCCTGGGTGGTCACTCCATATTCCATTTAATATAACATGATCTTGTTTAACCATCGGGTTATCATCATAATACAAATTTTGTTTCCAGAACAATCGTATCATTAAAGAGTGACATTATAATTATCAAGTTGAGTAGTAGCACAATTACTAAGCATAGTATTTATCCCAGGGTAAACAAGGAATAGGTTTGGTATTTCTACGTAATCCTATTTAGGCAAATCCCATCAAATTTATGCAAATATCCAAAAGTAAACATTATTATATGCATTATTTGGGTACAAACAGAAATGCTGAGGGAGAATCCACTTGCCTTGCTCAAAGGTGTCCTGCGGATCGTCTTCAAACGTATTTTGCTCTTCTACCACGAAATCAACTTCCAATATAGATTCGTATATCGTACATAAAAAGAAAACATACACCAAATAAATCAACAAACACCATTACATGCATAAACATACACCATTACATGAATAAACATATACCATTACATGAATAAAAATATACCGCATAAACCATACTTATAAAAAGAAAAGGTCTAGAATAGAACTAGTTTCACAACCATAGTATAAATCTATTCCTATTGACGTCCATCTCGTTTGCTACGACACAAATACTAAATTTATTTCAGGTATTTACTAGTGAAATCTATATTGTAATTCGACTATGGTAGTACTTTATCCCTACTACTAATTAAGAGTGCAACGTGGGCGCCTGGCGCGGCCATGCCCCCGCCTCGCCTCTCCCTCCGACTCCAAGTTGTCACTGCCATATGGCCCCGCCAGTTCACCCGTGCACGCAACATTGTGACCCCGACTCGGAGGGAGAGGCCACCCGACTCACCTTCCCCTCCGCACAGCCTCGATCTAGTCGGCCGTCTCGGAGGCCGCCCGACCCGCCATGCCCTTGCCTCTCCTTCCTCTCCACGCATCCGCATAGCCACAGTGTGGCTGGCCGTTTCGGAGGCCGTCCGAGCCGCCATGCACCTGCATGGTGTCCCCGCCCATGCTCCAGCAACCTAGCTGCGGATGAAGAGGGGAAGGCGACTCAGGTTCCATGTCCCTGCCCCCATCAATCACGCGATTTCCCCACTATGAACGTCGCTCGATCGCTCCTCGTCGTCGGTATCGTGCACCTCCACACCCTCATCGACTCCGCGATTCCCCTCCAACATCACTGCCCTCCAGGTATGTGGGCGCGTCATGGACCCGGCGTGTCCGACCCTAGGAGGAGCGCATCACGGCCTCCATCACACATCTCCACGCCATCATCCACTCCTACACGCACCCCGTCGCCGCCGCTCCGCGCCCGCTGATCCCGCTCGCGATGTGTGCTCGCAACAAACTACGGCGGTTGGAGCGCGCAGATGGTGAATGGTGAAACCGATCGGACGGGAGGAGGAAGAAGGCAGCCAGGCAGGGACCAGCGAAGGGCGCAATCGCAGCGGTGCGGGCGGGCATCGGGGACTGTGTAGATAAGAGGTGCTCGCTAGCCGAGCTGAGCTATGTTGACTGGGACCGGAAGAAACGAAGCGACCTCGTCGCTGGGGCGCTCGCCAACGCGCCCGTGGCCATGCGGGGCAGAACAGTGCAGTGCAGCGGGTAGGGATATTTATGACAGGTATCCAAAAATAATTTTCTCTAAAATAACAAGACGAGGGCTCGGTAATTGCAGTGCTTATCACTGTGCACAAATGGTCGGCCTGCCTGACGATGGTGGAACCATGGAAATAATTTGAGCAAAACCTGTCTCGCGAAAAAAAAAAGAAAATTCAGAACAAAAGTATTTCTCTATCCCAAGGTGCCCAGGCAAAACTTCCTGCGGCCCGGGCGCCCAGCCCGTTCCACATGACGACGTGGAGCCCCCACAGCCAGGAGCCGCCGCGGGACCAGCGAGAGCATTTGATATTATATACAACAACGAAAAAAAAGAAACTGAAAGGGTGAGAGAAATATCCCCATTCACGAGGGCACATGAGCGCAAGCGAGGCTGCACTCAGGCTGTCTCCAGCAGCGTCCCCTAAATTTCGTCACTTAAAGGAATATTCTCTGTCCTTTACAGCACACTCTAAAAGATTCTATCCTCTACATCTTCTGTGTCTCCAGCAACGTCCTCTAAATTCGGTCCCCTAAAGCTACAGTGTTAACAGAATTCCTTTTTCCATTTCTTTTTCTGTTTTCTTTGTTTTGTACTCATTTCATGCTATTCAAAAGATGCGCAAATTATTGTATTCAATAATTTTAGAAATAATAATTTAAAAACAATGGTTGATTAATAATTACGAATTGTACAAAATAAATAACAATTTCTATTTTTTATTAAACAACAACTGTTAATTAAATAAATGATTTGCTTCACTCGCATACTGGACACGAATTAGCAATTACTAAAAAAAGGAAAAAATCAGAACGGCGTTGGCTTCAACATTCCATCGAACATCTTCCTAGCGTCGTGGCTCGTAGCATGTTGATGTAACGGTTGGCCCCGATAGCCACCGGCGGGCAGCTTGCCCACGCTTGCGACGCGGCGCTGGCCACCGTCGACTCCATGTCCATGCTCTGCCCGCGCTTGCAGCCGTCGCCCCCGTCCAACTGCCATCATCGACTCCATCTGCAAGCTATGCCCGCGCTCCCGACGCGACGATGTCGTTGAAAGCCACCATCGACTCCATGCCAAGCTCTGCCGTGCCCCGCGAGGCCGCGACACGACGCTGACGTTGAAGGCCGCCGGCGAATCCATGCCCATGCTCTACCCACGATGTATACACACACGGAAGGAGGACGGGCCGAATAGTGATAGCGGGTGGAAGCTCGTCCGCCAGATCTACCGGACGACGAGCGCCCTCTAAAGTTTAGCGGACGTTGTTGGAGCCTTACAGGACGACGTGAACAGGTAAATATAGCGGACAGGAGCCTTTACCGTGTATTGTTGGAGACTGCCTGTAGAGACCCTATCAAATATGATTGATGTACCGTGGCAACGCACGGGCATAATACTAGTATAACATAACTTAGATTTAGTGATCTATCCAACTCTACAGAAATAAATAAATTATTAATTAATTATTTCTACTAAAAACATGGGTCTTATTTTAGTTTTATCTTTTCATTCTGAAATGAAATGACATCATGTTAACTAGTGGTCAAATAGTTTTATTATTAAATTAAAACACTAACTTTAACTATACTATTTAGAATATAGTGGACATAGGTACAATTATATCGTTTCCATGTCAATAAAATCTCTACTACCTTTTAGTGAATAAGAAATATGCATATACCTTGATTAGCAAAAAGGAAATCTAGATCTTAACCTTACTACGATGCGGTCTAGCGTTCCTTTCAATTTCTTACATCAGCAAAATGATACATAAACAATCACCACATAATTTAAATTGTTTTGCAGATAACTAAATATTGTCATAAAAAATAATATTTAAACATGTTAACTCTTATATATGGAGCCGGTTTGTAACATCTATTTATGGGAATTATGTTACATATAAAAAAACAACTTTGCCGCAATGTCACAAATGGAATTATCCATAGATTTCTAGGAGTAGCACGTACGATTATAGGACTTCTTTTAAATACATTTGTAATGCAGAAAATAAAGGAATAAATTATAGAAAACTGGAGGACCAAAATGTAAAATGGTCTTCTTCTACCTCTAGCTAATTCCTGTGCGTAGGGAAATCGGCGAGCAGAAGGGGAGGGGTTCGGCCGGCTGTCGAGCAGAGAGGTCAGTGGCGGGCGGTGCTCCAAGCTCCGGTCCACGGTGGCGATGGGCGTGCTCCGGGGCTCCAGCGGCGGTCGGTGCTCCGGCAGTGAACGACAGTTCGGAGGCAAGGAGGGAGGAGGGCACGGGTTAGTTCGGCGGATGGGGAAGAGGTCCAAGGGTTGGGCTTTAGCTTTTATAGGACGAGGGGAGGAGAGAAGGCACCGGGGGAGGGAGGAATGGTGGTCGACGGCTATCAAGTGTCATCAATGGCGGTGGCCATTACCATGGCCATTACTGCCTAGAGAAGAGGGGAGTGGGGGAGGAGAGGAAGAGGGAGGGGATGGGCGTTTCGAGGGGGCGAGCGGTCGGGGAAGGGAAGGGGCACCGACGTCTTCTCTGGCCGGTCGTCGAGCGGTCGCGGAAGCTGAGGCGTTGGTGGCTTCTAGCGCGACGGCGGCGCGTCCGAGCGCACCTGCGCGGCTGAGTACCCACGTGGCTGTGAGGCCCTGGGTGGGCCCGACCTGCCGGTGAGAGAGGGGAGGGAGTCAAGGGGCGCAGCGACTGGGCCTTGAGATGGGCCGGCCGACCGACAGTTAGGGTTAGGGTTAGGGTTTTTTTCTTTTAAACATTCAAATATATATATATTACAATAAATTCACTAATAATGTGTACCAAAAGAATACTAAATTTTTATCTATAGATCTATATTTAACATTTAAATTATTGGGTTTCACAATAAACATTATAATTGCAATTCTTAACAATCATTTCAAACAAAAATCACCCTTCAAAATGATTAAATGAAAACAAACACTGAATTCAAATTTTTTTATTTACTCTACCAAATTTAACACCTTATTTTAATTGATGGATTTGAGGTGTTACACCCATACATGGTCCTCCTCTTTTCTTTTCTTTTTATTTTTTGTTTTGTTTTCTATTTCCTGATTTCAAATTTCAATTTTAAATTTGGTCCTGAGTTGTAAACAGACATTAGATTAGTCTCAACATGGGGTGCAATAGTTCTATATATATGCATTTATTTATGCTAATTATTTTATCCATTTATGAGGATGCTTTCGACCCTATAGTTTATAGATAAAAATGGTTATTATTTTTAGGATAAATAGTCTCTAGTGTATAAAACCCATCAACAAAATAATTAATTTATATAAATGATTGAAATTCTAAATGTTTTATTTATTTTATGAACTTCATAATTAAAAATTCTAGTCTCAAGATTTAACTCTAACCTTTGAACTACCAAGAATTTATGTACTTTTTGGGAAACACACCTTATAAAGAAAGGAAATCATTATTAACTGTTATTTTTTTTCAACTCAAACTTTTTATGGAGAGTTTTCTAAATCACCAAAATCTGATTTTGGGTGTTACAAATTCTACCCCCTTAAAACAATCTCGTCCTCGAGATTTGTAGGAAAGGGATGTAGATGGGCAATGTATTGTTTTAGTTTCTAGTTTTTTCTGCAAAATTTCAAGCTTTACATCTAACATAATTCAAATCTTATCTCAAAATATATGCACAATCAAGAATATCAGCATGATGCATAACTTAAGATTAAAACACATGTTCAAATAGACCTTATTACTATTCCTAAAATAATAAAGAACTAGCTACTTCTTAAGGCACTATTCAAGTTTTACAAATACTACCCCCTTAAAAGAGAATCTTGACCTTGAGGTTAGTACAATGATAGAAGATTCTAATTTTGTTGCTCATTATCTTCTTCATGGGCTTCTTCATTTTCAACCAGCACCTCTTCCTGGTCTTTGGGTTCTTCGGGTTTAATTTCTACTTGCACTTGGTTAATTTGCCCGCGATTCACGGATAAGGCCTGGATTTTACCTCCTAAGGCTTGACCTTGCTTCATTGGAGCTAGAGTAGTGTAAGCAGCCTTGTTGGGGTTGTAGTTGGCATAATGTCCAGCCTACCCACATTTAAAGCATGACCTGTTTGTGGATGCATTAGGAGCAACTGGTCCCACTAGGGTGCTTGCTTGAGGAGTAGATTGGATCTATTGAGACTATTGTCCGGGATTGCCACGAGTTGGGGTACCTTGTAATGAAGCATAACAGGGACAAATACTACTTCTAGCCTATCCCTGGTTAGTAGCCTTCCTCTTCATCTCCCCTAGCTCAACACACTTGTGTTCCAGAGCTATGGCCTTGTCTAGAAGTTTCTGGAAGCACGGAAATGAGTGAGACATCAGTTGATATTGGAGTGGCCCAATCAATCCCTCTAGAAATTGTTCCTGTTTTTCTTATCATCCTCAACTTCTCCAGGAGCATACCAGGATAGCCAGATGAATTTATCTCTGTATTTACTTACAAACATGCCTCCCTGTTTGTGGGATAGGAACTCCTTCTTAATCTTCATAAGACCAGCAGGAATGTGGTAGTTCCTGAAGTTGGTGGATAAATCTGCCTAAGAAATGGTGTCAGCAGTAGCATGCGCTACGTAGTATGCATCCCACCAACAGGGTCGTTCCTGACTTTTTAGGGGCCTGGTGCGAAATTCGAAATGAAGGCCCCATCCACACACAATATATATAATATTCAACGTATACAAATTATTACGCACTATTTTCAAGTTTATAAGATGATAAATATAAAATATAGCAAAAACACATACTTGTTATCCGATGCCATTAAAAATATCTTCTAACATTTTGTGATACAAATCATCGCTTATACTATTAAGATCAATCTCATCCAACAACTTCTTTTAGATACATATAATCGCCAAACCATTTAACCTCTCTTAAGTTATTGTTGACCTTAAATAGTTAAAAAGATATTTCAAGTTTAAAAATCTTCTCTCCGTCGATGCAACCATCATGTGTATAGTAAATAATACTCTCCCTGTATCAAAATAGAATTTATTTTGCTTCTCTAGTTGATTCCTCATCATCTAGTTGAATATAGACATAAAAATCAAGAGTTAAAACAAATACTATTTTGGAACAAAGTGAATATTAGATAAGTAATTGAGACATTAGTTTAACAATCTAAACAAAACTGATCGATAGTGCATCGCTCTTGCGTATTTATATCTAGGGTAGATATGCTTAGCGGGAAAAAATTGCTAACGTCCAGTGGCCAGATGGGCCCTTTGTTTTTGGGGGCCCGGTGCGGCCGCACCCGTCGCACCCCCTTAGGGCCGGCCGTGCCCACCTGTCACACCCGGTTTTGGAAGGTAACCGAATGCGAACCATGTACGTGCCAGGATCAGAAATTCACATACACGGCGATTACATAAATGACTCATCGTAGCACAATGCTTCGAATAACAATAAAGAGTAAGTAATAATATAAAAACTAGAGTCATTTACATAATATAATCAAAGTACACAGAATAGAAACGTAGCCAACGTAAATAAACCCACCACAGGCAGCTGACTGGGGGAGGTCGCTAGCCTAATCCTTGAACTCATCGAAGCCCTAGAACTCTTGGAGATCCACCTCGACGCCTTCTTCTTTACCTGAGCATGGATTGCACCAAAGGCAACCTGGTGTTTTGTGAAAGCAAGGGTGAGTACACATCAACATACTCAGCAAATGTCCCGTTTGGCTGAGGTGGACTAGCTTTATGTGGGGTTAAGCTCAAGCAGTTGCTTTTAGTTGGTCAGGTATTTATTATTTGTAGAAGCCAAGTTTTATCATATAACCATCCCATGAGCCATTTCCTCATCGAGGAAACGTCATGATCATCATCGAACCAAGAACATTAGTAGAACCATTGTATCTCGAACCATCTGTATCTCTAATCAAAGAGGATCCCAAGGCCGCTCATAACCGTGAGCACGGCTGATATACCAGTTTCATTACCCTCTGCAGAGGTCGCACACTTTACCCATGAGCCGTGATTCCCGTTTTGCCCGGGGATCATGACTCCCCATTAATCACTTCCTAGGTGGTCCGGCAGGGTATCACTACGTAGCTTTTACAAAGATTCCCTATAGGTCATAGCCGCCCGTTAGGTTTCTCTAGTTTGATAAACACAGTACCTCTCCCTGCAGGAGAGTGACTAACAAAAGCAAAACGGAAGAACCTCGGCACTCAGCCTCGGCAGAGCAAGCACTGTGCCTGGACCCCATTGACGGCACGACGGCGAAGCAACTACACCTCTAGTTCCTCTAATTAATTAGCTAAGGGCATCCCATTTCACCCTCATGGTTGCACTGTTATCCCTGGTGGTCTCTCAACGAACAGGTCCTTACGAAGAGGTACTCGGGAAACAGCCCGAGTCCCCTAAATGCCACAAGTATATCATCATATCCAAAATAAAATCATAGTATCATCATAGTATCTCATCATGTTCATTGATTAAAGTAAAGCGCTAGCATGTAGTAACCATAGTAACCCAAAAGGTAAATCAAGGACAAGGTAAATAGAAAGCTAGTAAATCCTTATGTTTCAATTAAGTAGTGCAGGACAGTGAATTATAAGTGAATGGGACATAATAGGTCAGAGGACACTTGCCTTCACCAAATAGATGCTTAGGGTCTTCAACTTCGTGGAACTCGAAGAGCTAGATCACTTGATCGTCGAAGCTTGATCGTCGATTCCTCGAAGCGCGGGAACAAATCACGATCTAATCGCAACACGAAGCGAAGACGAACAAGCACAAGCAAACAAACATATATAAATGCATAGAACATTACACCATACAAGATAAAATGATATAAAAATATGCAGCATAAAACAGAGCTCGATTCTATGGTCACGGGAGGGAAAGAAATGTCGAACCCGAAGCGACGGTCGGGAAAATATCGCGTTTACGCTAAACAAGTATTAACGCTAATAATTAATTCGACCTTATCAATTATAAATTATATCTACTATTTAGTTTGATTAATCTGCTACACTAACAATTGTCAAATAAATAAGTAATTTAATTAACACAAGAGATTCTAAGCGAGACGAATTTATGACGCGCAAAACAACGCGACTGCGTGCAAACAGTGTAGACATGCACGGCATAGCACGCTGACGACACGCGAAAAAGTGCGCGCGACCAGCGCGAACGTCGCGCGAACCAGCACGCCACCACGCGCGGAACAGCACGCGCGAAAGGCGAGGAAAACTAAATAGGTGACACGTTTATACTAAACAAATATTATATATAAAAAGCAGTTAAATTAATATTTGCCATGTTAATATTTATTATATAAGCCCATGTGGAACACTACACATTTAATCTAGTTAGAATATTAATCTAATAACTATTAGCCAAGCGGACCTTAAGCTAATTATCTAAAATATATGACCAGACGAATTAACCTTATTAACATGAGTGATTATTGGCGGGAACAATTTATTAACACGCACAGACGCCGCGCGACACACGTGATCGACACGTGAGATACGCGCGAACGACGCGCGGCAAGACGTGTGACACACGCGAATGGCACGCGACGACGTGTAATAACCGCTAACAGGTAACTCGATGATACTAAACAAGTATTAACTGAAAAGCGTTTGAGTTGGTATTCATCGACTTAATATTTAATTATAAAAGCGCGAGTTAAAAACTATAAACTAGTTTTAATTAGAGGGTCATTTTATTTAATAAGTGTCGAATGAACAACTAATTAAACCATTAAAATTTGTGACATGGTAAAATACGTTACTAATATGAAATCGGCGTTGCTACCGAGTTAAAGCGACTGAAACGAATAGAAATGGGTGTACGACGCGTTATATATGGAATAGCTAACAATTCGTGGCTAATAAATAATTTTATTAAAGCGCGCGAATCGCGACTCGCACGAACGACGACACACGAACAGCACGTTCGAACATCGTGCGGATAGAATACGCAATATGCGTAGAACAGAGCACACGACACGCGTGGAATGGGCGGTGACAGCGTACAAACAGTACAGGCGAGTAGCGTGCGGACAACGCGCGACATGCGTGAACGACCGTGACGCGCGAAATAGCACGCGCAACACGCGAAACAGCACGCGCGACACGCGAATCAGCATGCGACCACGAGCACATCACGCACGAACAACGAGCGAACAGTGCGACGACGCGTGATAATCATTAACAGATAATGCGATTATACTAGGCAAGTATTAAATAAAAAAGCATTTAAGTTGGTATTAATCAAGTTAACATTTATTTATAAAGGCGCATATTAAAACTATAAATTAGTTTTCAACTGGAAAGTTATTTTAATAACCGACGAACATACTGATTATTAATTAAATAAATAAGACATATGTCGCGACAAAATACTGTTATTAACACATAGACTATATTATTATGATGCTGGCGCAACTGGAACGGGTTGGAACAGATTTATAACGTAAAATATATTGAATAATTAGCATTTCACGGATTTACATCGATGATAATATTGTCCCTAAAACAGGCCACACAAAGGGCTATGTACTTGTGGTCGCATAAGATCGGGACGAGGTGGTGGTTCAGAGGCTTTGACCGTATGCAACCAAGAATTCGCATGCATGCATGTGAGTGGGCCTAGATAGCTTTGTTTTCTCGTGCAACGAATCAGATGTTTCTCCTTCCTCCTCTCAACTACACGCATACAGGAACGATCATGTTTCTTCTTTCTTGGAAACAGCCGCCATTGGAGTATGGGCTCGACCAAAGCGGAGGGGGCTCGGCAGGAGCTGCATGGCGTGGCCGCGTGGGGCTGCTGGCCGCGGTGCCGCTGGCCGCTCGCCGGGGTGTTGGACGAGGCACAACTGCACCACAACACAGCAGCGGGCGCAGACGGCTCGCCGGCACAGCGGCTGCTGCTTGCGCAGCGCGCGACGAAGAGCGACGTCGGCGAGGCTCGCAGGCGATGTGAGCGGGGCGTACCCATGCGCAGGGGTGAGCTCGACGTAGGGGGCGGGCGCAGGCGCACAACCACTTGTCGGGGAAAAACAGTGCGCGAATCTGAGGAGCCACGACCATAGGAGTGCGATGTGTTCGCCATGGGAGAGGTGCCCAGGGGACTGGGGAAGAGGGGGCAAGAGAAGGGCTCACCAGAGGAGGTCTTGCCGGAGAAACGACGGCGTAGCTGCGCGAACTCCTCCATGCAGCGATGAACGTGCGATGACGGCGGCTGCTGTACAGGGACGGCGACCATGGCATAAGCACTGGAATGGGGAGTTGCTGCGAGATGGCTACGCACTGCGAGGTTGAGGATTTCAAGGAGCGACGGTTGTCAAAGTGTCACGTCATGGGCGTGCTGCCGCTTCCCTCGGCCTGGACGAGTGCTGATGGATGAAAGCGATTGTGGGGAGAGAGGAGAATATGACATGCAGGCCCTCAGCAACTGCACAATAGAAAAGGCTGAGCGGAGATGGGTGTTCAGCGACTGACGGGTGGGCCCGTGGCCAGGGTGTGGCTGATTGGCTGTGTGCTGCATCTGCACCTACGCTCATGATTTGAGGCTGGGAGCCTAGGAGACGACTGGGCCAAGGTACAGGGACGTGCCCTCCTTTTTTTATTTTGTTTTTATTTCTTTTATATAGATATTGTAGATATATATATATTTATTTTAAGTCATGTCCAAATAATTTGAATGTGATAATTTCTTTTTCTTTCGAACATAAACACCGCCAAAATCATTTTTAACCAACAAAATTGTGCTTCGACATGAAATGCAACACGTAATTTATTTAAAATAACAGCTGCAAATTCCATGCTATCTCCCCTTTTAAGGAAAAAGGAAAGAGCAAATGAAAAAATAAAAGGTCGTAACACCTGAATTTAGTGAATATTAGAAAAGAAATTTTAGACCCTAAATTCAGGGTGTCACAAATCTAACCCCCTTAACAGGAATCTCGCCCTCGAGATTCAAGAAGAGGCTAGCAAGAAAATGAGATTGGTTCGTTAGTTTTTCATAGCTTCTTCTAACTCAGCCTTGACTCTGGAAACTTTAACTTGCGGTTTGGTTGCTTTGACCTTCAGATGCTCGAGATCGATTGATGCAATTCTTGAGGATCTCCTAGACCTGTGGGTTAGGACCCACACACACTTCTGATGTGCCACTTTGATCTTGTTGGTTGATGTTGATCGCATTGTCTTCATTGGGGTTAGCGGCTAACCCCTTAACAGGAGCGTTGATATGCACTTGGTGAAGATGTTGTCGACTCTGATCTTGACTGATTAAGAGAGGTTGTAGGATGCCAACTGTCACACCCGGTTTTTAGAAGGTAAACCGAATGTGAACCATGTACGTGCCAGGATCAGTTATTCACGTACACAGCAGTTACATAATATGGACATCATCACACAGTGCTCAAAATAGTATTAAAAGGGGAAATAATAGTCGATTACATCATACGTCTGAGACGTCCATATAGTTCTTACAATAAATCAAAGTGCGAAAACGAAACGTAGATAACACGGCCTTCACAGGCAGCCGACTGGGGGTTGCCGCTAACCCACGCCTAGAACTCGTCGTAGTCTTGGAACTCCTGGAAGTCTCCTTCCACAGCTTCATCTTCTCCTGAGCAGTGGTTGCAATGCTGACAACCTGGGGGGGGATTGGTGTGTAGAGCAAGGGTGAGTACACATCAACATACTCAGCAAGCATCCCGTTTGGCTGTAGTGGACTAGCTTTATGTGGGGATAAGTCAAGCAGTTGCTTTTAGTTGGTCAGGTTATTACTTACTAGTAGAAAGCCAGGTTTTAACATTAACCCAAGTTATTAGCCCAATGTATCCTTTCCAAACGGAAAGAATACCACTTACCAACACCATAATCATAATCAGAACCATCAATCTCATTGCCACCTGTACCAAAATATCTCTGATCAAGTATCACTAATCTCTGGAGCTCCCTTGGCCGCTCATAACCGCGAGCACGGCTGATATATCAGTTTCATAACACTCTGCAGAGGTTGCGCACTTTACCCACAAGCCGTGATTCCCACTTGCCTCGGGCTGATCAAACCCTTAAACACTACCAAGGTGAATAGGCAGGGTCTCACTACGTAGCCTTTACAAAGATTCCCCGGGGCTGTAGCCACCCGTTAGGTTTCCTAAATGTACCGCACTCCTCCCCAAGGGACAAATCAACCTTGGCAGAGCGAGCCGCATACACCGAGCCCCATTGACGGCACAACGGCTAAGCGAACTACACCCCGGTTCCTCTAATTATTCAGCTAAGGGCGTCCCATTCCACCCTCATGGTTGCACTGTTTTCCCGGGCGGTCATCCATTGAACAGGTCCTTACGGAGAGGCACTCGAGAAACCGCTCGAGTCCCCTTAAATGCCACAAGTATGATCATAAATAAGAAGGGGAAAACAGCGTATCATAGATAATCACATCATGTTCATTGATTAGAGTTGAGCAATAGCATCAAACTAAGCAGTAATAATCCGACCCAAATAGGTAAACAAGGACATGGATAACAAAAGCTAGTCAATCCTTAGGTATAAATGTGTAATGCGGGAGGTAAATTAAAGAATATATAGGACAGAGATAGGTCAAAGGACACTTGCCTCCACCAACCGACTGCTGCTCAGGGGCTTCTCCTGCAAATTCCTCGGGATCTTCGACCGGATCGTTCTCTATGCGAGCGCAAACATACATACATCCACATATTTAATACAAAAGAACAGTACACCATACAAGGGAATAAGTAAAGCGAGTATGCATCAAGTATGACATTCGATATCGCATTTGTTATGGTTAGAAAGAAATGGGAAAGGGTCTCGCAGGGGTTTAAAGTTTATGCACTAATGATTAGTTACAATTGATTCTTAACAAAAGAATTCTGTTATATATATATACTAATGGGAACCTAATCATTTTTAGTTGATCAACATTGCACGAGATAAACAATTAACTACATGAATCAATAGCATAACGGAATTTTAAATTAAACTTCCTATTTTCCATAGCATGAACAGTGATCAGTCTACCTAAAATAAAGTAATTATGATCACAGAAAGTAAATAAAATAAAATAAAAAAATAAAAAAAAACAGGGGGGGGCGGTTGAACCGGCCCTAGGGCGGTTGAACCGGCCCTGGGCGGGGCGGCCGAGCTGGGGCGGTCGGGCGGCTGAGCTGGGGCCGGGGCCGGCCGAGCTGGCGGCCGAGGCCGGCCGAGCTGGCGGCCGAGGCCGGCCGAGCTGGCGGCCAGGGCCAGCCGAGCTGGCGGCCAGGGGCGGCTGGGCGAGGGGGGCGCGGCCGGGGGGGGCTGGCCGGGGGCTGGCCGTGGCCGGCCAGGGGGCGGCCGGGGCAGGCTGGGCGCGGCCGAGGGCCGGCCAGCGGCCACGGCGGGGCTGGGGGGTGGTGGTGGCCGGCGCGGCCAGGCCTTGGCCGGGCAGGGAGGGGGAGAGGGGAGGAGAGGGGAGGGAGGAGAGGGGAGGAGGGGGGAAGGGGGCTCACCGGCGGGGGGGGTGGCCGATCCGGCAGGGGGCGGCGGCCGGCGCTAGGGCAGGGGCGGGTAGGGGTAGGGCGGCGGCTTAGGTGGGGAGGGAGAGAAAATGAGAGGGAGAGGGAGAGGATTGGGGGAAAAAGAGGAGGTGGGGGGCGGCTGGGCCTCTTGGGCCCAAGAGGGGGGCGCCAGGGGCGGCTGGGCCGGCCGGGGTCGGCCCAGGGCGCGGGAGAGAGAGAGAAAAAGGAGAGAGAAAGAGAGAGAAAGAGAGAGAAAAGATTATTTCCCTGTTTTCGAAATCCGATCTTTTAGATGAATGCGTTTGCACTTTCAAACAATCAAAAATGCAAGGTTCGGCATGGTGCATCAACCAACACAAAATATCTTTAGAGTTTTCTTACACGGGAAATCCAAACCGAATCCCGCTAAAACTTTGGAAAAGGTCAAGGTTTAGCGAGGGGAAAAAGAAAAAGAAAAGGTAACGCCCGAATTTTGGCGAGTAAAGAAAAGAAAAAATTCAACTGCAAAATTCGGGGCGTTACAAACCTATCCCCCTTAAAAGAATCTCGCCCTCGAGATTCAGGGCTGGCTAGCAAAGAGCTCTGGGTACTTGGCCATCAAATCATCTTCACGCTCCTAGGTTGCTTCTTCCTCAGAGTGATGACTCCATCTGACTTTGCACATTCTGATGGTCTTCCTTCGGGTGACTCTATCTGCAACCTCAAGAATCTGAGCTGGCTTCTCAACATAGGTCAAGTCCTCCTGGACTTCCAGACCTTCCACTGGCAACTGCTCTTCTGGCACACGCAAGCACTTCTTCAACTGAGACACATGAAAGACATCATGCACAGCAGACAAATTCTCTGGCAAACTGAGCTGATAGGCCACTTCTCCACGCTTTGAGAGGATTTGATACGGACCAATGTAGCGGGGTGCTAGCTTGCCTTTGATTCCGAACCTTCTGACTCCTCTGATCGGTGACACCTTCAGATAGACAAAGTCTCCGACTTCAAAACTCAGCTCTCTTCTTCTCGTGTCTGCATAGCTTCGCTGCCTCGATTGCGCTGTCTTCAGATTCTCTCGGACCATCTTGATGTTCTTTTCGGCTTCAAGCAGAATGTCTGGCCCAAACACTTGCTTTTCTCCAGGCTGATCCCATTGCAACGGAGTTCTACAACTCCTTCCATAAAGCGCTTGAAATGGTGACATCTTCAAACTGGCCTGATAACTGTTGTTATAGGAAAACTCTGCATAAGGCAATCGCTTGTCCCATCCGGACTGATCTTGCAACGCACAGGCTCTCAACATGTCTTCAAGAATTTGATTGGTTCTTTCAGTCTGACCATCTGTCTGCGGGTGATAAGCTGAACTGAAATTCAGATGTGTGCCCAAGGCTTCATGCAACTGCTGCCAAAAATGAGAGGTGAACTGCGTTCCTCTGTCTGACACTATCTTCTTTGGCACACCATGAAGACAAACGATCCGAGACATATACAGCTCTGCCAATACTGCACTGCTGTAGGTGGTCTTGACTGGTATGAAGTGGGCCGACTTGGTCAAACGGTCCACTACTACCCAAATGGAATCGTAGCCGGCTCGAGTGCGAGGCAATCCGACTATGAAATCCATACCGATTTCATCCCATTTCCACTGAGGGATCTGCAACGGTTGCAACAATCCAGCAGGTCTCTGGTGTTCTGCCTTGATTCTTCGACAACTATCGCACTTAGCCACATGCTCTGCGATTTCCCTCTTCATTCCATACCACCAGAATTTCTTCTTCAGATCCTGATACATCTTCTCACTGCCAGGGTGAATCGAATAAGCTGTCTCATGAGCTTCCTTGAGAATCAACTCCCGAATAGACTGGACATTGGGAACACACAAGCGGTCTTTGAACCATACCACACCTTCTGCATCTTCTCGAAAATCTTTGCCTCTGCCATCTAGAATCAGTCGCCGAATCTCACTGATCTTCTCATCATTCTTCTGCGCTTCTTTGATTTCGCGCTCCAAGGTAGGTTCCAATTCAACTGTGACTCCTCGCGAACTGTTCAGAAATCCGAGACTCAACCTGTCGAACTCCTTGGCCAACTCATAAGGCATCGGACGAGCGACCATCAGATTGACTTGACTCTTTCTGCTCAAAGCATCTGCCACTACATTTGCTTTGCCTGGATGGTAATGAATCTCCAACTCATAGTCTTTGATCAACTCTAACCATCTTCTTTGCCTCATGTTCAATTCTGACTGAGTGAATATGTACTTCAGACTCTTGTGGTCTGTGTAAACATTGCATTTCTGTCCATACAGATAGTGCCTCCATGTCTTCAGTGCGTGAACCACTGCTGCCAACTCTAGATCATGGATTGGGTAGTTCTTCTCATGAACCTTCAGCTGTCGGGACGAGTAAGCCACAACTCTTCCCTCTTGCATCAACACGCATCCCAAACCTGTGTAACAAGCATCACAATACACAGAGAAGGGCTTGTGCACATCAGGCAAGACTAGGACAGGCGCTGTTGTCAACTTCTCTTTCAGCGCTTCGAAGGCCTCTTGACATTTCTGGGTCCACTTGAACTCAACTTTGTTGCCTAGCAACGCCGTCATTGGTTTCGCAATCTTCGAAAACCCTTCAATGAATCGCCGATAATATCCGGCCATTCCAATGAAGCTCTTGATTCCTCGAGCATCTGTTGGCGCTTTCCAGTTCAGAATGTCTGCCACTTTCTTCGGATCCACAGCCAATCCTTCTTTGTTGATTATGTGACCCAAGAACAGGACTTCACTGATCCAGAACTCACACTTACTCAACTTTGCATACAACTGGTGCTCTCGCAATCTCTGCAATACCATCCTCAAATGATCTGCATGCTCTTCTTCGCTTTGAGAATAAACCAGAATGTCATCAATGAATACCACCACAAACTTATCGAGATAATCCATAAATACACTGTTCATCAAGTTCATAAAGAACGCTGGTGCATTGGTCAAACCAAAAGACATCACTGTGAACTCATACAACCCATACTTGGTAATGAAGGCCGTCTTCGGAATGTCCGAAGGTCGGATCCTGAGCTGATGATAACCTGACCTCAGATCAATCTTGGAGAACACACTGGCTCCTCTCAACTGGTCGAACAGATCTTCTATTCTGGGCAAGGGATACTTGTTCTTAATCGTGACTTCATTCAAAGCTCGATAATCGATACACATCCTTTTGGTGCCATCTTTCTTTTCCACAAACAAGACAGGGGCGGCCCAAGGCGAGGTGCTTGGCCGGATGTAACCTTTCTCTGACAGCTCATCAATCTGCTTCTTAAGCTCAACCAACTCTGGTCCAGATATTCTGTAAGCTCTCTTAAAGATGGGGGCGGTTCCAGGAAGAAGCTCTATGGCAAACTCAACTTTCCGCTCTGGTGGCATACCCGGTAAATCCTTTGGAAACACATCTGGGAATTCAGACACAACCTTGATACTCTCAATTGGGTCTGCTTCACTGCTATCGACGGCCATCTGATAACAACTTCCTTTCTTTGGCTCAGGCGGGACTAACTCGGTCACCACTTCCTCTCCTAGTGGGGACACCAACTCGATTGTCCTTTTATCACAACTGATAACTGCCTGATACTTATCTAGCCAATTCATCCCTAGGATGACATCTATTCCCTGAGTACCCATTACTATAAGGTTAGCGGGAAACGCTATCCCCCTTATTTCCACACTTACATTCAAACATATGCTATCAGCTCGAATTCTACCACCGGCTGAGTCAATTTGAATGGGGGTTGACATGGTAGTAATTGGAAGATTATGTGCTTCTACCCATGATGCAGTAATAAAAGAATGCGTTGCTCCAGTATCAAATAACACTTCTGCAATATGGGAGTCGACTGGGAACATACCTACTGTCATGCCGGGGGTCTCCTGAACAGCTTCAGCCTCCAAGTGATTCAATCTTCCATGATTATAGCGCTGCTGAGGGCGGTTGCCTGCTCCAGACTGAGACGCATTCTGCTTTGCTGGGGCATTGGGGCCTGACTGCTGCTGGGCTGCCTTCTTCGGACATTGCATCACCCAGTGGCCTTGCTCTCCACAGTGGAAACATGCTCTGTTTCCAACCTGAGCTGGTGCTGCCTGACTGTTCTGCTGGTTTGCTGGGGCAGGAAGACGAGGTGTCTGCTGATTCTGCCTCTGAAACTGACCTCCTCCTGACTGATTGCTCTGACGATTCTGGTACTGATGCTGAGGATACTGCCTTTGGAACTGCTGATACTGCTGACGCTGCTGATGCTGCTGAGGTGGACGCTGGTTCTGCCTGAACTGCTGAGGTTGATTGCCTGAAAAACGAGGACGGCTGCTGCTTCCAGGCTGGGGTCCACTGATCTTGCGCTTACGATCCTCCATCTCCTTACGCTTCCTTTCTGTCATGATTGCTCTGTCAATCAGGTGCTGGAATGTCGGGAAGGTGTGATTCATCAGCTGATACTGCAGAGGGTCAACCAAGCCTCTCAGAAAACGGTACTGTCGCTTGGCGTCAGTGTTGACATCTTCAGGAGCATAGCGAGACAACTGCAGAAACCTGTCTCGATACTCACTGACAGATGATGACCCTTGCTTAAGGGCCAGGAACTCCTCCTTCTTCACTGTCATCAGACCTGCGGGCACATGGTACTGACGAAAGCTACCTCTGAACTCTTCCCAGGTGATGGCATCGGGGTTGGCATGGGTGGCGAGGTAAGACTCCCACCATGACTGGGCTGCTCCTCTCAACAGACGGGGACCATACAAGACTTTCTCCCTGTCGTCACACTGAGCGGTATGCAACTCCCGCTCCACAGTGCGCAGCCAATCTTCAGCATCCATGGGGTCAGAAGAGTGAGCGAACGTTGGTGGATGACCTCTCATGAATTCAGCACGCTTGTCTCTGGGCATCTGAGGCATCTGAGGCTGGGGTGGTGCTTGCTGCTGTTGCTGCTGCTGCTGCTGCTGAATGGCGGCCAGAGTCTGACCGATGGCCTGAACTGCCTGAGTCTGCATCAGAAACATCTGCTCGATCGACATCGGGGGCGGGGGCGGCAGGTGCTGCTGCTGGGGCACCTCATCCTGCGGGGCGGCTTGCTCCTGCTGAGCACGCCTTCCTCCTCTGCGCCTGTTCTCTGACATCTGCAGAACGCAACCACACATCAGAACTGATCTGGCAAATCTTGCAGCATAAGAAAAGAGTATAGAATTCTCCAACAGCACTGAACAGATGAGCATCTTCACTGATCTCCAACACAGACCACACGGCTTCTCAGATAAAGAGGAAAGTAGAATAAAGGGTTTTCCCAACTATATAACTAACTCCATTAACATAATATGCAAGCCAAAATGCAGGGGATACCCACACTCTGGTGACAATCATTACAAAGATCCAAACCAAACATAGTTCATCATGACAAACATAAATGCACAGGATATAGCAAACTACCCTGTCTAACTAAGACTAACTAAAACCGAGACTAACGCTAAGACTGAAGCTTCTATGTATATATATTTCGTATTAATTACAAGATCCAACTCTAACGATCTATGGTTCTAGATTTATCTTGGTCTTGCAGTCGGGATTGCCATAAGACTGGAGTCCACGCCGAGGTGAGCGGTACGGGTGCTGAGTCCCAACGGGGGCGGGGGAACCATCATCCAAGTGACGACGCTCCGCGCGCTCAGCCCGCAGCAGGGCGATCTCAGCACGAGCCCTACTCAGCTCGTCTAATGCATGGTCCAGCTCCGTGTTTAGCACGGCGGCTAGGTTGACTGTGCTGCTCAACCTAGGATTGTCCTCACCAGCAGGTGAAACAATCACGCCTCCTGTGCTGCCAGATGGACGGCGGGGGTAATACTTCAGGTCGAGACCGTCAGCTACCCCACCGAGAACCGAGCAGTAGTGCGAAAGCGCACGCCGTGCAGCATCCTGCATGGCTGCCTCAGCTGAGTCCCGCTCAGAGATAGAATAGTGCTCTGAGCAAGCCTCCGCGCCCTGGAGACTGTTCTCCGGACGGCGCACCAAACAGGTCGCCTCCCAGCGGTCCGGGTAGACCCCGCGACTATGCTGGTAGACCACACAGCGATACTCGATGGACCAAGTACGCCGGTCAAGTGCCCGACGTAGCAGGGTGTCGAGCGCGTCGTGGAAGTGACACCCGCGAGCAGCGTCGCGAGTGATGGGTCGAGCAACCCATCCTTCCGGCTCATGGTCAGCAGAGAAGTCGATGTCGTGGCTCAAGCTGTCGTCGCCACCTCCGTCGTCTGGGTCTCCTCCAGCAGCTACTCCAGAAGCTGGGGCGCCCAGTGGTGGTGCAGGGGGCGCCTCCAGGGGAAGCACAGGGGAGCAGCTCCTCACAGACTCTATCTCCTGCTGGAGCGAGAAGGAAGAGCCCTGCTGCTCCTGTCGTCGACGTTCCTGCTCCTCATGCAGGCGGTGGTGCAGTCTCTCCAAGTGGCTGGACTGTCCGGCCACGGGACGGCGAAGCGGACGCTCAGCAAGGCGGGAGGGTAAGAAGGGGATGACGGACTTTCGTGCAGTGTGTCTAAGTCGAGCCATCTACAAAGACATCGCAAGCAAAAGGGTGAGAACAGAATTAATATGACCAGCAAGTAATGAACCATAAGTAAATGAAGGATCAGAATAATAATGAATCATAAATAAATGAAGGATCAGAATAAAACAAAATTTTCAGCAAGGTATAATATATAGTAGAACATAGATTTGGTCAGTAGGACCAACTTTTGAAGGGATACCAAAGTCAAGGCAGGGACAGAGGTCTATAGTCCTTAGAACGACCATTCTACTCTAGGTTAGCGGTCCTACAGTCAGCACGGCTTTGATACCACTTATGTCACACCTGGTTTTTAGAAGGTAAACCGAATGCGAACCATGTACGTGCCAGGATCAGTTATTCACGTACACAGCAGTTACATAATATGGACATCATCACACAGTGCTCAAAATAGTATTAAAAGGGGAAATAATAGTCGATTACATCATACGTCTGAGACGTCCATATAGTTCTTACAATAAATCAAAGTGCGAAAACGAAACGTAGATAACACGGCCTTCACAGGCAGCCGACTGGGGGTTGCCGCTAACCCACGCCTAGAACTCGTCGTAGTCTTGGAACTCCTGGAAGTCTCCTTCCACAGCTTCATCTTCTCCTGAGCAGTGGTTGCAATGCTGACAACCTGGGGGGGGATTGGTGTGTAGAGCAAGGGTGAGTACACATCAACATACTCAGCAAGCATCCCGTTTGGCTGTAGTGGACTAGCTTTATGTGGGGATAAGTCAAGCAGTTGCTTTTAGTTGGTCAGGTTATTACTTACTAGTAGAAAGCCAGGTTTTAACATTAACCCAAGTTATTAGCCCAATGTATCCTTTCCAAACGGAAAGAATACCACTTACCAACACCATAATCATAATCAGAACCATCAATCTCATTGCCACCTGTACCAAAATATCTCTGATCAAGTATCACTAATCTCTGGAGCTCCCTTGGCCGCTCATAACCGCGAGCACGGCTGATATATCAGTTTCATAACACTCTGCAGAGGTTGCGCACTTTACCCACAAGCCGTGATTCCCACTTGCCTCGGGCTGATCAAACCCTTAAACACTACCAAGGTGAATAGGCAGGGTCTCACTACGTAGCCTTTACAAAGATTCCCCGGGGCTGTAGCCACCCGTTAGGTTTCCTAAATGTACCGCACTCCTCCCCAAGGGACAAATCAACCTTGGCAGAGCGAGCCGCATACACCGAGCCCCATTGACGGCACAACGGCTAAGCGAACTACACCCCGGTTCCTCTAATTATTCAGCTAAGGGCGTCCCATTCCACCCTCATGGTTGCACTGTTTTCCCGGGCGGTCATCCATTGAACAGGTCCTTACGGAGAGGCACTCGAGAAACCGCTCGAGTCCCCTTAAATGCCACAAGTATGATCATAAATAAGAAGGGGAAAACAGCGTATCATAGATAATCACATCATGTTCATTGATTAGAGTTGAGCAATAGCATCAAACTAAGCAGTAATAATCCGACCCAAATAGGTAAACAAGGACATGGATAACAAAAGCTAGTCAATCCTTAGGTATAAATGTGTAATGCGGGAGGTAAATTAAAGAATATATAGGACAGAGATAGGTCAAAGGACACTTGCCTCCACCAACCGACTGCTGCTCAGGGGCTTCTCCTGCAAATTCCTCGGGATCTTCGACCGGATCGTTCTCTATGCGAGCGCAAACATACATACATCCACATATTTAATACAAAAGAACAGTACACCATACAAGGGAATAAGTAAAGCGAGTATGCATCAAGTATGACATTCGATATCGCATTTGTTATGGTTAGAAAGAAATGGGAAAGGGTCTCGCAGGGGTTTAAAGTTTATGCACTAATGATTAGTTACAATTGATTCTTAACAAAAGAATTCTGTTATATATATATACTAATGGGAACCTAATCATTTTTAGTTGATCAACATTGCACGAGATAAACAATTAACTACATGAATCAATAGCATAACGGAATTTTAAATTAAACTTCCTATTTTCCATAGCATGAACAGTGATCAGTCTACCTAAAATAAAGTAATTATGATCACAGAAAGTAAATAAAATAAAATAAAAAAAATAAAAAAAAACAGGGGGGGCGGTTGAACCGGCCCTGGGCGGGGCGGCCGAGCTGGGGCGGTCGGGCGGCTGAGCTGGGGCCGGGGCCGGCCGAGCTGGCGGCCGAGGCCGGCCGAGCTGGCGGCCAGGGCCAGCCGAGCTGGCGGCCAGGGGCGGCTGGGCGAGGGGGGGCGCGGCCGGGGGGGGCTGGCCGGGGGCTGGCCGTGGCCGGCCAGGGGGCGGCCGGGGCAGGCTGGGCGCGGCCGAGGGCCGGCCAGCGGCCACGGCGGGGTTGGGGGTGGTGGTGGCCGGCGCGGCCAGGCCTTGGCCGGGCAGGGAGGGGGAGAGGGGAGGAGAGGGGAGGGAGGAGGGGGGAAGGGGGCTCACCGGCGGGGGGGGTGGCCGATCCGGCAGGGGGCGGCGGCCGGCGCTAGGGCAGGGGCGGGTAGGGGTAGGGCGGCGGCTTAGGTGGGGAGGGAGAGAAAATGAGAGGGAGAGGGAGAGGATTGGGGGAAAAAGAGGAGGTGGGGGGCGGCTGGGCCTCTTGGGCCCAAGAGGGGGGCGCCAGGGGCGGCTGGGCCGGCCGGGGTCGGCCCAGGGCGCGGGAGAGAGAGAGAAAAAGGAGAGAGAAAGAGAGAGAAAGAGAGAGAAAAGATTATTTCCCTGTTTTCGAAATCCGATCTTTTAGATGAATGCGTTTGCACTTTCAAACAATCAAAAATGCAAGGTTCGGCATGGTGCATCAACCAACACAAAATATCTTTAGAGTTTTCTTACACGGGAAATCCAAACCGAATCCCGCTAAAACTTTGGAAAAGGTCAAGGTTTAGCGAGGGGAAAAAGAAAAAGAAAAGGTAACGCCCGAATTTTGGCGAGTAAAGAAAAGAAAAAATTCAACTGCAAAATTCGGGGCGTTACACCAACTGGACAGGTGCAAGAGGGAAGGATATAGATAGAAAAGGTAAGCATAGATGGATTGAAGAGAGAAAAGGGAGAGCACCCAACTACCTAACTATTATGTCACTCAGCTAATAAACTGATGTCATTGCGGACCAAGGGCCACAACACATCAACACTCATCACAAAGAAGCAAATCAGTCATCACACAAAAACAAATAGCATAAGCATACAACAACAAACATTCTGTGGCTACACGTTCCTTCTAATTAAATGGTGGTCTTTCTTGAAAAGGGAATAACTACTCTCTAAGGTTGTTGAAGGACAAGGAGAAGAACAAGACATGCAGAACAGGGACACGAGCACCATAAAGAATGGAGTTAAAGCAAGCATTGTAAGCGATCAACAAAAAGATACGACCAAGGGCATAATGGGTAGAACAACACTCTCGGGTTGAGATAGAAAAGGGGAGATTTCCAAAAGCAGACCTTACATAGGTATCAAGTCAAGATCTAGTGATTACAAGGGTAAGGGGTATATCAAACAAACACTATGACTGGCAATGCGGTAAAGGAAAAGGGAATGACCAAGAGCGGGTAGGTAAGACAACACTCTTGAACTGGAACGAGGGAGGGGCTTTCAAATGCAGAGACGGGATAAGCATCAAAGATCAAGGGATGACAAGGGTTAAGGTGATAACGAACAAACACCCAACCAAAAAATGATTTTAGACTAACACTTGCAAGGTGTCAAGAAGGGGGAGCAGTCAATGATGAATAGGTGAGGCATTATCCTCAAACACGGATGGAAAAGAGGAGGCTTCAAAGGATATGTTCGAGATAAGTAGGAGGGTAAGGACATAGATATCACGAGGGTTTTAAAGGTAATAACGGACAAAGATGTAGGATAGGAGGTAAATAAGCATAAGACAAAATATATTAGTACCATAAAGGATGGAGTTAAGATAGGCCCTGCAAATAAATAAAAAAATGAGACGGTACGTCCAAGGGCCATATAGGTAAACTGCCACTCTCAAATTGAGGTGAAAGAGAGGAGATTTTTTTTAGAGCAAGAATAAAGATAAGTGTCAAGGCAAGACCGATGGATGACAAGGTAATGGTGATAGCAAAGAAAACACACAACAAAGGATGGAGTTAAAAACTCGCAAGAGGCAAAGAAGAGGATACAACCAAGGGAAAATAAGTAAAGTACAATGCTCAGATTGAGATGGAGGACAGGAGATTTTAAATGACAGGTATAAGATAGACATCCATGTAAGATATAGAGGTGTCAAGGGTAAAGATGATGATAACGGAGAGCATTGCAAATGATAGAGTTAAGGCAAGACTCGCGAAGTGACGAAGTGGAGAAAACAATCAAGGGTAAGATAGGTAAGGTTCCAACATGAGGGTTTAGGTAAAAATTCATTATCGAAGTAAGTTATAAGGAAACCACAAGATCACCAAGGATGTGCAACATAAAATGATCGCTCATGGACCGTTAAGAAACAAGGGTGGTCAAGGGCACGTTAACTGAAATGTCTTGAACAACTATTGGGGTATGAAAATAAGCATACATAATAATATAAGAGTATGCAAGATTCCAAGGATACATGCATGCCAAGACAAGGGAATTGAAAAGGCCAAAGGATAACGACTTAACGACGGAATAGGAAGGGGTCTCAGAAGACAAGAAGTTCATGTACACATAAACTGAACTGTTTAAATAGGCAACAAAGGTACAAGGGTAAGTACTTTAGATTATGGGATAAGGGTATTAAAAATGTAAGGATACGAGCATGTCAATAACAAAATGGAATAGAGATGGTCAAATGGTAGCAATTTAATTATGGAAGAGAAAAGAATCCCAAAAGGCAAGAAGGTTATGGTCAGGGGCCATCTACAAAGATGTAGCAAGCACAAGAGTAAGATCAGATCTAGTAGATTGAGAAAGATTAGACCATAATAGAATAAAATACTTTTGGCAAGGGGTATATAGGAGCACAACATAGAATTAGTCGAGTTGACTAATATTTTGAAGCAGAATCAAGGATGAGGTGAAGTAATAGTCAATAAGTCCTTAAAACGGCCAATGCTACTCTAGGTCAGCGGTCCTACAGTCAGCAAGGCTTTGTTACCACTTATGTCACACCCGGTTTTGGAAGGTAACCGAATGCGAACCATGTACGTGCCAGGATCAGAAATTCACGTACACGGCGATTACATAAATGACTCATCGTAGCACAATGCTTCGAATAACAATAAAGAGTAAGTAATAATATAAAGACTAGAGTCATTTACATAATATAATCAAAGTACACAGAATAGAAACGTAGCCAACGTAAATAAACCCACCACAGGCAGCTGACTGGGGGAGGTCGCTAGCCTAATCCTCGAACTCGTCGAAGCCCTAGAACTCTTGGAGATCCACCTCGACGCCTTCTTCTTTACCTGAGCATGGATTGCACCAAAGGCAACCTGGTGTTTTGTGAAAGCAAGGGTGAGTACACATCAACGTACTCAGCAAATGTCCCGTTTGGCTGAGGTGGACTAGCTTTATGTGGGGTTAAGCTCAAGCAGTTGCTTTTAGTTGGTCAGGTATTTATTATTTGTAGAAGCCAAGTTTTATCATATAACCATCCCATGAGCCATTTCCTCATCGAGGAAACGTCATGATCATCATCGAACCAAGAACATTAGTAGAACCATTGTATCTCGAACCATCTGTATCTCTAATCAAAGAGGATCCCAAGGCCGCTCATAACCGTGAGCATGGCTGATATACCAGTTTCATTACCCTCTGCAGAGGTCGCACACTTTACCCATGAGCCGTGATTCCCGTTTTGCCCGGGGATCTGAGAGCACCTAGAAGGGGGTGAATAGGTGATCCTGTGAAACTTAAAACTTAAGCCACAAAACTTGGTTAATCGTTAGCACAATAATTGCCAAGTGGCTAGAGAGGAGTCAAAACACAATAACCACAAGAGATCAAACACAGAGATGGCACGGTGGTTATCCCGTGGTTCGGCCAAGACCAACGCTTGCCTACTCCACGTTGTGGCGTCCCAACGGACGAGGGTTGCAATCAACCCCTCTCAAGCGGTCCAAAGACCCACTTGAATACCACGGTGTTTTGCTTGCTTTTCTCAATCCCGTTTGCGAGGAATCTCCACAACTTGGAGCCTCTCGCCCTTACACTTGAAATTCACAACGAAGCACAGAGCAAGGGAGGGATTAGCAACGCACTCAAGACAAGAAATCACAGCAACACCACGCACACAAGTCGCAACAAGAGCTCACAACACAACTCAATGAGTTCACCACTCAACTAGAGCTCTAATTGCTATCGCAAAGAATCAAAGGCGCGGAATCGATGTCTTGGTGCTTAGGAATGTTGTAGGAATGCTTGGTGTTCTCCTCCATGCGCCTAGGGGTCCCTTTTATAGCCCCAAGGCAGCTAGGAGCCGTTGAGAGCAATCTAGGAAGGCTGATCTTGCCTTCTGTCGACTAGCGCACCGGACAGTCCGGTGCACACCGGACACTGTCCGGTGCCCGATTTCTTTCCAAAAATGGCGCAGTCGACAGTTGGCAGCCTGAGAGCCGTTGGCGCACCGGACATGTCCGGTGCACACCAGACAGACCGGTGCCTCCTTCTAGCCGTTGGCTCGGCCACGTGTCCCGCGCAGATCGCGCGGCCGACCGTTGGCCCTGCCGATGAATTCCCGAGAGCGACGAGTTCGCCTGTGAACGGCCCACCGGACAGTCCGGTGCACCACCGGACAGTCCGGTGAATTATAGCCGTACACCGCCGTCGAAGTCCCGAGAGCAGCCACTTTGCTCGAGCCAGCCTGGCGCACCGGACACTGTCCGGTGCACCACCGGACAGTCCGGTGCTCCCAGACTGAGCAGATTCTTGGCTGCTCGAGCCAAGACATTTCCAATTGGATTTTTCCTGTTTCCAGCACTTAGACACAATACATTAGTCTCTAAAACAATGTACTAAGTCTGAGAAACATACCTTTATCCTTGATTTGTACTTTGTCCACCTTTTTACACTAGGGCACTTGTGTTGGACACTAAATCACCAAAATACTTAGAAATGGCCCAAGGGCACATTTCCCTTTCAATCTCCCCCTTTTTGGTGATTTATGCCAACACAACATAAAGCAAGTAGAACAAGTACAAAATTGATTCAAATAAGAACTCAAAATTGTTTTGATTCAATTTGACAAATATGGATCACTCTATGCCACCACTTGGTTTGTTTTTGCAAATTAAACTCAAATTCCTATCTCTAAGTCAAATCCACTTGTAGAGACATAAAGAGAGGTATTCCAAAGAAATTTGATCAAGGATTTCAAAACTCCCCCTTTTTCCCATAATCAATACTTCTCCCCACAAGAAGCCAACTTTTGACAAGAGAGACACTAAAAGAGTTTTGACAAACCAAAAGCTCTATTCTACTATTTTCAAAATCTCTCAAGTGGTAGCTGATCCATTTATCGCTTTGGCCTTTATTTTCTCCCCCTTTGGCATCAAGCACCAAAACGGGATCAATCTTGGCCCTTTAACCCCATTGCCTCACCAAAATCTTCGACTAAGAGCAAATAGGCAATAAGAGTATAAAGATGAACTTGGAAAAGTTACTCTTTTCATTGGAGTGCAGTGGAAGTCTTGCATGGTCCAAGTCCACCTTTCCCTTTCAATCCTCCTTTGAGACTAAAACAACCAAACTCAAGTACATGGTTAGTCTCAAAGGGTCAAGTTGTAGCACAGCTCCCCCTAAATATGTGCATCACTTGCAAAAAGGACTTGTGAGGTCCAGGGAGTGTTTGTACAACTTGAGCACCACAATAAGAAACAAAATGCAGAATGAACATGATCAAAGGCATAAACACATGTATGCTACAATTCAATCCAAGTTCCGCGAATCTAAGATATTGTGCTCACTATGCAGCCTGCAAAAGGTCTTCTCATCTAGAGGCTTGGTAAAGATATCGGCTAGCTGGTTCTCGGTGCTAACATGAAACACTTCGATATCTCCCTTTTGCTGGTGGTCTCTCAAAAAGTGATGCCGGATGTCAATGTGCTTTGTGCGGCTGTGCTCAACAGGATTTTCCGCTATTCGGATAGCACTCTCATTATCACATAGGAGTGGGACTTTGCTCAGATTGTAGCCAAAGTCCCTGAGGGTTTGCCTCATCCAAAGTAGTTGCGCGCAACACTGTCCTGCGGCAACATACTCGGCCTCAGCGGTGGATAGGGCAACGGAAGTTTGTTTCTTAGAATTCCATGACACCAGGGACCTTCCTAAGAATTGGCATGTCCCCGATGTACTCTTCCTATCGACCTTACATCCAGCATAGTCGGAATCTGAGTACCCAATCAAGTCAAAGTTAGACCCCTTTGGATACCAGATCCCAAAGCAAGGCGTAGCGACTAAATATCGAAGAATTCGCTTCACGGCCACTAAGTGACACTCCTTAGGATCGGATTGAAATCTAGCACACATGCATACGCTAAGCATAATATCCGGTCTACTAGCACATAAATAAAGCAAAGAACCTATCATGGACCGGTATGCTTTTTGATCAATGGACTTACCTCCTTTGTTGAGGTCGGTGTGTCCGTCAGTTCCCATCGGCGTCTTTGCGGGCTTGGCGTCCTTCATCCCAAACCGCTTTAGCAAGTCTTGCGTGTACTTCGTTTGGGAGATGAAAGTGCCATCCTTGAGTTGCTTCACTTGGAACCCAAGGAAGTAGTTCAACTCGCCCATCATCGACATCTCAAATTTCTGCGTCATAACCCTGCTAAACTCTTCACAAGACTTTTGATTAGTAGAACCAAATATTATGTCATCGACATAAATTTGGCACACAAAAAGATCACCATCGCAAGTCTTAGTAAAAAGAGTTGGATCGGCTTTCCCAACCTTGAAAGCATTAGCAATTAAAAAGTCTCTAAGGCATTCATACCATGCTCTTGGGGCTTGCTTAAGTCCATAGAGCGCCTTAGAGAGCTTACACACGTGGTCGGGGTACCGTTCATCCTCGAAGCCAGGGGTTGCTCCACGTACACCTCCTCCTTGATCGGCCCGTTGAGGAAAGCGCTCTTCACATCCATTTGGTACAACCTGAAAGAATGGTGAGCGGCATATGCTAGCAAGATACGAATTGATTCTAGCCTAGCCACAGGAGCAAAAGTCTCCTCAAAGTCCAAACCTGCGACTTGGGCATAACCTTTTGCCACAAGTCGAGCCTTGTTCCTCGTCACCACCCCGTGCTCGTCCTGTTTGTTGTGGAACACCCACTTGGTTCCCACAACATTTTGCTTGGGACGAGGCACCAGTGTCCAAACTTCATTGCGCTTGAAGTTGTTGAGTTCCTCCTGCATGGCCAACACCCAGTCCGGATCTAGCAAGGCCTCTTCTACCCTGAAAGGCTCAATAGAAGAGACAAAGGAGTAATGCTCACAAAAATTAACTAATCTCGAGCGAGTAGTTACTCCCTTGCTAATATCACCCAATATTTGGTCGACGGAATGATCCCTTTGGATCGTCCCTCGAACTTGGGTTGGAGGTGCCTGAGGTGCTTCTTCCTCTTCAACTTGATCATCCTGTGCTCCCCCTTGATCATGCACCTCCACTTGAGATACATGTTCGTCATCTTGGGTTGGGGGATGCACCATAGTTGAGGAAGACGGTTGATCTTGCTCCAATTGTTCCTGAGGCCGTACATCTCCAATCGCCATGGTGCGTATCGCGACCGTTGGAACGTCTTCTTCATCTACATCATCAAGATCAACAACTTGCTCTCTTGGAGAGCCATTAGTCTCATCAAATACAACGTCGCTAGAGACTTCAACCAAACCCGATGATTTTTTGAAGACCCTATACGCCTTTGTATTTGAATCATAACCTAATAAAAACCCTTCTACAGCTTTGGGAGCAAATTTAGAGGTTCTACCTTTCTTCACAAGAATATAACACTTGCTCCCAAATACACGAAAATAAGACACATTGGGTTTGTTACCAGTTAGCAGCTCGTAAGAAGTCTTCTTGAGGAGGCGGTGAAGGTAGACCCTGTTGATGGCGTGGCAAGCCGTGTTCACGGCTTCCGACCAAAAGCGCTCGGGGGTCTTGGACTCTCCAAGCATAGTCCTCGCCATATCTATGAGCGTCCTGTTCTTCCTCTCTACCACACCATTTTGCTGAGGTGTGTAGGGAGCGGAGAACTCGTGCTTGATCCCCTCCTCCTCAAGGAATTCCTCCACTTGAAGATTCTTGAATTCGGACCCATTGTCGCTCCTTATTTTCTTCACCTTGAGCTCAAACTCATTTTGAGCTCTCCTGAGGAAGCGCTTGAGGGTCCCTTGGGTTTCAGACTTATCCTGCAAAAAGAACACCCAAGTGAAGCGGGAAAAGTCATCAACAATAACTAGACCATACTTACTTCCTTCTATGCTCAGATAGGCGACAGGTCCGAAGAGGTCCATATGCAGCAGCTCCAGAGGTCTTGAAGTGGTCATCACATTCTTGCTGTGATGTGCTCCTCCCACTTGTTTACCTGCTTGACAAGCTGCACAAGGTCTATCTTTTTCGAATTGCACGTTAGTCAAACCTATCACGTGTTCTCCCTTTAGAAGTTTGTGAAGGTTCTTCATCCCCACATGTGCTAAGCGGCGATGCCACAGCCAGCCCATGCTAGTCTTAGCAATTAAGCATGCATCTAGACCGGCCTCCTCTTTTGCAAAATCAACTAAATAAAGTTTGCCGTCTAGTACACCCTTAAAAGCTAGTGAACCATCACATCTTCTAAAGACAGACACATCTACATTTGTAAATAGACAATTATATCCCATTTTGCATAATTGACTAACAGATAACAAATTATATCCAAGCGACTCAACTAAAAACACATTAGAAATAGAGTGCTCAGATGAAATAGCAATTTTACCTAACCCTTTTACCTTGCCTTGGTTCCCATCACCGAATATAATTGAATCATGGGAATCCTCATTTTTGACGTAGGAGGTGAACATCTTCTTCTCCCCCGTCATGTGGTTTGTGCATCCGCTGTCGATAATCCAGCTTGAACCCCCGGATGCATAAACCTGCAAGGCAAATTTAGGCTTGGGTCTTAGGTACCCAACTCTTGTTGGGTCCTACAAGGTTAGTCACAATTTCCTTAGGGACCCAAATGCAAGTTTTATCACCCTTGCATTTTGCCCCTAATTTCCTAGCAACTATCTTCCTATCCTTTCTACAAATATCAAAGGAAGCATTTAAAGCATGATAAATTGTAGAGGGACCATTCATAACTTTTCTAGGAACATGGACAATATTTTTTCTAGGCACATGTTGAATATTTTTCCTAGGCATATCTCTACCATGCATATAGGAAGAACTGGAAGCATACATGGCATAAGAATCATAGGCATGTGAATCAAAAGCATTACAACTCCTATGAGACTGTCTTCTATCATTGTACATAAAAGCATGGTTCTTTTTAGTACTACTTGCCATAGGGGCCTTCCCTTTCTCCTTGGCGGAGATGGGAGCCTTATGGCTTGTTAAGTTCTTGGCTTCTCTCTTGAAGCCAAGCCCATCCTTAATTGAGGGGTGTCTACCAATCGTGTAGGCATCCCTAGCAAATTTTAGTTTATCAAAATCACTTTTGCTAGCCTTAAGTTGGGCATTAAGACTAGCCATTTCATCATTTAACTTTGCAATAGAAGCTATGTGTTCACTACAAGCATCAATATCAAACTCTTTACATCTATTGCAAATAACAACATTTTCTACACAAGTTGTTGATTTACTAGCTATTTCTAACTTAGCATTCAAATCATCATTAATGCTCCTTAAGCTAGAAATCGTCTCATGGCAAGAAGATAATTCACAAGAAAGCATTTCATTTCTCTTAACTTCTAAGGCATGAGATTTTTGTGCTTCTACAAATTTGTCATGTTCTTCATACAACAAGTCCTCTTGTTTTTCTAAAAGCCTATTCTTATCATTCAAGGCATCAATCAATTCATTAATTTTATCTACCTTGGTTCTATCTAGGCCCTTAAATAAACATGAATAATCTATTTCATCCTCATCACTAGATTCGTCCTCACTTGAAGAAGCATAAGTAGAGTTTAGGGTACATACCTTCTTCTCCCTTGCCATAAGGCATGAGTGACGCTCGTTGGGGAAGAGGGATGACTTGTTGAAGGCGGTGGCGGCGAGTCCTTCATTGTCGGAGTCGGACGAGGAGCAATCCGAATCCCACTCCTTGCCAAGATGTGCCTCGCCCTTTGCCTTCTTATAGTTCTTCTTCTTCTCCCTCTTGTTCTCTTGATCCTGATCACTATCATTGTCGGGACAATTAGCAATAAAATGACCAAGCTTACCACATTTGAAGCATGAGCGCTTCCCCTTTATCTTGGTCTTGCTTGGCTGCCCCTTGCGACCCTTTAGCGTCGTCTTGAATCTCTTGATGATGAGGGCCATCTCATCATCATTGAGTCCGACCGCCTCAATTTGTTCCACCTTGCTAGGTAGCGCCTCCTTGCTTCTTGTTGCCTTGAGAGCAAGGGGTTGAGGCTCGTTGATTGGACCATTCAATGCGTCGTTCACGTATCTCGCCTCCTTGATCATCATTCGCCCGCTTACAAATTTTCCAAGGACTTCTTCGGGCGACATTTTGGTGTACCTGGGATTCTCACCAAATGAGGATCAAGAACGGTAAAGGACCTTAGCATCAGTCGGACGACGTCGTGGTCCGTCCATCGCGTGCTTCCGTAGCTCCTTATTTTGTTGATAAGGGTCTTGAGCCGGTTGTATGTTTGGGTTGGCTCCTCGCCCCTTATCATCGCGAATCATCCAAGCTCGCCCTCCACCAACTCCATCTTGGTGAGCAAGGTGACGTTGTTCCCCTCATGAGAAATCTTGAGGGTGTCCCATATTTGCTTGGCGTTATCCAAGCCGCTCACTTTGTGGTATTCATCCCTGCACAATGAAGCTAGAAGAACAGTAGTAGCTTGTGCATTCTTATGTATTTGCTCATTAATGAACATGGGACTATCCGTACTATCAAAGTGCATTCCACTCTCTACAATCTCCCATATACTAGGATGGAGAGAGAATAGGTGACTACGCATTTTGTGGCTCCAAAATCCGTAGTCCTCCCCATCAAAGTGTGGAGGCTTGCCGAGTGGAATGGAGAGCAAATGTGAATTTGAACTTTGCGGAATACGAGAGTAGTCAAAAGAAAAGTTCGAATTAACCGGTTTCCTTCTCTCGTAGTCGTTGTGGTCGTCGTCCTTTTGGGAAGAAGTAGACTCATCGCTGTCGTCGTAGTAGACAATTTCCTTGACGCGCCTTGTCTTCTTCTTCTTCCCATCTTTCCGTCTATGGCCCGAGCCGGAGTTGGTAGGCTTGTCATCCTTCGGCTCGTTGACGAAGGATTCCTTCTCTTTGTCGTTGATCACGATTCCCTTCCCCTTAGGATCCATCTCTTTGGGCGGTTAGTCCCTTTGTGAAGAGAATGGCTCCGATACCAATTGAGAGCACCTAGAGGGGGGGTTAATAGGTGATCCTGTGAAACTTAAAACTTAAGCCACAAAACTTGGTTAATCGTTAGCACAATAATTGCCAAGTGGCTAGAGAGGAGTCAAAACACAATAACCACAAGAGATCAAACACAGAGATGGCACGGTGGTTATCCCGTGGTTCGGCCAAGACCAACGCTTGCCTACTCCACGTTGTGGCGTCCCAACGGACGAGGGTTGCAATCAACCCCTCTCAAGCGGTCCAAAGACCCACTTGAATACCATGGTGTTTTGCTTGCTTTTCTCAATCCCGTTTGCGAGGAATCTCCACAACTTGGAGCCTCTCGCCCTTACACTTGAAATTCACAACGAAGCACAGAGCAAGGGAGGGATTAGCAACGCACTCAAGACAAGAAATCACAGCAACACCACGCACACAAGTCGCAACAAGAGCTCACAACACAACTCAATGAGTTCACCACTCAACTAGAGCTCTAATTGCTATCGCAAAGAATCAAAGGCGTGGAATCGATGTCTTGGTGCTTAGGAATGTTGTAGGAATGCTTGGTGTTCTCCTCCATGTGCCTAGGGGTCCCTTTTATAGCCCCAAGGCAGCTAGGAGCCGTTGAGAGCAATCTAGGAAGGCTGATCTTGCCTTCTGTCGACTGGCGCACCGGACAGTCCGGTGCCCGATTTCTTTCCAAAAATGGCGCAGTCGACCGTTGGCAGCCTGAGAGCCGTTGGCGCACCGGACATGTTCGATGCACACCGGACAGACCGGTGCCTCCTTCTAGCCGTTGGCTCGGCCACGTGTCCCGCGCAGATCGCGCGGCCGACCGTTGGCCCTGCCGACCGTTGGCTCACCGGACAGTCCGGTGCACACCGGACAGTCCGGTGAATTATAGTCGTACGTCGCCGATGAATTCCCGAGAGCGACGAGTTCGCCTGTGAACGGCCCACCGGACAGTCCGGTGCACCACCGGACAGTCCGGTGAATTATAGCCGTACACCGCCGTCGAAGTCCCGAGAGCAGCCACTTTGCTCGAGCCAGCCTGGCGCACCGGACACTGTCCGGTGCACCACCGGACAGTCCGGTGCTCCCAGACTGAGCAGATTCTTGGCTGCTCGAGCCAAGACATTTCCAATTGGATTTTTCCTGTTTCCAGCACTTAGACACAATACATTAGTCTCTAAAACAATGTACTAAGTCTGAGAAACATACCTTTATCCTTGATTTGTACTTTGTCCACCTTTTTACACTAGGGCACTTGTGTTGGACACTAAATCACCAAAATACTTAGAAATGGCCCAAGGGCACATTTCCCTTTCAGGATCATGACTCCCCATTGATCACTTCCTAGGTGGTCCGGCAGGGTATCACTACGTAGCTTTTACAAAGATTCCCTAGAGGTCATAGCCGCCTGTTAGGTTTCTCCAGTTTGATAAACACAGTACCTCTCCCCGCAGGAGAGTGACTAACAAAAGCAAAACGGAAGAACCTCGGCACTCAGCCTCGGCAGAGCAAGCACTGTGCCTGGACCCCATTGACGGCACGACGGCGAAGCAACTACACCTCTAGTTCCTCTAATTAATTAGCTAAGGGCATCCCATTTCACCCTCATGGTTGCACTGTTATCCCTGGTGGTCTCTCAACGAACAGGTCCTTACGGAGAGGTACTCGGGAAACAGCCCGAGTCCCCTAAATGCCACAAGTATATCATCATATCTAGAATAAAATCATAGTATCATCATAGTATCTCATCATGTTCATTGATTAAAGTAAAGCGCTAGTATGTAGCTAACCATAGTAACCCAAAAGGTAAATCAAGGACAAGGTAAATAGAAAGCTAGTAAATCCTTAGGTTTCAATTAAGTAGTGCAGGACAGTGAATTATAAGTGAATGGGACATAATAGGTCAGAGGACACTTGCCTTCACCAAACAGATGCTTAGGGTCTTCAACTTCGTGGAACTCGAAGAGCTAGATCACTTGATCGTCGAAGCTTGATCGTCGATTCCTCGAAGCGCGGGAACAAATCACGATCTAATATCAACACGAAGCGAAGACGAACAAGCACAAGCAAACAAACATATATAAATGCATAAGAACATTACACCATACAAGATAAAATGATATAAAAATATGCAGCATAAAACAGAGCTCGATTCTATGGTCACGCGAGGGAAAGAAATGTCGAACTCGAAGCGACGGTCGGGAAAATATCGCGTTTACGCTAAACAAGTATTAACGCTAATAATTAATTCGACCTTATCAATTATAAATTATATCTACTATTTAGTTTGATTAATTTGCTACACTAACAACTGTCAAATAAATAAGTAATTTAATTAACACAAGAGATTCTAAGCGAGACGAATTTACGACGCGCAAAACAACGCGACTGCGTGCAAACAGTGTAGACATGTACGGCATAGCACGCTGACGACACGCGAAAAAGTGCGCGCGACCAGCGCGAACGTCGCGCGAACCAGCACGCCACCACGCGCGGAACAGCACGCGCGAAAGGCGAGGAAAACTAAATAGGTGACACGTTTATACTAAACAAATATTATATATAAAAAGCAGTTAAATTAATATTTGCCATGTTAATATTTATTATATAAGCCCATGTGGAACACTACACATTTAATCTAGTTAGAATATTAATCTAATAACTATTAGCCAAGCGGACCTTAAGCTAATTATCTAAAATATATGACCAGACGAATTAACCTTATTAACATGAGTGATTATTGGCGGGAATAATTTATTAACACGCACAGACGCCGCGCGACACACGTGATCGACACGTGAGATACGCGCGAACGACGCGCGGCAAGACGCGTGACACACGCGAATGGCACGCGACGACGTGTAATAACCGCTAACAGGTAACTCGATGATACTAAACAAGTATTAACTGAAAAGCGTTTGAGTTGGTATTCATCGACTTAATATTTAATTATAAAAGCGCGAGTTAAAAACTATAAACTAGTTTTAATTAGAGGGTCATTTTATTTAATAAGTGTCGAATGAACAACTAATTAAACCATTAAAATTTGTGACATGGTAAAATATGTTACTAATATGAAATCGACGTTGCTACCGAGTTAAAGCGACTGAAACAAATAGAAATGGGTGTACGACGCGTTATATATGGAATAACTAACAATTCGTGGCTAATAAATAATTTTATTAAAGCACGCGAATCGTGACTCGCACGAACGACGACACACGAACAGCACGTTCGAACGTCGTGCGGATAGAACACGCAATACGCGTAGAACAGAGCACACGACACGCGCGGAATGGGCAGTGACAACGTACAAACAGTACAGGCGAGTAGCGTGCGGACAACGCGCGACATGCGTGAACGACCGTGACGCGCGAAATAGCACGCGCGACACGCGAAACAGCACGCGCGACACGCGAATCAGCATGCGACCACGAGCACATCACGCACGAACAACGAGCGAACAGTGCGACGACGCGTGATAATCATTAACAGATAATGCGATTATACTAGGCAAGTATTAAATAAAAAAGCATTTAAGTTGGTATTAATCAAGTTAACATTTATTTATAAAGGCGCATATTAAAACTATAAATTAGTTTTCAACTGGAAAGTTATTTTAATAACCGACGAACAAACTGATTATTAATTAAATAAATAAGACATATGTCGCGACAAAATACTGTTATTAACGCATAGACTACATTATTATGATGCTGGCGCAACTGGAACGGGTTGGAACAGATTTATAACGTAAAATATATTGAATAATTAGCATTTTACGGATTTACATCGATGATAGTATTGTCCCTAAAACAGGCCACACAAATGGCTATGTACTTGTGGTCGCATAAGATCGGGACGAGGTGGTGGTTTAGAGGCTTTGACCGTATGCAACCAGGAATTCGCATGCATGCATGTGAGTGGGCCTAGATAGCTTTGTTTTCTCGTGCAACGAATCAGATGTTTCTCCTTCCTCCTCTCAACTACACGCATACAGGAACGATCATGTTTCTTCTTTCTTGGAAACAGCCGGCCATTGGAGTATGGGCTCGACCAAAGCGGAGGGGGCTCGGCAAGGGGGCTCGGCAGGAGCTGCATGGCGTGGCCGCGTGGGGTTGCTGGCCACGGTGCCGCTGGCCGCTCGCCGGGGTGTTGGACGAGGCACAACTGCACCACAACACAACAGCGGGCGCAGACGGCTCGCCGGCACAGCGGCTGCTGCTTGCGCAGCGCGCGACGAAGAGCGACGTCGGCGAGGCTCGCAGGCGATGTGAGCGGGGCGTACCCATGCGCAGGGGTGAGCTCGACGGAGGGGGCGGGCGCAGGCGCACAGCCACTTGTCGGGGAAAAACAGTGCGCGAATCTGAGGAGCCACGACCATAGGAGTGCGATGTGTTCGCCATGGGAGAGGTGCCCAGGGACTGGGGAAGAGGGGGCAAGAGAAGGGCTCACCAGAGGAGGTCTTGCCGGAGAAACGACGGCGTAGCAGCGCGAACTCCTCCATGCAGCGATGAACGTGCGATGACGGCGGCTGCTGTACAGGGACGGCGACCATGGCATAAGCACTGGAATGGGGAGTTGCTGCGAGATGGCTGCGCACTGCGAGGTTGAGGATTTCAAGGAGCGACGGTTGTCAAAGTGTCACGTCATTGGCGTGCTGCCGCTTCCCTCGGCCTAGACGAGTGCTGATGGATGAAAGCGGTTGTGGGGAGAGAGGAGAATATGACATGCAGGCCCTCAGCAACTGCACAATAGAAAAGGCTGAGCGGAGATGGGTGTTCAGCGACTGACGGGTGGGCCCGTGGCTAGGGTGTGGCTGATTGGCTGTGTGCTGCATCTGCACCTACGCTCATGATTTGAGGCTGGGAGCCTAGGAGACAACTGGGCCAAGGTACAGGGACGTGCCCTCCTTTTTTTATTTTGTTTTTATTTCTTTTATATAGATATTGTAGATATATATATATATATATTAAGTCATGTCCAAATAATTTTAATGTGATAATTTCTTTTTCTTTTGAACATAAACACCGCCAAAATCATTTTTAACCAACAAAATTGTGCTTCGACATGAAATGCAACACGTAATTTATTTAAAATAACAGCTGCAAATTCCATGCTATCTCCCCTTTTAAGGAAAAAGGAAAGAGCAAATGAAAAAAATAAAAGGTCGTAACACCTGAATTTAGTGAATATTAGAAAAGAAATTTTAGACCCTAAATTCAGGGTGTCACACCACCAATCCGCAGTGGGGCCGGTGAGGTGACTCAATGCATAAAGTACTTTCTCCCTATCAGTGCACTGGGCTATGTTGAGAATCATTTCTATGGACTTTACCTAGTCATCAGCTTGTAGTGGGTCTGGAGAGCTAGAAAAGTGAGGGTTTGTGGCTCATGAATTTGTGATGCTTACCCCTGGGTGGTGCTGCTGGTTTTGGCGGTGCTGAGCTTCCATGTCTACAATAGTGTTGGATATCTGTTGCAGCAGTTGCATTCGGGTGGCGATGACAGCATAGTCCCAGCAGGTGGAGGATTCGGAGGGCGATTTATCTCCGGTTCTGGATTAGCTACTGCCCTCCTTCGACGAATACCTGCAGGTAGATAAACACCTCGTCTCTTCCTAGTATTAACCATCTGGGTTGTATACATAGGGTAAGATAGATTTGCAGGAGGAACAATTTAGTAGGTGGAACATATAGCTTAGTAGTTGGTTACCAGCTGAAGGAGATTAGGCAGAATTTTGGTTGGTGGTGTTGTGTCTAGGTTGGGATAAGTATTCTCATAAGATGAATCTATAAGGATAAGATAGAATCTTTTAAGATGAGATGGATCTATGACACTAGATACATTTTAATGGGGATAATCTAGGTTGTCTAGTTATCTTATAAACATTTTTATGCCTATATGTATATGCAGATGCAATTGTGGATATTACTCCACAATTCATCACACTCAATCAAAGAACCAAATCAGATAGGTATCATAAGAACAAGCATTCAAGAGCATAGATACCTATAAAAATAGTTTTGTTTTTGTTCCTAAGATTAGGTCTCCTATTCCTAAGGGTCACTTTTGGTACATGATTTCAATGTGTGAGATCCACTTTTATCTTTTAGAAGAGAAAGGGTAAGAGTAATCAGAGTAAAGCAACAATAGATGAGAAAAGATTAGGGGAAGTTTAGAAAGAATTAGAGTAGCAAAGGTAAGTAGGTAAGGGTTGTCCAGTTCTATCTAGGTTACGTCCTGCAGACGACATTGGCTCTGATACCATTTCTGTCACACGCGGATTTAAGGGAAAATCCAGGCACGAATCAAATGTGTGCTAGGATCAAGTCTCACACATATGACAACTCATGGTATAGAAACAAATGTCACATCTTTACTATATAAAAGGAGTTTTGTACAAAATAACTAAATAATTACATCATATGAAGACAACGATCCCCTGCAATCATATTTGACTAGGAGACGATGACCTAGACCTCTCACAAACTCATTGTGACCTCCTTCATGCTCCTCGTCTTGCGGTACCTGTTCTTGACCTAGGGGATGTGAGAAAAGCAAGGGTGAGCTCACATACGTTCATCGCTCAATAAGTTGTGGGGAATAATGTGCATGAGCTCACTTACGGTGGGGGCTCATGTGAAGTGTAAGGCTTACCAAAGAAGATGGTCAAATCTGAGCATTGCTTTTATCAAGTTGGTCAAAAATATATTAGCAATTACTAAGTATAAGTAGATACCATCCCAGTTAAATAAAATATCACAATTAATAATAAAACCCACAATGCAATGTAAATGACAGATTAAGTTCAATTCCATTAGTTACTCATGTGAGGGTCTGAGCCGCTCTTGACTGTGAGGTCTGTGAGCATGGCTGATATACCAGTTTTACACTCTATAGAGGTTGTGCATCTTTACCCATAAGTCATGTTACCCATTTGCCAAGGGATCGTGACTTCCCATTCATCTCTACCAAGGAGATGAGGCATGGTAGCTGTAAGACCCAAAATTAGTAGAAAAAAAAAATATAAACAAAGTATCATAATGCTTTGGAAATTAGGAAATAAGAAAATGATGAGAAAAGGATTTTTCTTTTAAAGGAAACCATTTATACATCCCATGAAATAAATAACAAGGAGAATAAAACTTAAATTAGTAATATTAAAATAGTATGGTTCATATTCACCTTTGGGTTTCAATTGATACATTTGAAAAATCTGAAAAACTAAAATAGAAGTATAAATTTAAATTTGGAATAGAAAATGGAAAATAAATGAGAAGAGAAAGAGGTAAAGAGTATAAAAGTTACATAATATATATATATAATTAAATGCTCAAAGTTAGTACCCAATCTAATCTGAAGACAAATTTGTCACAGGATTTGAATTTAAATTCAAAATGAAGTGAATTTGGAAAGAAGGGAAAACAGAAAATAAATAAAAGAAAAAGAGAAATCCTTGACTGGGCTCGAATCCCCACAATTCGGCCCAATCCCGAAATCACACCCGCGCGAGCCCATTAACCTTGCCCCCGGCGCCGACAGGTGGGGCCCACGCTCCAGTCTCTGCCGCGCCCAGCTAGCCTTCTCGCACGCTTGCTCCCTTTCACCGCCGTGTGGGCCACCGATGTCAGCTCATTCTTCTTCTTCCTAACAAACCCGCGACATCTCCAGCCGCGCTCGTTCCTGGATTTTCGCCGCTGATCTCGCTGCTCGCACCCACCTGCTCGGACTCCGATTCCTCCGGCCATGCTCCTCGGGGTATAAAAGTGGAGCCGCTCCTCCCCAAACAACGGCGCGCAGAATCAAAGGGTGAGCAGGGGGGAAAGAGAGAAGAGCCGCCGCCGCGATTCGCTGCCGGAAGGAGACTTCGGGCGCCAATCGGGCTAGCTGGAGGTTGGTGGTGTTCCATTGGTGCTGTGTGATGATTCAATCGGTGGGCGACTTCGTGGAGCTCCAGAAATTGCTCGACGGAGCACGATTGCCGCCGCGGAATCGTTGGACGCCGTGGGATTCCGGTGCCTGCGCTGTGGTTGGTGACCAAGAAGGGGTCGGGCCTCTCGGTATTGCGCATGGAACCTGTGTGCGAGTATTGGACCGCGGTGATCGTTCCGGGTGCCCGGAATTTGTCACCGGAATTGAAGCTTCGCGGTGGTGCCGCTCGTCGTCGTGGGCAGTGCCCTCTGCGCTTCCAGCCCCGGTAAGAAACCCTCTCCTAGGTTCGCTTTTCACTCGGCAATGCGTAGATGTTCTCGGATTGTTCAATCGGGGCTTGGGCTTGCGAATTAATCGCCCCTCCGGCGAGGGCGCGCCGCGGGCAGGGCGGCGCCGCCGCGGGTGAGCTCGAGGTGATGACGATGGCGTTGGGCCGTTGGATCTAGTATGTGCGGCTCAGATTAGAAGGGAGAATACCCTTTCGCGTGGATGATCTGGGCCGCTGATCTGCTAATAGACGAACCCGGTTGGATCTCGTTTCATAAAATCGTGATCGTAGGATTTGGATCGTGCGGTTATAAATGCGTACCGGTTCGCGGGGCTCGGGATTTAATCTTGGCCGTTCACGCTTGATCGGACGGCTCTGAATCAACGATACCCCTTCGCCCTGGTCTATTTGCTAAAGAACCCCTCGGGTTTCAGTGAATCAACCCGCCGTCCCGCGGGCACTGTTGATTGAGTCTCGGGGTTCTTGCGCCGAGCCCCCTGTGCTTCCCAGTAATTGAGGCCCAGTCCAGTGCAGTAATAAAATGATTAAATGAATTAGAAATTAGATTTTTAAATACAAAAATAATTGCTAGAACTTAGATAATTCATAGAAAATTCATTTTAGCTCCAAATTGAACCATTCCAGTTTCTAAAATTTTGTAATAATATTCTTCATCATTTAGTGTCTCTGTTTTGACATGAACTCTGTCAGGAAATTTATTTATCATTTAATCATATTTTAATCACATTAAACCTTAGGAAAATCATAACTTGAATTCTACAACTCCAAAATTAATAATTCTTTTTCCTGTGATCTTATTTTAATATGTAGATTATTAATATGTATTTTGGCATATATGTTTGGTGTAATGTTAATTTTGCCTATACACTGTTTGTTTGTATTGCTACGACTAGTGCGAGGTCACGAGTCCTCTGAAGATCATCCTGGTACCTGGAATCTCAAGGCCCAGGCAAGTTGTGCCCTTGATCACTTCTTTTTACCCAGCCATGTTCTGATTAATCATAATGATCTGCATAGGTTAATTTTGATGGGACCTAATAGGTTACCCTAGTTTGATTATCTTTATACCTTGTTTACCACTGAACCTTTTTGGGTAGTACTTGCTAGTGCTTTATGTGGTTTTGGGTATGAAGATACAATATTCATGATCATACTTTTATTATCAGTTGTTATTTACTGTTCATGTTAAGATCATTATGTTAATTGGAACATGGAGCGACCACCCGGGAAAACAGTGCTACCACAAGGGAGGAATGGGACCCCTTGGCTGATTAATTAGGAAAGCTAGTGGAAGACTACCTTACCCGAAAGGGGCAAGGGCAGTAGGGGAGTGGTCAGTGTAGGGAGGCCCTCGGGAGGATTTTGCTGCGATGGCGGTCCTGCAAGGGATTCCTGCATTGGAACTTCCTATAAACTGTAGCGGGTTTTCGGAAGCTAGTGGAACTTTGTAAAGGCCTCGTAGTGGATCCCTAGCCATTCACCTCGGAAGTGTCTAAGGGCCTTGCAAACCCTGGCGACATGGGATACACGACTTGTGGGTAAAGATGCGCAACCTCTGCAGAGTGTAAAACTGGTATACTAGCCGTGCTCACGGTCAAGAGCAGCTCGGACCCTCACATGATTAAATGATGGAACTAAATTCGATTTGTCATATGCATTGCATCGCAGGTGAAGTTGTTACTTTTGTTCTATTATTTAACTGGGTTGGTATTTACTTATACTTAGTAACTGCTAATAAAATTTTGACCAACTTTAAAAGCAATGCTCAGCTCTAACCATCTTCTTTGGTAAGCCTTACACTTCACGTGAGCTCCCACCTTTGGCGAGTTCATGCACATTATTCCCCACAACTTGTTGAGCGATGAACGTATGTGAGCTCACTCTTGCTGTCTCACATACACCACAGGTCAAGAACAGGTACCACAGGATGAGGCGCATGGAGGATGCTGCGATGTGTTCGTGAGAGGTCTAGGCCGTCGTCTCCCAGTCAACTTTGGGTTGCTGGACCGTTGTCTCCTTATAATGTAATTATTTACTTTGTATAGAACTCCTATTATATAGTAAAGATGTGACATTCGATCCTGTGCCATGATTCATCATATGTGTGAGACTTGGTCCCAGCACACCTGGTGATTATGTTTACGCCCGGGTTTTGGTCCCCTAAAATCCGGGTGTTACAGAAGTGGTATCAGAGGAATGTTGACTGTAGGACGAAACCTAGATAGAACTGGACAACCATTGTCTACTTACCTTTGCTACTCTGATCTTTTCTAAACTTTCCTTAATCTTTCTCATCTATTTCCGCTTTACTCTGATTATTCTTACCTTTTTCCATCTAAAGACAAACTTGGATTTCACACTTTGAAATCCTGTGCTTAAAGTGACCTTTAGGGATAGGAGACCTACTCTTAGGAACAAAGACAAAACTATTTTTATCTATGTGCTTGAATGTTTGTTCTTATGATACTTGTCTGATTTGGATCTTTGATTGAGTATGATGGGTTGTGGAATAATGTCCACAATTGCATCTGCATATACACATAGGTATAAGAATATATATATAAAATAACTAGACAAACTAAATTATCCTTCAATAAAGTAACTAGCCTAACAATACCCATCTTATCTTAAAAATTCTCCTTATCTTAATAGATTCATCTCATCTCAAGAGGTTCTATCCTACACTCATAGATCTATCTTATCTAAAAAGGTCTTAACTTATCCTAATGTATATAGATCCATCTTATCTTAAAAGATACTCTATTACTATTAATAGATTCATCTTGTCTTGAAAAGATTCTATCCTATCCTAATAAATCTAACTGACCTCAAAAGATTCTACCTTATCCTTATGGGTTCATCTTGTCCTAATAAGCATATTTACCCCACCCTAGTAACAACCAAGATCTAATCCAAAATAATTAGATATTATCTAGTCTAATCTAGTTATATCCAACCTAATCCAGATTCTATCTAATCTAAATATGACCCAATCTAAAGTGAGTTATTAACAAGTTAGTTAAGTTGGTGATATAGGTTAGACACTGTCTCTACAAATATATCTTAACCTAAATTAATGTCTTATACCAACTCATCCTTGAACAATAGCCTACCTATATCATATAATCCATCCTATCTTAAAAGATGCTACCATATCCTAATAATATTTATTCTACCCTGGTAGATCTAGGTAATCTTAACTAGTTTAATCTGGTCATACCAACCTAATCTGGATTCTATCTAATCCAATATGATCTAAGCTAGATTGAGTTACTTAATGCAGATACAAAGGATAAGGCTATACTCCAAAATTCACTTAAGCCTAAATTGGTGACCTAGATCAACTCGGCCATACCCAACAACTGGACCTATATAACAAGTTACATAGCAACCCAACCAATAGAGTAATAATGGATTGCATAGTCTATCAACCCCCACCTAAAACAAACTTGTAACCTACATCTTGTAGTCTATCTCACCCATATATATCTCTTATCTTGACAGATTCTATCTTACCATCGGATATTCACCTTATATGATTGGTTACCCCAATCTGGGCATAAAACAAAAATTAAACCCTACTAAAGAAATCTTCAGATTATAACCAGCTACTAGCCTATTCATTCTGCTTATTGAATATGGTCATTTGCAAAAAAACTATTGCCACATGCTTCTAACTTTCATGGTCAATACCAGGAAAGGAAAGATTATCACGCAACAGCAAACAGAAATGAATTCTCCAAATCCTCCACCTATTGAAACCGAACAAGTGGTTGCTGCCCAAAGACTGGTAATACAACAATTAACAGACCTGGTGACCGAGATGCAAAACCAGATAAGACAACAACGCGAGGAAATACGTCAGGTCCGTCAAGAAATAAGGCAAGCGCGGTTGGAGAGACAACAACAACAACAACCTCCACCACCACCACCAGCTTCACCAAGCTACATAGATATAAATTATGATGATTTGTAAGATCTAGATGTTACTTTAGTTAGTAGATGATATGATATTATTTTAGAAGGAACAGTAAGGTCTATTGACCCTATGTTTTGTTAAAGAATTATACCTCATGCTGAGATTTCTTTGTTTGTGCATATGTTCCAAGAACAATATGTGTATACATCCCTTTTCTTACAAATCTCGAGGACGAGATTTTTGTTAAGGGGGGTAGGATTTGTAAGACCCAAAATTAGTAGAAAAAAAAATATAAACAAAGTATCATAATGCTTTGGAAATTAGGAAATAAGAAAATGATGAGAAAAGGATTTTTCTTTTAAAGGAAACCATTTATACATCCCATGAAATAAATAACAAGGAGAATAAAACTTAAATTAGTAATATTAAAATAGTATGGTTCATATTCACCTTTGGGTTTCAATTGATACATTTGAAAAATCTGAAAAACTAAAATAGAAGTATAAATTTAAATTTGGAATAGAAAATGGAAAATAAATGAGAAGAGAAAGAGGTAAAGAGTATAAAAGTTACATAATATATATATATAATTAAATGCTCAAAGTTAGTACCCAATCTAATCTGAAGACAAATTTGTCACAGGATTTGAATTTAAATTCAAAATGAAGTGAATTTGGAAAGAAGGGAAAACAGAAAATAAATAAAAGAAAAAGAGAAATCCTTGACTGGGCTGGAATCCCCACAATTCGGCCCAATCCCGAAATCACACCCGCGCGAGCCCATTAACCTTGCCCCCGGCGCCGACAGGTGGGGCCCACGCTCCAGTCTCTGCCGCGCCCAGCTAGCCTTCTCGCACGCTTGCTCCCTTTCACCGCCGTGTGGGCCACCGATGTCAGCTCATTCTTCTTCTTCCTAACAAACCCGTGACATCTCCAGCCGCGCTCGTTCCTGGATTTTCGCCGCTGATCTCGCTGCTCGCACCCACCTGCTCGGACTCCGATTCCTCCGGCCATGCTCCTCGGGGTATAAAAGTGGAGCCGCTCCTCCCCAAACAACGGCGCGCAGAATCAAAGGGTGAGCAGGGGGGAAAGAGAGAAGAGCCGCCGCCGCGATTCGCTGCCGGAAGGAGACTTCAGGCGCCAATCGGGCTAGCTGGAGGTTGGTGGTGTTCCATTGGTGCTGTGTGATGATTCAATCGGTGGGCGACTTCGTGGAGCTCCAGTAATTGCTCGACGGAGCACGATTGCAGCCGCGGAATCGTTGGACGCCGTGGGATTCCGGTGCCTGCGCTGTGGTTGGTGACCAAGAAGGGGTCGGGCCTCTCGGTATTGCGCATGGAACCTGTGTGCGAGTATTGGACCGCGGTGATCGTTCCGGGTGCCCGGAATTTGTCACCGGAATTGAAGCTTCGCGGTGGTGCCGCTCGTCGTCGTGGGTAGTGCCCTCTGCGCTTCCAGCCCCGGTAAGAAACCCTCTCCTAGGTTCGCTTTTCACTCGGCAATGCGTAGATGTTCTCGGATTGTTCAATCGGGGCTTGGGCTTGCGAATTAATCGCCCCTCCGGCGAGGGCGCGCCGCGGGCAGGGCGGCGCCACCGCGGGTGAGCTCGAGGTGATGACAATGGCGTTGGGCCGTTGGATCTAGTATGTGCGGCTCAGATTAGAAGGGAGAATACCCTTTCGCGTGGATGATCTGGGCCGCTGATCTGCTAATAGACGAACCCGGTTGGATCTCGTTTCATAAAATCGTGATCGTAGGATTTGGATCGTGCGGTTATAAATGCGTACCGGTTCGCGGGGCTCGGGATTTAATCTTGGCCGTTCACGCTTGATCGGACGGCTCTGAATCAACGATACCCCTTCGCCCTGGTCTATTTGCTAAAGAACCCCTCGGGTTTCAGTGAATCAACCCGCCGTCCCGCGGGCACTGTTGATTAAGTCTCGGGGTTCTTGCGCCGAGCCCCCTGTGCTTCCCAGTAATTGAGGCCCAGTCCAGTGCAGTAATAAAATGATTAAATGAATTAGAAATTAGATTTTTAAATACAAAAATAATTGCTAGAACTTAGATAATTCGTAGAAAATTCATTTTAGCTCCAAATTGAACCATTCCAGTTTCTAAAATTTTGTAATAATATTCTTCATCATTTAGTGTCTCTGTTTTGACATGAACTCTGTCAGGAAATTTATTTATCATTTAATCATATTTTAATCACATTAAACCTTAGGAAAATCATAACTTGAATTCTACAACTCCAAAATTAATAATTCTTTTTCCTGTGATCTTATTTTAATATGTAGATTATTAATATGTATTTTGGCATATATGTTTGGTGTAATGTTAATTTTGCCTATACACTGTTTGTTTGTATTGCTATGACTAGTGCGAGGTCACGAGTCCTCTGAAGATCATCCTGGTACCTGGAATCTCAAGGCCCAGGCAAGTTGTGCCCTTGATCACTTCTTTTTACCCAGCCATGTTCTGATTAATCATAATGATCTGCATAGGTTAATTTTGATGGGACCTAATAGGTTACCCTAGTTTGATTATCTTTATACCTTGTTTACCACTGAACCTTTTTGGGTAGTACTTGCTAGTGCTTTATGTGGTTTTGGGTATGAAGATACAATATTCATGATCATACTTTTATTATCAGTTGTTATTTACTGTTCATGTTAAGATCATTATGTTAATTGGAACATGGAGCGACCACCCGGGAAAACAGTGCTACCACAAGGGAGGAATGGGACCCCTTGGCTGATTAATTAGGAAAGCTAGTGGAAGACTACCTTACCCGAAAGGGGCAAGGGCAGTAGGGGAGTGGTCAGTGTAGGGAGGCCCTCGGGAGGATTTTGCTGCGATGGCGGTCCTGCAAGGGATTCCTGCATTGGAACTTCCTATAAACTGTAGCGGGTTTTCGGAAGCTAGTGGAACTTTGTAAAGGCCTCGTAGTGGATCCCTAGCCATTCACCTCGGAAGTGTCTAAGGGCCTTGCAAACCCTGGCGACATGGGATACACGACTTGTGGGTAAAGATGCGCAACCTCTGCAGAGTGTAAAACTGGTATACTAGCCGTGCTCACGGTCAAGAGCAGCTCGGACCCTCACATGATTAAATGATGGAACTAAATTCGATTTGTCATATGCATTGCATCGCAGGTGAAGTTGTTACTTTTGTTCTATTATTTAACTGGGTTGGTATTTACTTATACTTAGTAACTGCTAATAAAATTTTGACCAACTTTAAAAGCAATGCTCAGCTCTAACCATCTTCTTTGGTAAGCCTTACACTTCACGTGAGCTCCCACCTTTGGCGAGTTCATGCACATTATTCCCCACAACTTGTTGAGCGATGAACGTATGTGAGCTCACTCTTGCTGTCTCACATACACCACAGGTCAAGAACAGGTACCACAGGATGAGGCGCATGGAGGATGCTGCGATGTGTTCGTGAGAGGTCTAGGCCGTCGTCTCCCAGTCAACTTTGGGTTGCTGGACCGTTGTCTCCTTATAATGTAATTATTTACTTTGTATAGAACTCCTATTATATAGTAAAGATGTGACATTCGATCCTGTGCCATGATTCATCATATGTGCGAGACTTGGTCCCAGCACACCTGGTGATTATGTTTACGCCCGGGTTTTGGTCCCCTAAAATCCGGGTGTTACAGTAGCACTACAAGGCCTTTCCAAAGTTCCACTAGTTCCAGAAAACCCGCTACGGATTCATGAAGAAGGAAGCATATTGAAAGGGAATTAGGCTTACACCTAGTTCCTAAATAATTTTGGTGGTTGAATTGCCCAACACAAATATTGGACTAACTAGTTTGCTCTAGTACATAAGTTATACAGGTGCAAAAGGTTCACACTCAGCCAATAAAAAGATCAAGTTTTGGATTCAACAAAGGAGCAAAGAGGCAACCGAAGGCACCTCTGGGTGGAGGCACCGGACTGTCCGGTGTACACCGGACAGTGTCCGGTGCGCCCAGAGGACTCCAACTCGAACTCTTCGCCTTCGGGAATTCTCGGAAGCCGGCGCGCTATAATTCACCGGACTGTCCGGTGTACACCGGACAGTGTCCGGTGCTCCAAGGAAGCGCGGCGTCCGGAACTCGTCAGCCTCGGGTTCGCGCGGCAGCCGCTCCGCTATAATTCACCGGACATGTCCGGTGTGCACCGGACTGTCCGGTGTACCAGCGGGGCAACGGCTATTTCGGCGCCAACGGCTACCTGCGGTGCATTTAATGCGCGTGCAGCGCGCGCAGACGTCAGGCGCGCCCATACCGGCGCACCGGACAATGAACAGTTGTTGTCCGGTGTGCACCGGACACCCAGGCGGGCCCAGAAGTCAGAAGCTCCAACGGTCAGAATCCAATGGCATTGATGACGTGGCAGGGGCACCGGACTGTCCGGTGTGCACCGGACTGTCCGGTGCGCCATCGAACAGACGCCTCCAGCCAACGGTCAAGTTTGGTGGTTGGGGCTATAAATACCCCAACCACCCCACCATTCATTGTATCCAAGTTTTCCAACTTCCAACTACTTACAAGAGCTAGGCATTCAATTCTAGACACACCAAAGAGATCAAATCCTCTCCAATTCCACTCAAGCCTTTAGTGACTAGCGAGAGAGATTTGCCGTGTTCTTTTGAGCTCTTGCGCTTGGATCGCTTTCTTTCTTTCTCATTTGTTCTTGTGATCAAAACTCAATTGTACACAAGGCAAAAGGCACCAATTGTGTGGTGGCCCTTGCGGGGAAGTTTTGTTCCCGTTTGATTGAGAAGAAGAAAAGCTCACTCGGTTCGAGGGACCGTTTGAGAGAGGGAAGGGTTGAAAGAGACCCGGCCTTTGTGGCCTCCTCAACGAGGAGTAGGTTTGAGAGAACCGAACCTCGGTAAAACAAATCCGCGTGTCTCACTTCATTATTCGCTTGCGATTTGTTTTGCACCCTCTCTCGCGGACTCGTTTATATTTCTAACGCTAACCCGGCTTGTAGGTGTGATTATCTTTGTGATTTTCAGATTCGCCCTATTCACCCCCCCCCCCCCTCTAGGCGACTTTCAATTGGTATCAAAGCCCGGTGCTTCATTAGAGCCTAACCGCTCGAAGTAATGTCGGGAGATCACACCAAGAGGGAGATGGAGACCGGCGACAACAAGCCCACTACAAGCCAAGGGAGCACTTCATCGAAAGAGTCCCGCACCAAGAGAAGGGAGAAGAAGAAGAACTCCTCCAAGCGGAAGGAGAAAAGATCCTCCTCTTCTCACCACAAGGAGAAGAAGGAAAAATCTTCTTCTCACAAGCCGCATCAGAGTGGGGACAAGCACAAGAAGATGAGGAAAGTGGTCTACTACGAGACCGACACTTCATCAACATCCACCTCCGACTCCGACGCACCGTCCGTAACTTCTAAGCGCCAAGAGCGCAAGAAGTTTAGTAAGATTCCCTTAAACTATCCCCGTACATCTAGACATACTCCTTTACTTTCCGTTCCATTAGGCAAACCGCCGACTTTTGATGGCGAAGATTATGCTAGGTGGAGTGATTTAATGAAATTTTATCTAACCTCGCTCCACAAAAGTATATGGAATGTTGTTGAGTTTGGAGTACAGGTACCATCAATAGGGGATGAGGATTATGACACGGACAAAGTAGCCCAAATCGAGCACTTCAACTCCCAAGCCGCAACCATTCTCCTTGCCTCTCTAAGCAAGGAGGAATACAACAAAGTGCAAGGGTTGAAGAACGCAAAGGAGATTTGGGACCTACTCAAGACGGCGCACGAGGGTGATGAACTCACCAAGATCACCAAGCGGGAGACGATCGAGGGGGAGCTCGGTCGTTTTCGTCTTCGCCAAGGGGAGGAGCCACAAGACATGTACAATCGGCTCAAGACCTTGGTGAACCAAGTGCGCAACCTCGGGAGCAAAAAATGGGATGACCACGAGGTGGTTAAGGTTATTTTAAGAGCACTTATTTTCCTTAACCCCACTCAAGTTCAATTAATTCGTGGTAATCCTAGATATCCACTAATGACCCCCGAGGAAGTTATCGGGAATTTTGTGAGTTTTGAATGCATGATTAAGGGCTCAAAGAAGATCAACGAGCTTGACGAACCCTCCACATCCGAGGCGCAACCGGTGGCCTTCAAGGCAACGGAGGAAAAGAAGGAGGAGTCTACACCAAGTAGACAACCGATTGACGCCTCCAAGCTCGACAATGAGGAGATGGCCCTAATCATCAAAAGCTTTCGGCAAATCCTCAAGCAACGGAAGGGGAAGGACTACAAACCCCGTTCCAAGAAGGTTTGCTACAAGTGTGGTAAGCCCGGTCACTTTATTGCAAAATGTCCTATGTCTAGTGACAGTGACAGGGGCGACAACGAGAAGGGCAAAATGAGAGAAAAGAAGAGGTACCACAAGAAGAAAGGCGGCGATGCCCATGTTTGCCGGGAATGGGACTCCAACGAGAGCTCCACCGAGTCCTCCTCCGACGAGGACGCCGCCAACATCGCCGTCACCAAGGGACTCCTCTTCCCCAACGTCGGCCACAAGTGCCTCATGGCAAAGGACGGCAAAAAGAAGGTAAAATCAAGGTCCTCCACTAAATATGAAACATCTAGTGATGAGGATGATGATAAAAATGAGGAGGATAACTTGCGCGTTCTTTTTGCTAACCTTAACATGGAACAAAAAGAAAAATTGAATGAACTAATTAGTGCCATCCATGAAAAGGATGATCTCTTGGACTCCCAAGAGGACTTCCTAATCAAGGAAAATAAGAAACATGTTAAGGTTAAGAATGCTTATGCTCTAGAGGTAGAAAAATGTGACAAATTATCTAGTGAGCTAAGCACATGCCATGACACTATTGCCAACCTTAGAAATGAAAATGCTAAATTAATTGCTAAGGTTGATTCTCATGTTTGTATTGTTTCAACTTCCAATTCTAAAGATGATAATATTGATTTACTTGCTAGAATTGATGAGTTGAATGTTTCTCTTGCTAGCCTTAGAAATGAAAAAGAAAAATTGCTTGCTAAGGCTAGAGATTGTGATGTTTGCATTTCTAACCTTAGAGATGAGAATAATATACTACATGCTAAGGTTATAGAATTAAAATCATGCAACCCATCTACATCTACTGAGCATATTTCCATCTGTACTAGATGTAGAGATATTAATGTTGATGCTATCCATGATCACCTAGCCTTAATTAAAAAACAAAATGATCACATAGCACAACTTAATGCTAAGATTAGTGAGCATGACTTAGAAAATGAAAAATTTAAATTTGCTAGAAGCATGCTCTATAATGGGAGACGCCCTGGCATCAAGGATGGCATTGGCTTCCAAAGGGGAGACAATGTCAAAGTTAATGCCCCTCCAAAGAATTTATCTAACTTTGTTAAGGGCAAGGCTCCCATGCCTCAGGATAACGAGGGTTACATTTTGTACCCTGCCAGCTATCCTGAGAGCAAAATTAGGAGAACTCATTCTAGGAAGTCTCACTCTGGCCCCAACCATGCTTTTATGTATAAGGGTGAGACATCTAGTTCTAGGCAACCAACCCGTGCCAAGTTGCCTAGAAAGAAAATTCCTAATGCATCAAATGATCATGCCATTTCATTTAAGACTTTTGATGCATCTTATGTTTTAACTAACAAATCCGGCAAGGTAGTTGCCAAAATTGTTGGGGGCAAACACAAGGGCTCCAAGACTTGTGTTTGGGTACCCAAAGTTCTTGTTTCTAATGCCAAAGGACCCAAAACCGTTTGGGTACCTAAAATCAAGAACTAAAACTGTTTTGTAGGTTTATGCATCCGGGGGCTCAAGTTGGATACTCGACAGCGGGTGCACAAACCACATGACAGGGGAGAAAAAGATGTTCTCCTCATATGAGAAAAACCAAGATCCCCAACGAGCTATCACATTCGGGGATGGAAATCAAGGTTTGGTCAAAGGATTGGGTAAAATTGCTATATCACCTGACCACACTATTTCCAATGTTTTTCTTGTAGATTCCTTAGATTACAATTTGCTTTCCGTATCCCAATTATGTCAAATGGGCTACAACTGTCTTTTTACTGATATAGGTGTTACTGTCTTTAGAAGAAGTGATGATTCAATTGCATTTAAGGGAATGTTAGAGGGTCAGCTATACCTGGTTGATTTTGATAGAGCTGAACTCGACACTTGCTTGATTGCTAAAACTAACTTGGGTTGGCTCTGGCACCGCCGACTAGCCCATGTTGGAATGAAGAATCTTCACAAGCTTCTAAAGGGAGAACACATTTTAGGACTAACCAATGTTCATTTTGAGAAAGACAGGATTTGTAGCGCATGCCAAGCAGGGAAGCAAGTTGGCATCCATCATCCACACAAAAACGTCATGACTACCGACAGGCCACTGGAGCTCCTACACATGGATTTATTCGGCCCGATCGCTTACATAAGCATCGGCGGTAGTAAGTATTGTCTTGTAATTGTGGATGATTTTTCTCGCTTCACTTGGGTGTTCTTTTTGCAGGACAAATCTCATACCCAAGAGACTTTAAAGGGATTCTTGAGACGGGCTCAAAATGAGTTCGGCTTAAGGATTAAGAAAATTAGAAGCGACAATGGGACGGAGTTCAAAAACTCTCAAATTGAAGGCTTCCTTGAGGAGGAGGGCATCAAGCATGAGTTCTCTTCTCCCTACACTCCACAACAAAATGGTGTAGTGGAGAGGAAGAATCGAACTCTATTGGACATGGCAAGAACCATGCTTGATGAGTACAAGACACCGGATCGGTTTTGGGCCGAAGCGGTCAACACCGCTTGCTACGCCATCAACCGGCTATATCTTCATCGAATCCTCAAGAAGACATCTTATGAACTCCTAACCGGTAAAAAGCCAAATATTTCATATTTTAGAGTTTTTGGTAGCAAATGCTTTATTCTTGTTAAGAGAGGTAGAAAATCCAAATTTGCTCCCAAAACTGTAGAAGGCTTTTTACTAGGATATGACTCAAACACAAGGGCATATAGAGTTTTTAACAAGTCCTCGGGACTTGTTGAAGTTTCTTGTGACGTTGTGTTTGATGAGACTAACGGCTCTCAAGTAGAGCAAGTTGATCTTGATGAGATAGGTGAAGAACAGGCTCCATGCATAGCGCTAAGGAACATGTCCATTGGGGATGTGTGTCCTAAGGAATCCGAAGAGCCTCCACAAGCACAAGATCAACCATCCTCCTCCAAGCAAGCATCTCCACCGACTCAAATTGAGGATGAGGCTCAAGATGTTGAACAAGAAGATCAAGAAGATGAGCCACCTCAAAATAACGGCAACGATCAAGGGGGAGATTCAAATGATGAAGACAAGGAGGATGAACCACCAAGGCCGCCACACCCAAGAGTCCACCAAGCAATACAACGAGATCACCCCGTCGACACCATCCTCGGCGATATTCATAAGGGGGTAACTACTCGATCTCGTGTTGCTCATTTTTGTGAACATTACTCTTTTGTTTCCTCTATTGAGCCACACAGGGTAGAGGAAGCTCTTCAAGATTCGGATTGGGTGATGGCAATGCAAGAGGAGCTCAACAATTTCACAAGGAATGAGGTATGGCACTTAGTTCCACGTCCTAACCAAAATGTTGTAGGAACCAAGTGGGTCTTCCGCAACAAGCAAGATGAGCATGGTGTGGTGACTAGGAACAAAGCTCGACTCGTGGCCAAGGGGTATTCACAAGTCGAAGGTTTGGATTTTGGTGAAACCTATGCACCCGTAGCTAGGCTTGAGTCAATTCGCATATTATTAGCCTATGCTACTTACCATGGCTTCAAGCTTTATCAAATGGACGTGAAGAGTGCCTTCCTCAATGGACCAATCAAGGAGGAGGTCTATGTTGAGCAACCTCCCGGCTTTGAAGATAGTGAGTACCCTAACCATGTTTATAGGCTCTCTAAGGCGCTTTATGGGCTCAAGCAAGCCCCAAGAGCATGGTATGAATGCCTTAGAGATTTCCTTATTGCAAATGGCTTCAAAGTCGGAAAGGCCGATCCTACTTTATTTACTAAAACTCTTGACAATGATTTGTTTGTATGCCAAATTTATGTTGACGATATCATATTTGGGTCTACTAACAAATCTACATGTGAAGAATTTAGTAGGATTATGACACAGAAATTCGAGATGTCGATGATGGGGGAGTTGAAGTATTTTCTAGGATTCCAAGTAAAGCAACTCCAAGAGGGCACCTTCATTAGCCAAATGAAGTATACTCAAGATATCCTAAGCAAGTTTGGAATGAAGGATGCCAAGCCCATCAAGACACCCATGGGAACAAATGGGCATCTCGACCTCGACACGGGAGGTAAGTCCGTGGATCAAAAGGTATACCGGTCGATGATTGGTTCATTGCTTTATTTATGTGCATCTCGACCGGACATTATGCTTTCCGTTTGCATGTGTGCAAGATTCCAAGCCGACCCTAAGGAATCACACCTTACGGCCGTAAAACGAATCTTGAGATATTTGGCTTATACTCCTAAGTTTGGGCTTTGGTACCCTCGGGGATCCACTTTTGATTTGATTGGTTATTCGAATGCCGATTGGGCAGGGTGTAAGATTAATAGGAAGAGCACATCGGGGACTTGCCAGTTCTTGGGAAGATCCTTGGTGTCTTGGGCTTCAAAGAAGCAAAATTCGGTCGCTCTTTCCACCGCCGAAGCCGAGTACATTGCCGCAGGCCATTGTTGCGCGCAATTACTTTGGATGAGGCAAACCCTGCGGGACTAGGGTTACAAATTAACCAAAGTCCCTTTGCTATGTGACAATGAGAGTGCAATCAAAATGGCCGACAATCCCGTTGAGCATAGCCGCACTAAGCACATAGCCATTCGGTATCATTTTCTTCGGGATCACCAACAAAAGGGGGATATCGAGATTTCATACATTAACACTAAAGATCAATTAGCCGATATCTTTACCAAGCCACTTGATGAACAATCTTTTACCAGACTTAGGCATGAGCTCAATATTCTTGATTCTAGGAATTTCTTTTGCTAGTCTTGCACACATAGCTCATAAATACACCTTTGATCATGTCTCTTTTATATATGCTATGACTAATGTGTTTTCAAGTGTCTTTCAAACCAAGTCATAGGTATATTGAAAGGGAATTGGAGTCTTCGGCGAAAGACAAAGGCTTCCACTCCACTCTACTACTCATCCTTCGCCGTCGCTCCGCATCACTCTCCAACATTGGTATAATATTCACTCATTTATTTTATGAACAAAGGAGGAGAAAGTACTTAAAAGGGCTTATATCTCACTCAAAGTATCCGTTTTTGGCGATTCATGCCAAAGGGGGAGAAAGTATGAGCCCAAAGCAAAAGGACCGCACCATCACCTAAGTTTTAAAATTTTGGAGATTTTCAATTGGTCAATTTCAAAATGGGTATCTTATTATGTTCTAAAGGGGGAGGAAGTAGTATTTCAAAAATAATAAATCAAAACCCTCTTGAACACTAAGAGGAGGATCTCATTTAGGGGGAGTTTTGTTGAGTCAAAGGAAAAGCATTTCAAATAATAGGAGAAAATTTCAAATCTTGAAAATGCTTCTCAAAATCTTATTCATTTACCTTTGACTATCTTGCAAAAGAACTTTGAAAAGAATTTACAAAAGAATTTGCAAAAACAAAACTTATGGTGCAAATGTGGTCCAATATGTCAAAAACAAAGAAAACAATCCATGCGCATCATGTAAGTATTTATTGGCTCAATTCCAAGCAACCTTTGCACTTACCTTATGCAAACTAGTTCAATTATGCACTTCTATACTTGCTTTGAGTTGTGTTGGCATCAATCACCAAAAAGGGGGAGATTGAAAGGGAATTAGGCTTACACCTAGTTCCTAAATAATTTTGGTGGTTGAATTGCCCAACACAAATATTGGACTAACTAGTTTGCTCTAGTACATAAGTTATACAGGTGCAAAAGGTTCACACTCAGCCAATAAAAAGATCAAGTTTTGGATTCAACAAAGGAGCAAAGAGGCAACCGAAGGCACCTCTGGGTGGAGGCACCGGACTGTCCGGTGTACACCGGACAGTGTCCGGTGCGCCCAGAGGACTCCAACTCGAACTCTTCGCCTTCGGGAATTCTTGGAAGCCGGCGCGCTATAATTCACCGGACTGTCCGGTGTACACCGGACAGTGTCCGGTGCTCCAAGGAAGCGCGGCGTCCGGAACTCGTCAGCCTCGGGTTCGCGCGGCAGCCGCTCCGCTATAATTCACCGGACATGTCCGGTGTGCACCGGACTGTCCGGTGTACCAGCGGGGCAACGGCTATTTCGGCGCCAACGGCTACCTGCGGTGCATTTAATGCGCGCGCAGCGCGCGCAGACGTCAGGCGCGCCCATACCGGCGCACCGGACAATGAACAGTTGTTGTCCGGTGTGCACCGGACACCCAGGCGGGCCCAGAAGTCAGAAGCTCCAACGGTCAGAATCCAACGGCATTGATGACGTGGCAGGGGCACCGGACTGTCCGGTGTGCACCGGACTGTCCGGTGCGCCATCGAACAGACGCCTCCAGCCAACGGTCAAGTTTGGTGGTTGGGGCTATAAATACCCCAACCACCCCACCATTCATTGTATCCAAGTTTTCCAACTTCCAACTACTTACAAGAGCTAGGCATTCAATTCTAGACACACCAAAGAGATCAAATCCTCTCCAATTCCACTCAAGCCTTTAGTGACTAGCGAGAGAGATTTGCCGTGTTCTTTTGAGCTCTTGCGCTTGGATCGCTTTCTTTCTTTCTCATTTGTTCTTGTGATCAAAACTCAATTGTACACAAGGCAAGAGGCACCAATTGTGTGGTGGCCCTTGCGGGGAAGTTTTGTTCCCGTTTGATTGAGAAGAAGAAAAGCTCACTCGGTCCGAGGGACCGTTTGAGAGAGGGAAGGGTTGAAAGAGACCCGGCCTTTGTGGCCTCCTCAACGGGGAGTAGGTTTGAGAGAACCGAACCTCGGTAAAACAAATCCGCGTGTCTCACTTCATTATTCGCTTGCGATTTGTTTTGCACCCTCTCTCGCGGACTCGTTTATATTTCTAACGCTAACCCAGCTTGTAGGTGTGATTATCTTTGTGATTTTCAGATTCGCCCTATTCACCCCCCCCCTCTAGGCGACTTTCACATATGAATCCCTTGACCGAAAAGCTTTACAGACAGTTCGACCCAAGGACCTCCCTATACTCTGCAGCGACACACTCCCTGTTTGCCCCCTTTCAGGTAAGGTAATCTCTCCCTAGCTTTCCTAATTACTTAGCCGAGAGCTCGTGAATGGGCCCCACACGTAAGCGACTGTGGGTGAGGAAGGGAGACTCAAATAGTGGGTTGGGCTGGCTGGCCGAGTGGCCCACGCGGGCATGAAGCGGGAAAAGCCTGGGTTGGCCAAGGGTTAGAGGATTCGGCCTAGGCGTGGTCCTCCTCTTTTCTTTTCTTTTCTTTTTATTTTTTGTTTTGTTTTCTAATTCCTGATTTCAAAATTCAATTTCAAATTTGGTCCTGAGTTTCAAACACACATTAGATTCATAAATCAAAGTCTCAGCATGGGGTGCAATAGTTATATATATATTTATATATTTATGCTAATTATTATTTTATCCATTTATGGGGATGTTTTCGAATCTATAGTTTATAGACAAAAATGGTTATTCTTTTTAGTATAAATAGTCTCTAGTGTATAAATCCCATGAACAAAACAATTCATTTATATAAACCATTGAAAGTCTAAATGTTTCATTTATTTTATGAAATTCATAATTAAAAATTCTAGTCTCAAGATTTAACTCTAACTTTTGAACTACCAAGAATTTATGTACTTTTAGGGAAATACACCTTACAAAGAAAGGAAACCATTATTAAATGTTATTATTTTTTAACTTAAACTTTTTTGGAGAGTTTTCTAAATCACCAAAATCTGATTTTGTGTGTTATAGACGTTTATGTAGTGTGGACCCTGGAGCGAGCGTTCGCTTTGGGAGTCCTGACTGCGCCATCAGCAATGAAGAAACAATGGACAAGGCCTCGAAAGCCACAGTTTCCTTGACAATTAACTCACTCGACATCATCGAAAGCCTTGACCACCTCCAGCTTGGTCCCATAGGAGGTGGTAACGGCCGGTGGTGTGTGTCGCAATCCACCTTCACCAAGATCATGGGGATGCTAGACCCCGCCCGGGATTCATTCCATGGCCTCCCCCATGTAAGGGTCAGAAGACATGCCTGATTCCCCATCAAACGGGATCAGCCAAATCTTGGCCCAGGAGTGCCTCATGGTCACCTTGGCAGGGACCCCTCCGCGTTCGTGGAAAACCCTAAGGGGGCCCTTGTTGATGCCACGATATATGTCGCGGCGTCCGCCCTGCTCCGATATGACCTGCCATCTCAGGAACCGCTGCTGGGGTGCCCGAGGTCCCTCCACCAGGAGGCGAGGGTTGCTACGATGGCGAACAGTGCAGCTACGACAGAGCACCTAGTAAACACGCCCCATAACAACTGGCATCCGTTGTCACTTGATCTATGGCGGGGTTAGCCCACCACGATTTCCCCAAGCAAGTTAGAACGTCGTGGCCGCCGCGATGCTCTTAAACAAGCTCCCTAAGGTGTAATTTCCGAGCGAACCAAGAACTCACTAGAAAATCTGAGGCCTCCTCAACCTCACCACGCAGCACTAGGTCAAGTGTTTTATGTCACGACATCAGAAGTCAGGGGCTGACAAGTGCACTGTGTCTACACTGTCGGGGAACGACGTCTCGATTGGGTAGTCACCCGAGCCCGATAAAAGACATGACACAGACCTCACCCTGTCGGAACTAGGAGTCAAGCGGAAGAGCACGGAGCGTGCTAGACCCAGGGAGTAGTGAGGAAATATGGAAGGGGTCGAACAACGACTATTGATACAACCGGTGTCACGTGGGCTGATTCAACCCCGATGAGGACCAAAGCCTGAGCCCCTGTCGCCGGGACCTCGGGCTTTCAGCCGTCACATCCTGCGGGCACTAGTACCTAGCATTATAGGCCCCCTCTCTAACATCACGAAGTACTCTAGGGAATTGAACCCCGGTCTTTAGCTAGGAGACTACTGGCTAACGTGTTAGGTGGGAGGGGCAGATCGCGACAACTTCATAATCTGGAACCTCCCCCTATATCTGGCAGACTCGACGCGAGCATGGCTCAAAAACCTTAGGCCTAGGAGCATCTAGAACTGGGCTGACCTCGAGGAAGTTTTCATTGGAAACTTCCAAGGCACATATGCATGCCCAGGCTACCCATGGGACCTTAAGAATTATCGACAAAAATCAGACAAGGCCTTGAGTGACTAAATCTAGCGCTTTTCATGATAATGTAACCAGCCGACCAACCTCGATGATGTCGACGTTATCGGCGCTTTCATCTCGAGGACCATCTGTGGGCACAACGACGTAACATGCATAAGAATGTGACATCGAATGATGTGACTTGGTTAAGGGAGCCACCCTCTCTCAGGAGCTATCGTATGAATTCTAGGGCATCGACGAGTAGGTCCCTGATGCAAAGAGGATGGGCATGACCCTCATAGCGGCAGACAACATGAAGGGAGAGCCACCAGACCCCAGGCAACCCAGCAGACAAGTGGCGCACATGGGTCCATGCCCTTTAAGTGGGAGGGCTCACTCGTTGCCTCCCTCCCTTTACAAGGAAAAGAATACCTCTGTGCGACGACCCTCTAACATGAGGGGCATCCCGAGGGAAGCCTACAAACACTATTTGAGGATCGGTCCTGGCTTCGAGGCCCATGAAATGGGCTACTATGATGTTTCTGCGAGCACGAGCGAAGCACCGTCAAACAAGAGACCGACAAATTCCTTGTGTTCGACATATACGCCGGCTAGGGCATATGACCAACTCGGTACTAGACCAGAGGGAAAATGGGGGATGAAGGACGTACGTCGGTCATGCTGACCTCAATAAAGCACGCCATAAGGACCTATTTCCCCTTTCGCGTACTAGTCAGCAGGCTGACACCACCTCCGGTTGCGAGGCACTGAGTTGGACAACAAGAAGGAAGGACGCTAGCCGACGCTGGGAACATCGAGCGACGAGGACAACTCAACTCATGATGAGGCTTTGTAACACCCTAGATTTGGGGTATAAAATTTCTTCTCTAATATCCACCAAATTCAGGTGTTACACCTCTTCTCCTTTCTCTCCCCATTTTTTTCTCTTTCCTATAGTAGAGGAGTGGTTATTTTATTTAGAAATGTAATTATACTCTAGTAGACAAAACTCCAAGGGAGTATGAAATGTTGCATCATACTGAACCCCAAACTTAATTTTTGTTTGATGCATAGCTTGAGGAGTTCTAATTTGAATTTGTGGCATATTTGAATTTGAATCCAAAAGATAAAATAAAAATAAAAGGAAAACAGAATTCGAAAGAAAAAGAAAAAGGAAAAGGAGCCCGCTTTGCCCTTTCCCTGGCCTTTTGGCCCAAGCAACCCATCCGCGCGCGCCATTGCCCGCTCCCCCCTCTTTCTGCGTGGTGGGTCCCACCTGTCGGCGTCACCCCACTCGCTCACGCGCCCGTTTCCCCCATCTCTCTGTCTACTAGCCTGGCCCCGCTTGTCGGCACCATCGCACGCGTGAGCGTCCTCTCCCGCTGATCCACGGGCCCCGTATATCAGCTCCGTCCCCTTCAATAGTCCACCCGCAAGCTCCGCATGCATGCCAGGGACTTTGCACCCATGTCACGCACTAAGCCCGCAACCACCTCGCCCTCGGCCACTTAAAGCTCCCAGAGCCCCACTCACTCTTCCCCCTCCCTCATTCGCATGTCTGCAAAACCCCCGCCCTAGCCTAGCGTCGTGCGCACGCCAGGGAAGAGCCACCACTGTTCACTGCCGACCCGACCTCATTCTGCTGCCGACGTTGAGGCTCCGCTGTGCTCTTTGACATGATAATCTTTGCCTCGACGTCTGTAGCTCAGAACGCACCCAAATTCATTCTTTCCCCCTCTGATTTCCCCTGCCCGCGCTCACCCGCCCTCTTCCGCGCAGCCGTAGTGCTACCGCCATCAACCCGAGCCATCGTCATGCCCCTGCTGCCGTCCAGAGGTCCCGGAGGTTCCCCTTGAGGTAACAAACCTCCCCTACCCTCTCTTTTTCCCTTTGTTGCTCTTTGTTGCGCGCAATTCATCACCAGAGTTGAGTGGCACCGCCACCGAGCCGCCTCACTGTGGGTGCCACCATCTGGTGCCTACCCCAATGTTATCCTCGCCTTCGTGTTCCCCGCACTTCCCCTAACCTCCCCGAGCCATCCCCATCACCTTGGGACCCTCGAGCGCCCTTGCCCCTCATCTCCGACGAGCCCACACCGCGGACATGGGAGGTGCCGCCCTGGCGGACAGGGAAAGCCGATCGGGACGAGCCATCCGATCCCTGGCATCCATCTCTGATCAGACGGTCCCTTCTTAAATAACTGTACCTAATCCTGATCATCCACCTGAGATCTGATGGCCTAGACTGCCCCGTCCCTCGTCCCCCTATCGCTGGGCCCGACAGGCCAGTCCCACCTGCTCGCCCAGAGCCACTGACCCCCTAGCCCCACCCATCAGTCGCGCGCATCCGCGCCTATGCGCTCACTCTGCCAGTTCTAATCTCGGTCATGGATTCGAGATCCGATGGCCGAGGGAGTCCGATACCCCTTCATGTGGCAATTTTGTTAAAAAAGCCCCCGGGTTTAGAAGAATAGAACTCGTCGTCCTTTTTTATTTTTACCCAAGCCCTTAAAATCTTGTAGTTAGGCCCTCGGGTCTTTGATCAGAAAAATGTGTTTAAAATAGGGTTTTGAATTCCAAAACTTCCAAAATTCATAACTTTGTCATATAAAGTCCAAATTAGGTGCTTCAAATTGCAAAATGTTCATCATGTTTTTTCTACCTATTAAAATAATGTTCATCTACTGTTTTCATATCTCAATTTATAGTTGATCCCTAGTTTAGAGTTGATGCTATAGGAACCCTAATAGAAATAAAATAAATATAGGAACCTCTGATAGATTTTCAAATACTTAACTTTATAGACCCAACACTATTTAATGAGTAATCCCATCCCTGAGGTAACTATATTTGAACAAGTGTTATAACAAGATAGACTTGGTTAGGGAGCAATAAATCTCCTGGCATAGTAACCTACCCCAACTTAGGAAGACCTCATTGTTTTTACCTTTCCATTGAACCTGTGTTTGCTCTGGTGCACATGTTTGGTGTAATGTTCTTTTGTTATTCCCCAAGTGTGTTGAATGAATGATTGTTTTGCGTAGACAACGAGCAGTCTGTGGTTCCCAAGGGCTTTACAGGAGATTTCCGTGAGCAGCAACTTGGTGAAGGCAAGTGTCCTCTGACCCATTATGTCCTACTTACTTTACAATTCATTATCCCACATACCATGATCAACCTAAGGATTGACTAGTTTTATGTTTATCCTGTCCTTGATTACCCTTTTGGGGTTTGGCTATTATGGTTAATATCATGCTAGTGCTTTACTTTAATTAATGAACATGATTAGAATACTTTATGATATGATGATGTTATTTTGGTTATGATAATGAACTTGTGGCACTAAAGGGGACTCGGGCTACTTCCTGAGGACCTCTCCTTAAGGACCTATTCGTTGGATGACCACCCAAGAAAACAGTACAACCATGAGGGTGGTATGGGATGCCCTAAGTTGACTGATTAGAGGAACTTGGGGTATAGTCGGCTTTGCCGTTGTGCCATAAATAGGGTCCGGGCACAGTACTTGCTCTGCCGAGGTTGGGTGTCGAGGTTCGTTCGCTTTGCTTTTGTTAGTCACCCCTTCTATGGGGAGAGGTACTGTGTTTATCAAACTGGAGAAACCTAATGGATGGCTTGACCTCTAGGGAATCTTTGTAAAGGCTACGTAGTGATAGCATAGGACCACATCCTTGACTGGAACGATCGTCTGCGACTAAAGTTAGAGTCTAAAGATGAAAAGAAACCTTGCTCAATGGCATAAGCATCCAGAGGATAAAACATGGTGAACTCGGAACACATGGTTTTATATTCTTTTGTTAGCTATATGTATTCCAGAGGGTAAACACATGCATGTTTTTGTACAACAAAATGGTCGTGCAGTCAATAGACAATCATCAAAATTCTAGTAGGAGGTCGTTGCAAGGTAAATGGGCCTTAATCCATTTATATATTTGTTTTGGAGCTCGATGACCATCACAACCATATGAACTAACTAGTTTGCTAAATTTATGATTCACATATTCATAAGATCAATATCACAGGTTCTAAGTCCAAAAATAGCTCAATTCTAGCAAAAAAAGAGGTAAATCTTGGAGAAGATGAAATTTCAGTAGTTTAGCACTTTAGATAAGCTAAACACCTCCAAGAACCTATTTGATACACCTATAGAGGTTGGAAAGTTCAGATTCAACGTTTCACTCTTTTGGAGCTAGTTTGAGCTAAAACCGAAATATGAATAGAGAATACAAAACAACCAAGTTTCGTGACTTAGATTAATTGAATAGTTTGTAGATATAATTGTCTAAGTCATGGGAACATCCTTAAGTGTAGCCAAACTCAATTGGAGAAGATTTGCTTAAGTTTGTCAAAAACTAGCTATGTAGAGGCGCACTAGACCGGTCCGGTGGTGCACCGGACCGAGTGCGCAGAGAGGATAGAAAACTAGTTTTGGTTGACTGGTGCACCAGACCGGTCTGATGGCTATTTGGACTAGTTTTCTAGAGAGATTGTTTTGGAGCAGCTGAAGACCTGGATATCCAAATCGGTCTGATGGTTCACCAGACCGTCTGAATTCAATGGCTATTTTTAGAAGCCAACGGTCAAGCTAATGTGGCGGAGGTTCGGTGGTGCACCGGCCCGGTTTGGTGTGCCTGATAGGACCTGCCTCCGTTAGAACGGTCACTAAATGAACATTCACTACTACAGCAAACCTCTGTACAGGCGGTTTGGTTCGCCTCTTCACAGGCGGTTCCAGGAACCGCTTGTGGTGCACCGCCTGTGATGTAAAACAACATCACAGGCGGTCAATAAAAAAATCGCCTGTGAAAAGCACATATTACATGCGGTCCAGTTCAAAGGAACCGCCTGTGATAGACAGACATCACAGACGGTTTCTTATCCTAGCCGCTTGTGTTAGGCACACATCACAGGCGGTTTTTAATATAAGTCCGACTGCATACAATATAAATCACAGACGGTTTTTAATATACAGATTCATATACAGAATTTTCAAACACAAATTTCATACACAGATTCACACAGATTGCATACACAGATTTATACATATCAAGTTCCATAATACACAGATTCATCCACATATCAAGTTCCATCGTCATACACAGATTTATACACATATCAAGTTACATAGACAACTAAACATCTCAAAGTTCCATAGACAACTAAACATCTAAAGTTCCTAACTAAAGACCTAAACACTGTGTGATATTGTGTACAAACTTAGTTCTGGGAATTGTTGCAAATTTCCATTTGTATTGTAGAATAGCCCTTGTTGATGAAGAACTTCACGGCGCATAAAGTAAAGCAAGTCTCTTACAACCTTAGCCACGCCGACGGAAACCATATCTCTTTCTAACCATTCAGCATTGATCTTGGATTTAGGAACCTGCAATGAAAGCAAAAAACAAGCAGTGCTAAGAGTAATGTGATGAGCAACAATATAACATAAAAATTGCAACATAGACAATAATAGCGAACTTACATCCTCACGATTGACCATGTAATGGAAGGTGACACGACACCATTCGCATACATAATAACCGCACAGGACAGTACCCGGAGGTTGTTTGTCACCATATGGAAATAATGATATTGACAAATTAGGCTTGTCCTCTGGATGTCCGTTGTATATTCGAAATTTGAGAAGCTTTATTGAAGCGGCCAAAAAGAACGCGAATTTGCGAAAGAGCAAGGAGATATTATGTCCGTGCATCGACTGTGATAATAAGATAGCTTGGAGAGATACAGGAGTAATCCAATCACATTTGCTAAAAAGAGGGTTTAAAAACAATTACACGATATGGTCAGAACATGGTGAGTTGGATCCGTGTGAAGTGCCTGGTAATGACGAGAGAGTTGTCGGAATTTTAGATCTTAAAGTTGATGGTAAAGTGGATAATGTGGATGCTAATCAAGATTTTGAAGAATTTGATTGCGAAGAGATGTTGCGCCATATGGAACTAGAAATGTTGAGTTCTGTGGGATCGCAGAAAGGGCTATCTAAAATGGAGGGACTGGAAAGTGCTTCAAAAGAACCTTTATATGATGAATCAAAGGGTTGTGACAAAGAGTTTACTACACTGCGTACAGTTCTAGAACTTCTGAAGTTGAAGGCTAGCGCCGGATGGTCTGATACTAGCTTCACAGATCTTTTGAATTTTCTGTCCCAATTACACCAAAACCCAACAAACTACCAACAAGCACTTATAAAGCGAAGAAGCTTATATCTCCCATAGCTCTGGGTGTGCAAAAAATTCATGCATGTCCGAACCATTGTATTATGTATCGTGGCGATTTTGAGAACGCATCAAGATGCCCAGTTTGCAATGTCAGTCGATACAAGAAGAGCTACAATCAAGACTGTGTAAAAAAATTCCCGAAGAAAAATAAAAACAAGAAATCCACTATTGGACCTGAAAGTGACGATGACACTTTTGATGACATGGATGGGAAAAAGAATTCAAAGAACCCAGCTTTGGTGATGTGGTATCTTCCAGTAATTGATCGCTTAAAACGTTTGTTCTCAAATCCTAGGGAGGCTGAGCTTATGCGTTGGCATGCTGAAAATCGCAAGCAGAATAACAAACAGATTCGACACCCTGCTAATGCATCACAATGGAAAAATTTCGATCTTATGTATCCTGAGTTTGCCAAAGAAACTAGAAATGTAAGATTTGCTTTGGGTACAGACGGAATGAATCCATTTGGTGAAAAAAAGAAGTGTACATAGCACCTGGCCCGTGACTTTAATGATGTACAACCTTCCATCATGGCTGTGTCACAAAAGAAAGTACATTATGTTGACTATTCTTATTCAAGGTCCGAAATCAGCTGGTGTTGATATTGATGTGTTCCTAGAACCTCTTATGGAAGATATGACAAAGCTCTGGAATGAAGGAGTTAGAATATGGGATGAGTATTGCCATGAGTATTTCAACTTAAGAGCAATTATATTTGTTACCATCCATGATTCTCCCGGTGGCGCCACACTATCAGGGCAAAAGACTAAAGGAAAGAATGGTTGTGTAGTGTGCGTCGATGGAACGGCTTCCATGTACCTTAAATCATCCAAGAAGTTGGTGTTCATGGGACACAGACGGTTCTTGATGAAGCAGCATAAGTACCGAAAGATGAAAGCAGAATTTAACAATCAACTGGAAAGTGAAGGTGCACCAAAGCCTTATAGTGGGAAACTTGTTTTTGAAATTGTAAAGAACATTCATGTTGTATTCGGAAAGGGAAAAAACAAAGGAGAAAAGAGAAAGAGAACTGACCCTTCAACTTACACAACTTTCAAGAAGCAATCAATTTTTTTCAAGTACCTCCCATACTGGAAGGATATGGAAATTTGCCACAGCATTGATTTGATGCATGTAACAAAAAATGTTTTTGACAGCATCATTGGAACCTTGCTGGGCATGCCGAGTAAGACAAAAGACGGACTCAAATCACGCAATGATCTAGTAGATCTTCAAATCAGACCGGAACTTCATCCAGTGGATAGTGGCAAAGGGAAGCCTTACCTCCCCCCAGCTAGCTACAACTTGTCAGTTGAGGAGAGAACAAAGATTTGCAAATGTTTGCGTGGGATCAAAGTGCCCACAGGTTTCTCATCCAATATCAGCATACTAGTCAGGATGAAGGACTTGTCTCTATTTGGCTACAACTCTCATGACTGCCATGTGATGATGACGGTGTTCCTCCCAATTGCGGTAAGAGCCCTCGAAACAAAGCATGTCAAAGTTGTCATCACACGTTTGTGTTACTTTTTCAATGCGGTTTCACAAAAAGTAATAGCTTTAGAAGACTTGGACTATCTAAAGGCATACATCATCGAGACTATGTGCAAGCTTGAAATGTGTTTTCCTCCATCATTTTTTGATATGCAAGTACACCTAATCATACATCTCGTGGATCAGATAAAAATATTAGGGCCACTATATTTACATCATATGTTTCAGTTGGAGCGATACCTGGGAGTATTAAAAGGTTATGTGCGAAATCGCGCTCACCCAGAGGGTTCAATCATGGAGGGATACACTACAGAAGAAGTGATTGAGAGCTGTATAGATTACATCAGTGACAGAACAATGATAGGTGTGCCTGTACCTAAACATGAGGGTAAACTATGTGGGAGAGGGAGAATGGGCAAGAAAACTTTTCGCGTTGAGGATTACAAGCTAGTACATTGTGCTCATGGTAGTGTACTACAACATCTCACGATAGCCGAGCCTTACATAGAGGAACACCTGGATGAGCTTTGTAAAGAAAATCAGAACCGCACAAAGGACTGGATCATGAGGGAGCACAAACATCGTTTCAGCGAATGGTTAATGGACAAAAACATCTCATTCGGAGACTCTTTGGAAGAGAAAACAATGAAGAATTTGGCTTCTGGGCCATCGTGTTTTGTGACATCATGGCAAGCATATGACATCAATGGGTACGCATTCTACACTAAATCAAAAGACATGAAAAGCGTTGCACAAAATAGCGGTGTTCGTATCGATGCTTTTGACCTACATGGACAGAATACCACATATTTTGGATTCATAGAGGAAATATGGGAACTTGATTATGGCCCAAGCATGAAAATACCCTTATTTAAGTGCCAATGGGTACAACATCCCGTGGGGGTGATAGTGGATAACTACGGACTCACACTGGTAGACTTAAAGAAAGTAGGATATAAAGATGACCCGTGGGTTCTCGCTGAATGTGTTGCACAAGTGTTCTATGTACTCGATCCAGCAGATGAGAAGATGCATGTAGTTATTTCTGGAAAGCAAAAAATTGTTGGAGTTGAGAATGTGGGAGACCAAGATGAGGAATATAATAAGTATGAAGAGATGTTCGTCTTTAACGGTCCAGAGAGAATCAAGTGTGTGGAAAAGAAAATTGATAAGAACTTAAAGCCATACATGCGGAAAAATGGTAGTTCATGAAAAATTGTATGAATCAAATTGTATTTGTTATCATGTATGATCGACTATGAATTGTGGTTGCCAATTAATTTAAAATCTCTCTAGTTATCTATGTGTGCTATTATAATTCATTTAAATTGTATTTGCATATTTTTGTTAAAAATTAAATATTAATTCATTTAAATTGTATTTGCATATTTCTGTTAAAAATTAAATATTAATTCATTTAAATTGCATTTGCATATTTCTGTTAAAAATTAAAATTATTTTCATATTTAAATTGTATTTTCATATTTTTACAATCACAGGCGGTTTTTTCTTAGGGTCCGTTTGTGAAAAGGATAGAGCACCACAGGCGGTCCTAAACAAAAACCGCTTGTGATACTATTACATCACAGGCGTACTGAACCGCTTGGGACATCACAGGCGGTTTTCTAACCGAACCGCTTGTGATGTAAAAAGCCTATCGCTTGTATAGAGCCAAATTGTACTAGTGATTCTAACAGGGGTCCGGTGTGCCATCGAACTGTCATTGTAGGATGTTCGGTGTGCCACCGTAGAAAGTCAACTTTCCCTACTTCATTCCGATGGTTGTGGGCTTGTCGGGGCTATAAATACCCCCAACCAGCATTCAAGGCACACAAGAGCTACACAAAACATACATACATTTATTGCAACAACTCCAAGTCATCCAAAGCCTCCTAAGTGACGCATTCGATTGATTTGAGCTAAGTGAATAGTGCCTTGTGGAGAGTTTGCATTTGAGTTCGTTGCTCGGTTCTTGTGCTCTTGAGTTTCTTTGTTACTCGCATTGTCGTTCTCATACTTGTAAATAGAGATGGCAATGGGGAATTCCCCATCGGGGAACTGCTCACCATCCTCGTCCCCGTGGGGAGAAAAATTCTCTGTCCCCGCGAACGCTCCTGGGGAGACTATTTCGCCCATTCCCATCCCCATCGAGGAATTTATCCCCGTAGGTAAATATAATATTTAGAGTCAAACTAAAGATGATTATATTAAACCAATATAAATTTAGCAAACAAAATTTAAAAATACAAGAAATGTCTACTTTAAAGTGTAGTATGCTATTTTATAATAGGCTATGCATTGAATTATCAGTATAATTTTAACATACAAATGGACTAATTTAGATGAAGAAAATTTCGCAGGCGGGTATGCGGGGAATGGGGGATGGTTCCCCATCCCCATGAGCCCGACGGGGACAAAGTTTTTCCTATTTTGATCCCTGTGGGGACTAAATTTCCCTCATCCCCGTCTCCTAATAGAGGAACTCCCCGTGGGGAACCGGGGATCGGGTCCCCATTGCCATCTCTACTTGTAAATCTAGCAAGAGACTCCAATGTTGTGTGGAGATCCTTGTGGAGACTTAGTGTCTCTTGATTTGAGAAGGAACACTCAAACAGTCTAAGTGATTGTTTGAGGGAGGGAAATGGTTGAAAAATGCCTATCCTAAGTGGACTCCTCAATAGGGATGTAGGTTCTATGGAGCCGAACCTTGGGAAACAAATCTCCCGTGTCTTTATGTTGTGTTTGATTGTGATTTGTTTCTTCCTCTCCCTTGTGCTTGATAGTTCTCTTCCTTGCGCTTGACTAAATCAATTGTGTTGATCCCAAGTAAATTCTGCAATCACATAGAGCAACACTTGCAAGAAGAACTACTCTCTCTCACTTTGATTGAATTGTTTACCGTTCTAACGCCTATCCGGGTTTGAGTTTTTGTATTTAGCGATAAATTTTCCCCTCCTCTAGGCGACTTTCAATTGGTACCAAAGATCGACACTTCATCTAGAGTCGAACAACTTGAAGTGATGTCGGGAGAAGTCGCTGGCAAGAACGAGAAGATGCCCTCGAGAGAAAAGCCTAAAGGAAAGATGCCGTCAGGAGAAAAGCCCAAAGGAAAAGTGCCCTCGAGGGAGAAGCACAAGGGAAAGAAAGAAGAATCCCAAGGCTCCTCCAGATAGCGTAAGAAGAAGGACGACAATAAGAAAAGGATGAGTAAGGTGGTCTACTATGAGACCAACACTTCTTCATCACCTTCTACATCTCGTGTTGAATCTACATCTTCAAAGCACCATGAGAGCAAACCGGTTAACCAAATTCTATTTTGTTATCCTTGCATTCCTAAACATACTCCTTTGTTTTTAGTTCTATTAGGAAAATCATCACAATTTGATGGCGAGGATTATTCATGGTGGAGTCTTAAAATGAAGAGTCACTTATACTCATTCCACTCAAGTATTTGGGATGTTGTTGATTTAGGAATGAAGATACCAGAGATCGGTAATGAGGACTACGACCCAGATGAGGTGGCCCAAATCATCCACCGCAACCCAAGCCATAACGGTATTGCATACCTCTTTATGTATGGAAGAATACAACAAGGTGAATGGGTTGAGAACCGCTAAGGAGATTTAGGATGCACTCAAGACAACAAACGAAGGTGACAAGATCACCAAGATCACAATGATGGAGCTCATTGAAGGAGAACTCGGAAGGTTTGCCATCAACAACAGAGAAGGATCATAAGAGATGTACAACCGATTCAAGTCATCGGTGAACCAAATCCCTAACCTCGGGAGCACAAAGTGGACCGACCATGAAGTCATTAAACTCATGCTAAGGTCACTCATTTCATGTAATGATACACTTGTTACTTTATTGCGTAAAAATCCTAGGTACAAGGTGATGACCCTCGAGGAGGTGCTTGTCAAGTTCCTTAGCCATGAGATGATGGTTAAGGAGTCCAAACACGTCGAGGACTTCGCTCAAGGAAATGTATCCGCCACCGAGCCACGAGTTGTTGCCTTCAAGGCAACAAGTGAGACGAAGGAGGTAGGGGCACCAAGCAAGGAGCTTTCAAATGACCCCTCCAAGCTTGATGATGAGATGGCTCTCATCATCAAAACCTTTCGACTAATCTTAAAGAGCCACAAGGGAAAAGTGATACTAAACACTGACAAACAAAAGTGCCATCTTTCAGCCCACATGTTTCAGACACAATTGTTGAACTAAATGTAGCAAACATAGGAGCATAAAGTGCATAGCAAACTAAACCAATAAACAGAGCATAACAAACAAACATCTATGGTTGTGGACTCCTAAAACGTCAAGCTAAAATCTCCTGTTTCAGTAACTTGAAAAATTGTTTGGCCTCATCATCCATTGTAATATTGTTTGGCCTCATCATCCATTGTACTCGTGTCAGTTTCCATCACCTTTTTGTCATGCTGATCTCTTTCAAGGTCTAGCTTTTGCTTCTCCAGCTCTCTTCCTTTGTCTAGCTTTTGCTTCTATAACTCAAAGAACATGCCATCACGTGCCTTTTGATTGTTGTATGGCTACACTCTGGATTCTCTATATTTTCATTTCTTCAATGAGTGGATAACAATCGTTGTCTTCCCTTTTTCTGGCTTGCAAATTTTCCTTCTCAGCCTTCCTTCTAGGAGGTCTAGGAAGGTTAACAGTGTCACCATCAGTACCATTTTCAGCATCCAAATTTGTGACCATAATGGGACCTTTTATTGATGACTACTTTGGCTCATGCCTAAGAATATTCCACGCATGGAACCGTGTAAAGGCCTTTTTTCTTAACTGATGGAACACATATTTTCTTCAGCAATCTAAAAAATAACATGGCAAACACATGCGATGTTTGTATGGCAATCAAGATCTATAAACATAAACAATTTACCTTATCATTGATTGTCTTTCCACTTTCATTCTTTCTCTCTATGGCTTCGTAGTAACTTTGAAAAAGACTAACTTCTTTTTGGATTATCCCCCACCTATGTTGCAACGATGCATAATTATGATGTGGTTGAAAATATAAGTTGTCATAATAATATTTGTGAATTCATTCCCAAAATCGACCATCTTTTTGATCCCATCTAGCAATAGGATCTTTGCTAACATTTAGATAAGCCGACACAAGCAACATGTCCTCGTTTTGTTTAAAACTTTTTAATCGGTCCTTTGAATTTGTCTGAAAATTCATGTCAGCTGCAAGCAGTGACTTTGAGAATTCAGAATCATATTCAACATTGTCCCTTGAGCCTAAAGCTTGTACTTCATCTTGGTTAAGCAAATTTATGAAGTAGTTATCTTTGGAGGACATTGTACTACAAAACAAAACAAGTAATATATAGACATGCCATCAACCTGTGTAATCAACTAATGGGGAACAACAATTCAAACAAAACTAGCTGAATGCCCGTGCGTTGCAACGGGAATATATAATACCAGTATACTACGATAACTTATATACAAAATGTGTGTTATATTGTTATGAGAAAATGTTTCATAATCAATTTGTGATCCTAGCCATACATAAATTTTGTTATTTTAATCTAGTTATTTCACCACTACATTGCAACCATCAGTATCATGCAGACTTTGATATATGCCACGATTTGTATGGTCTCATCATTGGAGAGCACGTTCCACACATGCCGGAAAAATTCCCTCGTACATCGTTAGTCATCAAACACGCACCACCATATGCTCTTGCTTAAACAAAAAGGTAAGTGTGTATGTGTTTGCGAAGAGAATTAAAGGCAGGCCGACACAAAAGCTACCCTGACGGTGGCGAGGATGACGAACTGGTCACTGTTGTCGATCCTCCTCTGTGTCACCTCCGGCGCCAAGATGACGTCACAATCCTCGATATAGTAGTCGTCGAACGCACGCGACATGACGAGTACCGATGACTCTTGGTTGGGCTGCCAAACGAAGTGCACCCCGGGCTCATCAGCGAGGTAGTACCCCTGGCCGTTGCACCACCGGATGCGCTATTCCACTACATACATCACGTTCGAGGACACTCACACAACGTCAGCAACGTCCATCGTCCCAGCGCACAAGAATTCATGTCTGGTCAGTAGCGACTTACGTGGTAGGTTGGGCTTCAGGTGGACGATGAGCTGGACGGCGTGATGGCGTCGTCGTCGGATGCGGTGTCCAGAACAACCCGTCGACGTTGGCGACAACCATGAGCCCCCTGCTTAATGATGGACAGCGCGGTGCAGCTGCTCTGGACCGCGTCCAAGCGGCGGCTTCGCGGGAGCTTGTCGTACACAGTAGCGCATGCGACCACGTAATACTGCTTTTAGAGGTCGAACTGACAGTCGCCAAGCTTCTTCTCGTCATCGATGAGCGACGACAACGCGAGTGCCTCCTGCTCATGGAGTTTGTTCAGGGTTTGAAGTAGGAAACATGGATTCATGCTTAGCTTTGGTTTATGAAAATGACTCACAAGTCTGATCCATGGAAAAAATATTACGAAGAAAAAATGTCACACATGCAAAAAAGGGAATTTAAGTATAATGCATTATTCAAACAAAAGAAATAACATGCAAAGCTCTTCTTTAAATAATATTACCTCCATCCAAAAATATAATTTAAGAATCTCGGTGATACTTATCTACTACTACGCATTGTGCAATGGTAGCAAGTGAGCTTGGAGAGAGATGTAGTAGATGTGTTTCCTGTCATAGATGTAGACATAAACACATATAGGTGGGTGCCCGTGCGTTGCAACAGAAACATTTAATATCATGATAACTTATGAACAAATGTGTGTTATACTGTTATGTGAAAATGTTTCGTAATTAATTTGTGATCCTAGCCATACATAAATTTTGTTATTTCAATCTAACTATTTCATCACTACATTGCAACCAACAGCACCGTGCAGACTTCTATACATGATAGCTGAATGCCCGTGCGTTGCAACGGGAATATATAATACCAGTATACTACGATAACTTATATACAAAATATGTGTTATACCGTTATGAGAAAATGTTTCATAATCAATTTGTGATTCTGGCCATACATAAATTTTGTTATTTATAATCTATTTGTTTCACCACTACATTGCAACCATCAGTATCATGCAGACTTCGATATATGTCACGATTTGCATGGTCTCATTATTGGAGAGCATGTTTCACACATACCGGAAGAAATTCCCTCGTACATCGTTAGTCATCGGACACGTACCACCATACGCTTTTGCTTAAACAAAAAGGTAAGTGTGTGTTTGCAAGACTAATGGTCAAACATCGTATAACCATAAAGTTAGAATACTATATTAATATATTAAATAAATTAATCCAATAGACATAGATTAACCCAATTAACATAGGATAAATAAATATGTAATTATAAAAGTATAAAATATGATATAATCAATGTTGTTACTGCGTAGTAAATATTCATACGAGACTAACACAACTGGAACGATTCAATTTGGAATTAAAATGGGGAAGTTACGAATTTCCAAAGTTTCTATGTATTTGATATAGGATTAATTAGGAAATTAATTTTATTGTTGTTTTCATGACAAAACAGAGGTATTATGTGATAAAAATAATATTATAGAATTATAGAAATTAGAATAAACTCATTTGGATTTAATATGAAATTTCCATGAATTAAATGGGTTTTTGCAATTATTTTTAAACTAAAAATCAATTTCTAAACTCCTTTTCCCTATTTTTTTTATTTCCTGGACTGCGTCCCAAATTCCAGAAAGATCAGGGGCCAAGCTATAAATGTTTTTCTAGACTCAGTGAGCATACAGAGTGGACGGCGGGTTAAACACAAAAGACGTCTTAGTTGAAGTTGTACACAATTCAACATGAGTCATGTTGGCTAGAGGGTGGAAGGCTAGGCATTCTGCTCAATAGATCCAAGGTTCAATCCCTAAGCAGCCAGCTACGGTTTGATTTTTTTTCTGCGCGCGGAACGGGAGAGGGCAGAACGGCAGACTACTATTGCTTACTTAATAAGTATTCAAACAAAATTAATCAGTAAGCACAAACAATCATGAACATTAAAGCAGTGTGTTTGAATAGAGATAACCATTAAGAGCGGTTTAGCCTTAGGCTGTCTCCAGCAACGTCCTCTATATCCATCCTCTATATCTGTACTTTACAGTCTCCTCTAAAAGATTCCATCATCTATATCTCATTCCTCTCCAACAACGTCCTCTAAATCACGTCCTCTATACTCAAATATCTATATTAGAGACATTTTTTATTTTTTATTTTTGTACATACGTATTTGTTATACTCTCAAATGTATTGTACATATTTTAGTTTTACTAAACCGGTTATTTAAAGTATTCAAATGAATAGAGGACCATTTAGAGTTTCTCTATATATAGAGAATCCAGCAGCGTGCTCTATATTTAGAGAACCGTTTAGAGAACGCTGCTGGAGGGCGTAGAGGACCATTTAGTCCTCTATATTTAGGGTACAGAACCCTTTAGAGTGCCTTGCTGGAGCTAGCCTTAGGCTGTGACATGGCACTGCCATTTATGGTGCTCCCACCAGATGTTTGGCGAAAACCAGTTCAGCCTCCTAGAACCGCACCAATTGTAGCCTGGAGCGATGACTTGCGTCGAGCATTGATTGCAGCCTCTTGGACACGTTGCCCGTGGTCCATTGATGGGTAAGGCTATTCACAATGGAGGTTTCATGAGGTGTTTCATGTATTAATTAGCCTGCCACATCAGCTATTTTGATGACATGTCACATCATTTAAGAAGGAAGAGTTTCATGGGGATGAAACTATGTTAACTCGTTTCCAATGTCTTGGAAACTGTGTGAAACCTCTACTGAGAGTGTTTTATTTTATCTTCATATAATTGAGTAAATTCTATTGGTTGTTTATATGCAGCATTTAAGAAGTACGTTGACATATGAAATAGTAAGATGAAACTCTCTATTGAGAGAGGGTATTTCATTCATCCATAAATCTGATATGTCATTTTTGGAAACAGAGACATGAAATCCTCATTGTGAGTAGCCTAATGGGGACAAGAGATCGTGGGGCAGGGGGAAGTGCACGTGGGGGGCGACGGTTGTGCACGCAAGTGCTATTGCTGCTAGTGGGGTAGGGGGAAGTGCCCACAAGGGCGTCAATATCGGGGGTGATTGTCTAAGGCTGAGTCCAGTGCACAGCCTCCCTCTCGCCCCTGCCATGTCAGCTCTCGCCTCCACTCTCGCCTCTGCTGCTCCAGTGCACAGGCTGCAGCAGGCTACAGCCTCAGGCTATAGCCACATCAGCTTTTCTATTTCAGAATTAAGTAATTCACGCGGATTTATTTCAACGCTCAGAAAACACACAACATAATATTTTTTATTGAATTAAAAATTACAAATTGCGTAATAATTAAAATAAAATTACATTTGGTCGACGACAGAACTCCTCCCCATAACAATGAATGATACCCTCACAAAACTTCTCTAGACACTCAAAAATTTGTGATTTTTTGCATTTTTTTCGAATTTTTTGGACTCCAAACGGTCAAAAACGGCTAGTTGCAACGACTAGCACACGTGGACCAATCAGATCACGACACGTGGACCAGTCAGATCGCGCCACGTCGCTCTCGCCCCGCCAGTGCCTCGCCTCGCTCTCGCCTCCCTCTCGCCCGCCTCTCGCCCGGGCGGGCGCTCCACGCGGGCGAGAGCGAGGCGATACCGCCCGCTCTCGCCGGGCGCGAGCGTCGTCGCCCGGCGACCCTCTCTCGCCCGCCTTTCGCCCACGCGCGGGCGGTAGCGGCTCTCTCTCGCCCGCGATGCCACCAACCTAAGAAGAGAAGGGTGACACTACGTAATAGGAGATGGGGACGCCGGCTCAGGGATAGATGGTTGGTGGCGATGCCTCCATGGGGCGACCAAGCAGCTGCTCCTAGGGGTAGCACAACAAGGGGATCAGGTAAACACAAGGGCGCGAGGAAGAAGGCAAGGATGCTGTAGGTGCGCCTTGGGTAGAAGGAAGAAAACGATGGGATCTAGAGGACGTAAGGAAGGAGATGGCAACGATGAATGTTCCGATCATTTCAATCCAGGGATAGGGCAGCTGTATACATGTTGTATATTTGGGATATAAGAGCAACTCTAATAGTTATGTAAATTTTAGCTCTCTAAATCATATATTTAAGAAGTTGCTAAATGGCTTTTGGGGTAAAAAAAATGTGAGTTCTCCAATAGTTCTCTAAATGTAGGTTGTAATTTTGTTTTGTATTTATCCACATAAAAAATAAGTCACAAAAACTATATAATGCAGTCAACATTTTTGTTTAGGGAGTTGTTAAATGGTTGCCAAATGTAGAGAGAAAAATGAGGTTAGATGACAAGTTGTTAAATTTAGAAAGTTAATTTAGAGAACTGTTGGAGAATAGTTTTCATGTTAACTACATAAATTATTGATTTAGGAAGTCTTTTAGAGAACTACTGGAGTTGCTCTAAGACGAGGTGCCCTATTCAGTTTTAATTTTTTATGAAATAGGGAAATTGTTGGAGCTATATTTATAGAAAGTGCTTTATAATACAAGATACAATACCTGTATAGGGCATTGTTGGAGATGATCTAGAGAGACTAAGGGCATATTTGGTGTGGCGCCTAAGCCGCCACACCGCGCCATACTTTTCAAGTCATAGGTGTGACAGCTGATTTGACCGCCGCGGGTTAGACACGGTGTGGCGGCTTAGGCGTCACACCAAACATGCCCTAAAATTTAGTCCAGAATCTCTACAACTATTAAGAACCGATTGTAGACTGCCCCCGCCCGCCCGCCTACCTAAGCCCGCCCGCCGCGGCCGCCGCAAACGCCGCGACCTGCACCCCCGCCCGCCGCGGCCGCCGCGAACGCCGCGACCTGCATTCACGCCCGCCATCCAGCCCGCCCCCCGCCATCCAGCCCGCAAGCCGCAATTCCGCCGCGGCCGCAGGAGCCGCCGTGACCCCGACCGCCGCAATCACAGGTCCAGGGGCGCCGCCGCTTCCCACCACCACCACCACCTCCGCCGGACGTTCCATGTCGTCGCCTGCCGACCCCTGCCCACCGCCTTCGCCGGCCGCCGCCTCGTGGCCTGGGTCACCAGGCAGCCGTCGTCACGCCTCGCCGATTGGCCGGTCAGGGCGCTGGCTATGGGGTCACGAAGGAGGCCAGGGCCAGCCCTCGCAGGGAGTATCGGGGGATCCCCGGGGATGGTAGCGACATGGGGGACGTTGGGGTCACCAGCCCCACGCCGTCATGGCCTCCGCGAAACAGGGCAGATGACCCCAAACTGAAACTTTGGTTCCACTTTTGCTTTTCCAAGGCTCTCAACTTCATATTTCACCATCCAACACTTACACAAACCATTCTGGGAGAACATGGCGAATTGAACTGAAAGAAGACCATAGTTTCTTTCTGTATAAAAAATATATATACGTTGGTCTTGACCATTCTCTCATTTTTGCTAAAACTTTTGCAGGCCAAGCATTCCTTGCCCCAGCAGTACATTCACGCGTTCAAAGACGAACAATTTACGACATCTCCAGTGTCTCATTCTGGGGCTTGATTGTCTGCACGGCTGCCATTTCTTATTTCCTTTTGTTTACATCAGCTAGCTTATTACCTGCCATCTGGACTTATATTTTGTAGTTAGCAAGGTAACTAGATATTAGAACGGGTCAAAATTTTCACCATTTCTTATTTCCTTTTGTTTACATCAGCTAGCTTATTACCTGCCATCTGAAATTTTAATTAAGTAAACTGAAACTTTGGTTCCACTTTTGCTTTTCCAAGGCTCTCAACTTCATATTTCACCATCCAACACTTACACAAACCATTCTGGGAGAACATGGCGAAATTGAACTGAAAGGATTCTTATTTCCTTTTGTTTACATCAGCTAGCTTATTACCTGCCATCTGGACTTATATTTTGTAGTTAGCAAGGTAACTAGATATTAGAACGGGTCAAAATTTTCACCATTTCTTATTTCCTTTTGTTTACATCAGCTAGCTTATTACCTACCATCTGAAATTTTAATTAAGTAAACTGAAACTTTGGTTCCACTTTTGCTTTTCCAAGGCTCTCAACTTCATATTTCACCATCCAGCACTTACACAAACCATTCTGGGAGAACATGGCGAAATTGAACTGAAAGGAGACCATAGTTTCTTTTTGTATAAAAAATATATATACGCTGGTCTTGACCATTCTCTCATTTTTGCTAAAACTTTTGCAGGCCGAGCATTCCTTGCCCCAACAGTACATTCACGCGTTCAAAGACGGACAATTTACGACATCTCCAGTGTCTCATTCTGGGGCTTGATTGTCTGCACGGCTGCCATTTCTTATTTCCTTTTGTTTACATCAGCTAGCTTATTACCTGCCATCTGGACTTATATTTTGTAGTTAGCAAGGTAACCCACTGCACAACCCGCTGCTCCGCCTCGAGCGCATGTGCTGCGGGTGGCTCGGCGTCATCTTTGAGTGGGAGGGGGTCATCGTTGAGGATGATGCCGAATTGGAAAGGCAGGCGTGGTTGACCCTGGCACAGGAGGAGGGCAAGTCGCCGCCTCCCGCTTTTGTGTTGCGGAGAGTCGAAGGGATGAAGAACGAGCAGGCGATTTCTGAGGTTCTCTGCTGGTCTCGGGATCCCTCCGAGCTTAGAAGTTTTATCACAGTATTGCGAGTCATGGAGTAGAGATGATGCTCAAAGGCAGTACATTGTAGCACTTGGTATACCAGAAGAATGGATGCATGAAGCTCTGGTGAGTAGAAAACTTCTTTAGTAATATGCTTTGCAAATGGTTTATAATGCCAGTGCATGAAAAAACATCACACATGAAGCATGTGTAGCTAATGAGCTCTATATACAGGCTCTTTATCACGAATACTATGGAGATAAATAGGGCGCACTGGAGAATTTGATTCAGTGTGGCAACTGGAAGAAAGCTCATACTATTTTCGTGACTTCTGTTGCTCATTCTATGTTTCTGTCATGTAAGTTTTGCTTACAGTGCCCTAAACATTTTTTCAATGAATTTCTTTATTTGGTAAATATATTACCCTTTTTTCACCATGGTTGAAACATATTGCTTTTGATGTGCATAAATATACAGCTGCACGTATTTCCTAGAAACCTCATGATGAGTTTGTTCAAACAATCTATTCATTTTATTATCATTTTTTTTCATAAACATGGCATTCCTGGTATGAATATGCAGTCACTTCATTCGTTGTTATTTTGGCTCAGCTAACCATCAGGAGGTCTGGAGGATCACAAGTGCCTTGGAGAACCACAAGTATGAAATTGCTGGCTGGGACCTTGGTGCCGGAATATACATAGACTTCTACGTTCTGAAGAACTCAATGCAAGAAAGAAATGCCATGGATGATTCGGTACAAGCCCTTACTTCAGAGACAAACTCACAAGCATTTCCTTGTAGAACTGTGGCTGAAATCAGCATTACTTTTTTTTGTTTCAGGGTTCACTCGAGGAGATGAGTGAATCATGCAGATGTTTCTTTGGCCGATTAAACGAGTCGTTGTTAGTCTGGGGAAGCAAATTACCTGTTGAGTCAAGGTAACGTTTGATTCTACAGTATGTGACTGATCCACATCCACTATCTAAAACCATTTCCTTCTGTACCATGTTTTGATGGAGTTGGGCCACTGGATTATAATGAGTTGATGCAAATAGCAAACCTAAACTACCTGAGGAACTTCACTGTTATGTTAAATTGTTCAAATCCCAGCTGATCAGGACCATTTGGAATTCTGAAGCATTCTTGTTTAGGTTTATATTTGGAGTATTCTCTCACTGGGCTTGCTGACAGTGTCGTGTTTGACAGGGCATGCTACTCGAAGATGGTAGAGGAGCTATGCGCGCTTCTGGTGGACACCCCAAGCGAGACGCTGAACCTACCCATGGGGTGTCTTCTAACGATGCTCAACACTCCAGTTCCGGACGAGAGCAGGTCGTCGTACCTGCAGGACGCACTCTCCGTCTTCACTGAAATCCTTTGCAGCGATCCGTAGCACAAGGGTCCACGGTGTTGCCATAATCTGGGTGAAGGGAAGTGAAGCCTACAGGCAACACGCCGAAGAGTTTGTACGTCTCATGTTTGGTACTTGTAGAAAAAATTAGGAATGTATAACTATGACCTGATGTTGCTCCGGTGAATTTGTAACTCCGTCTGAAGACATGTGTCGGGATTTTCGTTGTATGTGAGTACCAGGTCTTGTGAAACGTTGACTTGCGAGCTGTACCAATAGGGAGTGATTTCCTGGGCTTCATTTCCTGTGTATCCGTGTGTGTGTTTGTGTGATTATTACAGGGAAGGTCAGCGTCACGGCGACCCGTGCTTCGGGGTACATTGGAGATTATTGAGGACTTCGTTTCAGCCGTAAATCACAGGGATTAAAGAGTGCGTTCGTTTGTTCAGGATTGAGGCCAGGAATGGTTCCGGTTGATCAAAGCTTATACAAATTAGATAAACATTTCTGGTTGGATTGGTTTTAGGTCATGATTCTGGAACAAATGAACACACCCACTTGGAAATGATTTAGTCCCCCTCAATACCACTCATTACGATCTTGATTCAACCCACTTGGAAATGATTTAGGCCCTGTTTGGTTTCTTTAGTCACTAAACTAAATTTTAATGACTAAAGTTTAGTCCCTAAAGCACCCCGTTTGGTTCTAATGACTAACCCGGACTAAAGAGCATTAATTGCTATGGATAATGACTGTTTTACCCCTATTAATTAATGAATGTTTGCTATAAAAAGAAAGTGGAGAGGGCAAATAAGGTAAAAATATTATTTTAGTCCCTTTTAGTCATCCCCTTGGTGACTAAAAAACTAAAGTTTAGTCACCCCACTTTAGTTAACGTGTTTACTTATTTAGGGACTAAAATTGTAAACTTTAGTCACTAAACTTTAGTCACCTTAAACCAAACGGGGCCTTAGTCCCCCTCAATACCACTCATTACGATCTTGATTCGGGAGTGTTGATCTTGCTCTGGCGTGCATGTATGAGGTTCAGGTCACGCCTGTTGAAGGAGGCAAGGACAATCATGAGTCAGCTAAGATAGGGATATATATCATCCGTGATGGACCGGTGTTTAAAAAAATAAAAAAGCATATTCGCTTAGCTTTAATTTGTATTAGCTTCAAATAACCGACTTTAATTCGAAACAAACAACCCTAAGACCTCTAGGATACCAGCGCGTAGTACCTTGTTTGTGATTGATTGAAGCACAATTGAAGCACAAGGTACAGCGTGGGGGTGGCGTGGCTTTGGTCGGTGCAACTGCTACACTAGCGCACCTAAGGGCTTTTGACTTACAAAATCAAGTGTTTTTATGGTGTTAGATAAGGATATCTCTACTAACTATTAAGTTAGCAGTGTAAACCGCCCCCGCATCCGCCCGCACGCCCTCCCGCAAACCCTGCCGCGCTTCCAACCACCTCCGCAACCGACAGGACGCCGCTGCGGCGACACTCGCTCCGGCTGCTGGCGCTCGTCGCCGGGGAGCACCCGCGGGACGCCGTCGCGCCGCGTTCGGGACCCGGACTCCTCCGTGCGCGCACCGCCCGCGGCGCTGGCCCCGCTCACCGACGTCGTGCTCCACGAGCAGGACCAGTGCGCGCAGCTGGCCGCAGCGCTCGCCGCCACCGCTGGAGAAGAGGCCATCGGGGTCGTAGGCGTCCTTGACGTGCAGGAAGCGCGGCAGGCCGGGGTACTTGCGCGTGGCACCGACGAAGGCGAGGTTGCGGTTCTTGCCCCAGTGCGGCAGGCCGTCGTACTTGAAGATGCCCATCTGCTCGACCTCCTCCAGCACGTCCTCGAACAGGCGCGCCTGCCCGGGGTCACAGCTGCGGTAGTATGTGATGTCGAAGTCCACCATGTCTCCTGACGGCTCCCCGCGCGGCGCGGGCTTGCCTAGGTAGGCTGTGGACGCCTTCACGTAGCGCATGAGAATGTTGTCGTAGAGCTCCACGCCACACAGCGCCCTCCTGGGCTCCAGGTCCCGCAGCTGGTGCACCTCGGCGACGAACAGCACGGCGCGACGCACAGGGAGGCTGAAGGTGATCTGGTGGAAGAGGGTGCCGCCCCGCACGCGCGGGTCCCAGGGGCACACCGTCAGCAGCACGTCCTCGGGCCCACCACGGGGTACCCCGCGAACAGCCCGCCGCTCAGGGGCGGGCTCCCGCAAACCCCGCCGCGCTTCCAACCACCTCCACAACCAACAGGACGCCGCTGCGGCGGCACTCGCTCCGGCTGCTGGCGCTCGTCGCCGCCGCTCAGGGGCGGGCTCCCGCAAACCCCGTCGCGCTTACAACCACCTCCGCAACCGACAGGACGCCGCTGCGGCGGCACTCGCTCCGGCTGCTGGCGCGCCATGTGGATCATAATAGATTCCGAAACATTTTCTCATAACAATATAACACACATTTGTACATAAGTTATCATATTATTAGATGTTCCCGTTGCAACGCACGGGCACTCATCTAGTCAAAACTTATTATACTTAGCGGGATCCCGAATTTAATAGCCCAACATTACTTGTACAGCCCAACAGCCCAATGCCCCATGCATGGTGGAACCCTAGAGCTTCACCCCCTTTTTAGCACCAGCATTCCGCCGCACGACCTCACTCACCACAGGTGCGGCGGCGCACACTGCTGCACACTGCACTCCCTCCGTCCCGCGTCCCCGTTCGGCGCTCTCGGCACGACCGCCGGTAGCCCGGGACGCACGTCGCACGGCCCCATCCCTCCCTAGCGGCCGGTGACGGCACCGGCGGCCCTTTGCTCGGCTGTGCCCAAGCTGCGAGGGCGAGATCTACCCCCGCGTCCGTGCATCTTCGTCAGGCCCTTCTCCGGACGAGCACTCACAGGGTATACCGACCCCTTCTTTTCCGTCCCTGCTATACGAAACCGGCATCCCAAACCATGAACGTGATCTATTCAGCTATTTGTCCCGGAACCCGGTTCTTATCTAGTAATTACGACTGCATTGTACATGCGTTATACCTGCTAACTTTAATTTTTTGGGAGCCCTTTTACTGGTCTGCCCCTGGCAAAGCCAGTTTTTTTTGAGTCGTTGAATACCTGCTATTAGAATTTATTATGGGTAGCAAAACAACGATGAACATGCTGCGAATAGTCTTCATTAGTCTTTAGGTCGCTGGTGATCAATGGTCGGTAAGGCAGTGCATGCCTTAATTTCTGGCTTGGATTGGAGTATTGGACCGTGAGGTGAGGTAGTTGTTGGTGATGGATTGATCGTGTATAGCCATGAACGGGTCACTTTTTTTTGTTCTGCCCCTGACAATGCTAGTTTAATTTGAGTTGTTGAATAGCTCAGATTAGAATCGGTTGGGGGAAGCAAAACACCGATGCACAAGCTGTGAATAGTCTTTATTCCTCTACTATAGGTCGCATTGTAGCCGCTGCTGTTTTCCCAGTAATTTCAGCTCTAATTCCAGGTGTCAACATTCAAGGTATCAAGGAACGCAAGCCTCCACAGATTTTGTTGCCTCAAGGAGAAGATACATGAATAGAAGCATTTGCCACCACCTCCTTGCCCACTGCAAAAAGCTAAGAGAGCTCCAGAGAATCCACGCTCTGGCCGTTACCCATGGTCTCCACCCCAACCATCAGTCTGTTTCCTGCAAAATCTTCCGCTGCTACGCTGATTTTGGCCATGTAGCTGATGCTCGCAAGCTGTTCAATGAGATCCCACACCCTGACCTTATCTTCTTTACTAGCCTCATGTCCCTCCATCTCAAGTTAGATCACCAACGCGAAGCTATATCCTTGTTTGCTCGTGTTGTTGCCGCTGGCCACCGCCTTGATGGCTTTGCGGTTGTTGGTGCCCTGTCTGCCTCTAGTGGTGCTGGTGATCTAGTGGTTGGTAGGGCAGTCCATGGCCTTATTTTTCGGCTTGGATTGGATCACGAGGTCGTCGTTGGCAATGCATTAATAGATATGTATAGCCAGTGTGGGGAGTTTGAGTCTGCGGTAAAGGTGTTTGATAGAATGTTTCTGAAAGATGAGGTCACATGGGGTAGCATGCTGCATGGTCATATCAAGTGTGCTGGTCTGGATTCTGCACTGTCGTTCTTTGATCTGGTTACTGTGAGGAGTGCAGTTGCTTGGACAACACTGATAACTGGTCATGTGCAAGGCAGGCAGCCTGTACGGGCTCTAGAGCTTTTTGGTAGGATGATACTGGAGGGCCATCGCCCTACCCATGTTACAATCGTAGGTGTACTCTCAGCTTGTGCTGACATTGGTGCTCTGGATCTAGGGAGTGTCATTCATGGGTACAGAAGCAAATGCAATGCCAGCTCGAATATAATTGTTAGCAATGCTCTGATGGATATGTATGCAAAGAGTGGGCGCATTGAGATGTCATTTTCTGTGTTCCAAGAAATCCAGTCAAAGGATTTTTTTACATGGACGACTATGATCTCATGCTGTACAGTCCAGGGAGATGGGAGGAAAGCTCTTGACCTCTTTCAGGACATGCTTAGAGCTGGAATAGTTCCAAACAGTGTAACCTTTGTTTCTGTTTTGTCAGCATGCAGCCATGCTGGCTTGATAGAAGAAGGTAGAGAATTGTTCAACAGAATGCGTCAAGTATACAAAATTGATCCCCAACTTGAGCACTATGGTTGCATGATTGATCTGTTAGGACGGGGAGGATTACTAGAGGAAGCAGAAGATCTAATAGCTGATATGAATCTGGTGCCTGATATTGTTATATGGAGGTCACTTCTTAGTGCATGTCTGGTTCATGGCAATAATAGGCTGGCTGAGATTGCTGGAAAGGAAATTATAAAGATAGAGCCTGGAGATGATGGAGTTTATGTGCTACTTTGGAACATGTATGCATCATCAAATAAATGGAGAGAAGCTCGAGAGTTGAGGCAGAAAATGTTGACTCTTGAAATCTTCAAAAAACCAGGGTGTAGTTGGATAGAAATTGATGGTGTTGTCCATGAATTCTTGGTAGAGGACAAGACACATGATGATCGAAGGGAAATTTATGAAACCTTGGAATACATGACAAGGCAGCTCAAGACACATCTCAGATTATCCTCATGGGAGCAACATGGTTCATCCATTTTTGTTGATGAAGAAATCATAGAATCATATACTGCTCATTTGTTGCATGATTGATTCACATGAGTCTTCCCATTAAATAGCCTTTTTTGTGCCGGAATCAAATTCGATGATCTCATTGTAATTTATTTATTACTAGACTTGCAGCGTCTCTAGATCAATATTATAGTGTAGAAATTCACTGCTGTAAGTTGGTGGCAAGAAATTATTAGATATATGTTGAGGTTGGTTTTACTTTTACCAGTCACTTAATAAAGGTTTTAGTTGCAATGCTGGACTACAGAGAAGTTTCTTCTAAATGGCAAGATTATTTTATCATACATTATCTATTTTATTGCATTGTATTCTACTTTCTAAATCTGGAAGTTCTTATTATGTGCGTTATTTTTTTAACTGTGATTCGCTCATTGTCAGATGTGTTCTGAAGTTCATGTTGAGGGAGATGCAAGTGTTGGACAGAAGGGTTGCAAGGATATAAGGCGTTACAAATGTGAATTTTGCACAGTTGTCAGGTCAAAGAAATGCCTAATTCAAGCTCACATGGTTGCACATCATAAGGTATAAACATTCTGTGATATATTGACACATTAGTCGATATATATCCTGTTTGATTGCATAGCTATGCGCCATCTGTATTATGACACATTATTTACCTTTTGATGTCTGCCTTCGTATTATTGTTGTTTTGGAGCAATACATAGCATCTCTAATGTTTTCTAAAAAATTATCTGCAGGATGAACTGGATAAATCAGAAATATACAACTCAGATGGGGAAAAGATTGTTCATGAGCAGGAACATAGGTGCCAAGAGTGTGGCTGTTGTTTCCAGAAACCAGCTCATTTGAAGCAGCACATGCAAAGTCACTCACATGAGGTTGGTATTCATCTCCTCAAATTAAGCATGAGCTTGCTCTTTTTATTTTGTTGGCACTGGTTGCCCCCAATTTCACTTTTGAAGTATACAGACATGATGATTTGCATTCATGACTTATGAGGCTGGCTGTAATAGTGATTTTCCCACTATATGATTTGCTAAATGCAGTTGTTTTGCAGGGCATAGATAGTTAACAGCGTGAAGCATTGGATCCCATTTAAAGAACTCCAAAATGCGACGAGGCATTTTTATTCTTGCCTGAACTAGTAACAGGTTGGGATGACCTCCTGTGAAGCTTCAACAAGATTGCCTCAGTCACGCTCACTGAGTAGGTTTGTTCTTGTACAAAATTAGTTTTTTATCATGATGCTCATAGTCTAAATTCTGCATTTCACGTCATACATGATTGTTTTCAGTGTTAGTATGTATTGTGCCTTCTCATATGGGCCAATTCAGTGAATTATGGAGTTTTTTTATTTCTTTGTTCTTCTGACTTGGGGGCCTTTAGTTGTGTCAATCTGGTGATCAAACATCAAAATATTTCAGAAAGCTTGGTCTTCACTTTATAAGTTCCTTTATTACCTCTAATTTTCTTTAGTGCTGTTAGGATTAGATGGGGTATGGATCCTGGAGATAAGGCTGAAAATATCCTCCCATCATTCTGCCATGTCTCCATGGGCTTCCTTATGGGAGCTCTGATGTAATGCTTGAGGATCCAATATTAAAATGTCATCTCAGAAAGCTAGGCCCATTCTTCATTGGCTCTCAGCTCGCTATGGTGACAATAGTCCTAAACCGTGTTATTTTGCAATGAAAAAGTATGATGAAGTGAACTTGCTATAATCCTGTAAGGATTATATGGGTTATGGATCTTTTGGAGATAAGGGTGGAAATATCCTCCCTCCATTCTGCCATGTTATAACGGGCTTCCTAATGGGAGCTTCCAGAAGATGCTTTAGGATCGCTGTGGCCATTCTGCATTGGTTCTCAGCTCGCTATGGTGACAATAGTCCTGTATCGTCTCATTGTGCAAGAACAGATGTACTGAATGGAAGTGCTGAACTTGTTATAGTTTGTTGACAAGGCTTTAGCATTTAGTTTTCCTTTGTTATAGATTCATAGTTCAAAAGTAGATGCATTTACCTTATAATGTAAGCAGCTTTTCTTCCATTATATGTGTCATAACATTTCTCCTAAAACACACATTTAACAAGTTGGCACATTTGATTAGTTATTAGGTAAAAATTGTGTCACCTTTGTAGGTCCTTCTCCTTATCATGATCCAGTACAGTTTATAATTCTGAGTTCTGATAATCGTTTGGTTAATTATTTGAAGCATTTAGCACAATGTTAAACAAAGAGCATTATAAATATTTTGGTCATAACACATATCCTTGTTTGACTGTAGAGACTCTTTATTTGCCCACTTGAAGACTGCCCCTTCAGCTATAAAAGAAAAGATCACTTGAACCGACACATGCTTAAGCATGAGGGCAAATTGTTTAGTTGCACCCTGGATGGTTGTGATATGAGGTTCAGTATGAAGGCAGATATGCAACGGCATGTTAAGGAAATCCATGATAGTAAGAGCACCCATCAATTTGTTTGTAAGGAGGACGGCTGTAACAAGGTTTTCAGGTATTCATCAAAGCTAAAGAAACATGAGGAATCCCATGGTAGGTCAGCGTTAACCTGATAATTAGGAAATTAATAAATGCAGAGTGTTCATATTACTCACATCATGTTCATGTACTAGTACAAGTTTTTCATTTTCCAGCATATTGGATCTCAAAATTTGAGTTTGTTTCCTTACAGTTAAATTGGACTATGTGGAGGTAGTGTGCTGTGAGCCAGGTTGCATGAAGATGTTCAGAAATGTTGAATATCTGAGGGCTCATAACCAATCTTGCCATCAGTATGTTCAGTGTGAGATATGTGGAGAAAAGCACCTGAAGAAGAACATCAAGCGGCATCTGCAATCACATGACAAGGTGCCCTCTGATGGAAGGATGAAATGCACTTTTGATGGTTGTGAACACTTCTTTTCCAACGTAAGCAAGATTGGTAGATTTCTGAATGCGCCTAGTCAGTTTTTCCAATGATTTCTTAAACCAAGCGTATTCTTATTTTCTATTGCAGAAATCAAATCTGACCAAGCATGTCAAGGCATGCCATGACCAGCTGAAACCTTTCAAGTGTGGAATCGTTGGGTGTGGCAAGGCGTTCACCTACAAGCATGTCAGGGATAACCATGAGAAATCTGGTGCTCATGTATACATTGAAGTGAGTTGTGCTACCTGATCTATGTTAATTCCGAGTTTGTGTTTTTTGGCCTATTAGGTCAAACTATCAGCTCCTGATTTTCGTACGTATCTCTAATTCAAACGTATGTTCACATCTGCTTTGTGATCAAACCGTGTGAACCTGTGGATAACAACAATCTGCTTCATGCAGGGAGACTTTGAAGAGTTGGATGAGCAGTTGCGTGCCCGGCCAAGAGGTGGTCGGAAGAGGAAAGCATTGACGGTGGAAACACTGACACGCAAGAGGGTGATCATCTCCGGCGAGGCTTCGTCCTTGGATGATGGAGTGGAGTATCTTCGCTGGTTGCTATCTGGTGGGGACGATTCAATGGATTGTCAGTAGCCGGCGTCTTTTTGCTATCACCGCTGCTTTGTACATGGGTTAGATTATGTAATTTAAGTTGTTTGGTAGACTACGATGGTGTTCATGACGCGCTTGATATATTGGCAGCAGTATGGTAGTGCAGGGCTCTTATAGTAAAGCTTGCCATTTTTGTTGTATCTTTAACCCACGTGGGTCCAGATGATGTGTTTAGTCCTATGTATTTACTTATCTACATTTATCCACATGCGCACATGACTTTGGTGTTTGTTTGGGATTATAATCTGTTAAAATATGTTGGATTATATAATTTGGGCAGATTATAATTCCAAACAAACACTGACTAGCTTATATAATCTAGCTTAAATAAGTTAAGAGAAACAAATAACAGATTATTAGGTTGATTATGTAATGTAAATACCTAGATTATGATAATATATATGCAGTTTATTGGGTGTTTAGAGCAACTCCAAGAGACTAGGTATATAGTTTTATAAAGGTAAATTTAGTTAATATTAAAAGAAAATTGTATTCATGTGCCACATGGTGAGCATATGTGAACTTTACTCATTATGTCATTATGGAGTGGTTGTTGATCCATCTAAAACAAGTGCAAGTTAGAGATTCCCCATAGCAGATTTATTAACATTATCAGTCTTTTCATTTAGAACAAACAACCTTTTTGCTCCATTCATTTTTTTTGCACTTTTGAAGGACACTGGCTTTGCACAGTTGGAAAACAAATAATAAAAAAATATGGCTAGTTCAATCGAGGCTCTGAACTTAAGCTTTAAATCTACCATAGAGAACAAAAATCCAATTAATGCTCCACTTCAAACTACTTAGTAGTAAAAGGGAGGCATTATTAGATATCTAGATTATATAATCCACCTAATAATCTATATTGTTTATTTAACTATCAACTTATTTAAGCTATATTATATAATACGGAGGGTAAACAAAATTAGGAGATTATATAATCCATCTTATGGATTAATATGGAGGGTAAACAAAATTAGGGGATTATATAATCCATCTTATGATTATATAATAGCAACTCCAAGAGATTAGCTAAAAAGACTAGCCAAATTTACTGATTTAGCTACTCTCTAAAATAGATTTTAGAGAAAAAGTGTAGGCTAATCCAACAGACTCGGTAAACCTACGGACTGAATATAGAGTCAAGCAGACTATCCAAAATTAAAGAACAAAGATGGAAAAATAGAGAGCCACTAAATTTGAAGAGTCGTTTACAGAGTCTATTGCTCTACATAAAGGGATATATGGCCGCAAAACAATCGACTTAAAACGAAAGTAAATCCAGTTGTTCAGGTACATGTTACGTCAAGATCAACACATGTACCTCACAAGTTACACATTACCATTAAATTACCATAAAACCAATAGAGCAATTTTAAAGTACATCATCTCTTATATTAATAGTTAAATAAACAATATAGATTATTAGGTGGATTATATAATCTAGATATCTAATAATGCCTCCCTTTTACTACTAAGTAGTTTGAAGTGGAGCATTAATTGGATTTTTGTTCTCTATGGTAGATTTAATGCTTAAGTTCAGAGCCTCGATTGAACTAGCCATATTTTTTATTATTTGTTTTCCAACTGTGCAAAGCCAGTGTCCTTCAAAAGTGCAAAAAAAAAACGAATGGAGCAAAAAGGTTGTTTGTTCTAAATGAAAAGACTGATAATGTTAATAAATCTGCTATGGGGAATCTCTAACTTGCACTTGTTTTAGATGGATCAACAACCACTCCATAATGACATAATGAGTAAAGTTCACATGTGCTCACCATGTGGCACATGAATCTCTACATAAAGGGATATATGGCCGTAAAACAATCGACTTAAAACGAAAGTAAATCCAGTTGTTCAGGTACATGTTACGTCAAGATCAACACATGTACCTCACAAGTTACACATTACCATTAAATTACCATAAAACCAACAGAGCAATTTTAAAGTACATCATCTCTTATATTAAAAACCGAATGCGATTTAGGTTCTCCACGCGTTCGGTGGGTCCTTTAGCAACCGCGCGTGCGAACACGTAGCGCGTGTGGGCCCGAAACTACATTCAATTGCGCTCTGAACTCCTGTGCGCTCCCACTCCATCTCTCCCATCGCACTTTGCCTCTTGACCTCATCGCCAGTGTGTGGTATTCATCGATGCCACGCCCGCAGCCACCACAATGTGGACGTGCCTGTCACAGCCGATGAAAGTGATCATCAGGGAAGGAGGTGTCCACCAGTGGAGGAAGAGAAGATAGTCGGCATGGCAGGAGTGGGCATGTTCAATTTGTGTGCATGTGGGCCTTAGTAGGCCGAGTTATAATTGGCCGTGTGACCGACGTATATATCCTTGAGACTTTGTGTGAGCTAGACAACTAAGCAATAAGAAAATTCTGTTACAACTCACATACCTCTTGGTGTCGTCTTCGACGACGTTCTTGCGTGCTCACGCCTAGCGACGCCACACCGGGGCCAAGGGCCATGACAAGTGGTATAAGAGCCTCATCGACCCGCGACGCTACTAGTGAAGTCGTCCGTCTAGACGTGCATCCTACTCACGACCATGTCGACGTCGGAGAAGAAGGGCGATGAATGATGGAACAAGGTGAAGCAGATGCTGGATCGCCTCAACAACAAGGTTGGATGCGATGGAGGCAGGACATCATTGACTTCATGCTCAAGCGGGAAAGGCAGAGGAGGAGCGAGAGATTTTGGCGTGTCAAGTGGAGATAGGGAAAACAGTGACACACCTACGACTAGAGTTGATGGCCACATACATGGAAGGTATGAAGTCAGGATCTAGGAGGGAGAATCAGATTTATTCTGGCTCAGAGCATGGTAGAAGAGAGTGGGCGTTCGAGCGGGGAAGAGATAGTCGAGAGTAGTACGTGGCCAAATGAGTGTTTTAGCATGAGTTTCATTAGTCTTTGTTGACGAAACTATTGTTTCCAAAGTTCCAACGGTTAGAGCCTGGTATATGGATTGATAAGTGTCTTGATTACTTTAGTATATATCAGGTATCAAAATCTATGTGGGTATTGACAACATCTTTGCATATGGAGGGGAATGCAGCGAGGTGGATGCAAGTATACAAGATGAGATATGGTTTGAGAGATTGGGTGCCATTTGCGAGGGCGGTGAAGGGGAAGTTTGGTGTTGAGGAGTACCCACAAGCTATGAGACACTTGTTGAATTTAGTGCAGAAGGCAGGGATGTAAGATTATGTGCAAGCTTTTGAGGAAGCTCGTTATGTCACTACTGTGCATAATCCAGAATTAGATGAAACATTTTTTGTCTCTTAGTTTGTCAAAGGGTTAAAGAGTGAAGCGCAGGGACCAGTCATGGCCCAGCTGCCTCAATTAGTGGATAGGGCAGTGGTTCTAGCCTTGATGCAACATGAGTTATTGGAGAAAGGAGACTGAAGCTGCAGAAAGGGGTGATGTCTAATAGGGTTTTAGGACCTTCCATCAGAACTGACACTAAGCCAGGGGCAATATTAATTTGTCCAAGGAGAGGAAAGTCGGAATTTTGGAGGTTGAATGGACTATGTTTTAGTTGTGGAGAGAATTTCGAGCCTAGACATCAAACCAAGTTCCCAAAGAGGACAATGATTTAACTGCATAGCCTGACAGTAGAAGATATTGGGGTGGAGTTATCAGATGAAGTTTTGCAGCAGTTAGAGCAGGACGATAAGGAACTGAAGAAGTGTATAAGTTGTCTTTGAATGCCATCAGTGATACTAATTGGGATAACTGTATGAGGGTGAGGACACTGATACATAATCAGATGATGGTGATACTAATTGATTCAGGAAGCTCTACCAGTTTTGTCAGTCAAAGATTTAGTCGCGTGGGATAATTTTTGGCAGCCTAGCCATGATTGATCATTGAAAATGAAGTTATTTTCAATGGTTGAGTACGTACATAGTTATAAAAAGTTACGTGATTTACTTTTGGTAGATAGGACTAGGTTAAAAACTATTGGGGTGTTTGGTTTGAGGAATCACTTTATCCAAAATATGGTGGTGCATCATGGGTCTATTCCTCAAATTTGGTGGGATGACCCCATTCCTCATATTAGTACTAACTAACTAACTATGAGGAATGAGGTGATGATAGATCAACTCATTCGATTCCACAAACCAAACAAAAAAGTGAGGAGTGAGAAGATGCTGGACTAACTCATTCCTCAAACCAAACAGCCTATATGTGATTTTATTTTTGGCTGAGCCCATAGCAGCACACATCGTCTTGCGGTGCCACATGGTGATTGCCAGATTGGTGTTCCAGCGAGGGACAATCGAGGAGCACAACTGCACCGGTCCGTCTGACAGCTTCACTGCTTCAGCATGGGTATGGTCTCCAAGCACGAACCTACGTGCCTGAAATACCTAGGTTGGCATGGGACTTTAAACCCTTTTCTTCAGGAACACACAAGGTTCCATTTTTTGTATGAAGCAAGAAGAATATAATTCAACATTTTCACCATAACTGGACAATTTATATTATAAATAATATAAACACGCTTTTTCCTTTTTTTTAAAAGGTGTATAGTTCAGTGAACGTGCTTTTTTTAATTCACACTCGTCAAAGTGACTTTTAGTTTTATCGTCCCAAATACCGAAATCCAAGCCAATTAGCCAAGCGATCGTCGCCTTACCAAGAAAGGCGGAGCGCAGGAAACCCAGCCGCTCTCCCTCGCTCATCTGCAGGTTGCGCTGGAGCAAACCCTTATCTGCCTCTCCCAATTCCATTGCCCCTTAGCAAAGCCCTCGAGGGCTAGCTTTGTTTTGGGGTTTTCTCCTCTCTCTCTCTCTCCTCAATCAAAAAATGAATGAATGTAAGAAAATGTGGCATCTCCACCGGCGGGTTGTGCGGCGTGGAGTCGGCTGCAAAAGCGAAAATAAAACACATTTTGGGTTGGACCTTGGTATCAAAATTTCATTTTTTTTCTTCTTTTTTCTCTCTACCTCCGTATCGTCCGTACTTCGATTCTTGGCCCAGTCTCCCTTTTCCTATGATGAATGCTCGTGCGCCCCTCAAAATCGATTTTGGTGCTGGTGGGAGAGGGTTTTTACAGAGGGACCAATACATGTTTGGGGTTTTCTTGGTCCTTGTTATTAAAAAAATAAATCAACGCGCAACCTTTGCTGAGTTAGCTTAAGCACGTGATTACAAGGTGCTCTGGTTTTTTTGGTGCTCTGTTTCTCAACTCACCGCTTTTATTTACAGGATATAAATCCCCAATCCATGTGTACTGTACCTTAAATTGTTCCATGTGTACCAGTATAACTTAATTACCATGATAAGCCTTGTTGGAACCAAGAACAATGGCAAGATTGCCAGACTAGAAGCTATATATGTAAGGCGTTTATCAGATTGCATTATTATTGGGACACCTGAAGTTTTGAGTTGTAGTAGTCTGGACGACCCTCTAGGGGGTAGAAATGTATGATATCCAGCTTCTGTTACTAATTCAACCTATTCTCAGCTTATATGATTAAGCTCTAGTGACTGCTTCAGCATGTTTTCAACTGGTCCCAAAAATTTCTACTATGCGTCATTATAGTATTTCTGTTATGTGTGCTTCTTTAGCATACTGTACTACTGACAAATGGTAACATCATTTTCATACTGTGCTTGCTACTGGTTTGTATTCTTCAGGTCTCAAGGTTGTTTGCCTTTTCCCTTGCCTTCAGGAATGGACTACACATCAGATGGAGATTCTGAGGTTGAAGCTTATGGATCCAGCACTTTTGAGCTTCTGGAATCAGGAGATTTAAAAATGATGAGTGATGAAGGCTTGTACCGATGCCCCTTTTGTTCAGATGACGAGAAGGACCACAGTCTAAATGATCTGATGCAGCATGCCTCTATTGTAGGAGCTGCACATGATCGACAAGCCAAAGAGAAGGCGGACCACCGTGCTCTTGCAAGGCATTTGAAGGGTAAGCCGGTTGAATCACCTGGCGCACTTTTGCAGCCAACGCTTATGGATGTGCAGGATCCTGAGCATACTCAAGATGAGCAATTTGTTTGGCCCTGGATGGCTATCCTAGTCAATATGCCAAATGAATTCTTCGGTAAAAGTGCGAACCGACTGAAGGAGCATTACTCATCTTTTCGTCCAGTGAAAGTGCATCCTGTATATAGCAAAGGTTGTCCCACGCGTGATGCTGTTATTGAGTTCGGGAATGACTGGAGAGGTTTTAGGAACGCACGGGCCTTTGATGGTCACTTTGCGATGAAAGGGTACAGTAAAAATTGCTGGAAGGAGATGAAGTGTGGAGGTACAGAGACTGTTGGGTGGATGGCAAGGGCTGATGACTACAATTCTCTAGGGGCAATAGGTGAACTACTGAGAAAAAATGGTGACCTGAAAACATTAAAAGATATTGGGAGTGAAGGGGCAAATAAAACCGAAAGACTTCTGTCCAATTTGGCCTGCAAAGTTAAAGAAAAGGAAATTTATTTAGAGAAACTTGAGTCTGAGTACAACAAGCGTTCTGCTTCACTTAACATAATGATGCAGAAGAGGGAGCAACGACTCCAGTCATACAATCAAGGTACATAGCAATACTCTGGTTATTTATTCATGATACATTTAGGAGTGACTAAATACATGCAGTGGTTACTATCCATTTTTAATCATGTTGTGCTTTTCATGACTATCCTAACAGTTTTTCCCCACTTTTACTAGAAATCCTGAAGATGAGACAGCTTGGTCAACAAAACACACAAAGAGTTGTTGAGGAGAACTGGAAGCTACAGTCCAATATCCAGGACATGGTGGATGAGCTTGATGCAAGAAACAAACAAATCGAGGAGTCAGAACATGACAAACGGAATCTTGAGCAGGAGAAGCTAAAGGTGGGCAACTTCTTTCATCTGAGGCAAAATGTTTTATCAACAAGAATTACGTAATAGCTTGGGGATTAGTATATATAGTGTAGTTTTCTGCTCTTTACATGAATTAGAATCTTCTCGTCATGTATGTATTTTACAGATGTTGAGAATGATAAAATAATTTTATTGCTATTTTCTTTGAAATCAAAATCTTTTTGTTACTTTTGATTTTATGGTATGGAAACATAGGCCATTCTACAATTAGTTGTCACGTGTCAGATGGTTGAACAATTTTATTAGGGTGATTTTGCAAGAGGTCTATTCGTCTAAAACTTTTTTTTGTTCAAACCTCTTTTAAATTTCAAGACTTTGTATCCTTATCGAAATAACCCCCTATTGTTTGTGTTATTATATAGAATGGATTAAACAATCATTTTATTTTTCTTGTCAGTCAAAATAATAGCAGAAGAAAGCTGAACGGAAATTATGCCACTCATATGCAGAGATTGTACAGCTTGTATAACATACTTTTGACTTCTGCTGTACAGAATGCAATGAGGACCAGTCATCTTAGGTTGGCTGCATTGGAGCAAGAGAAAGCTGGTGAAAATGTTCAAAAGCTTGTGGATAAACAAACGGTTAGCCCTGTTCCCTTGATGTGCTTGCATGCGGTTTTCTTTTGAATGACATTTGTCTTATTTGGTTTTACTGTGGAAACTGTAGAGAGAAACAAAATCTATTCTAGACGATTTTTTGAGGTTGAACACTCAGTTGGAGATGAAGCAGAAACTTGAACTGGAAATAAAGCACTTGAGCGGGAAACTGCACCTGATGGAGCTCAAGCCAGGTGATGAAGACTCGATATCAAGAGAGAAAATGGCTAAACTAAAGGAGGAGCTCAAAGAGAAGATCGAAGAACTGAACGATGCGGAAAACTACAACCAAGATATAATCAGTAGGGAAAGCAAGATCAGTGATGAGCTGCGAGAAGCTCGAGAATTGATGATAAATGTATGATAATTTTTTTATGCCATGCCAGTGTACCACTCAGTTTCAGCTAGCGTTTTTTGTTTATGAGAACTCATGTTTGGTCATCAATGTGCAGGCTCTGCAGAGTTTGTCTGGATCCTCAGACTGCCCTACACAGATAGGCGTCAAGAAAGTTGGTGAACTTGACCTCAGTGTATTTCTAAACCTGTGCAAGCGGAAGTTTCCAGCAGTGGATGCAGAAGTTGAAAGTGCTAGACTTTGTTCAAAGTGGCAGAATGACATTGAAAATCCTGAATGGCATCCTTTCAAGGTTATTATTGTTGATGGAAAAGTGTCGGTAAGATGGAATCTTTGCCTTTTGTTGAACAGGTATCTATTGGTATGAATTGTTTATAATGGAGCATTGTGCTGCACGTGCCTGTGTAGGAAGCACTCAATGAGGGTGACAAGAAGCTCCAAGAACTAAAGGAGCTCGGTGAGGAACCCTATGCTGCAGTAACAAAGGCGCTGACGGAGCTGAAGGATGGCAATGGCGGCAGGAGGGATCCTTTCCCTGAGCTGTGGAACTACCACTTGGATCGGAAAGCAAAGACGGTAGAAGCAGTTCGGCATGCTTTGGCGCTTTGGAAAGCAAGCAAGACGAAGGGCAAGCGAAGCCGCTGACTTCAAACGCCATTGTTCCATGCTTAATGAATGGAGATCCTAGCTAGTACGTAGTTTATCTGTTTTTGAGTTACTGGAAGTGCAGTTAACCTGGTGCATGTACTTGGAAACTATTACCTTGTATGTTGCAACTCTGAACCAAGCATGGCCCTGAGCCACTTACGCTGCAGCCGTGTCGTGCTCTGATGAGATTAATGCGCTAGTTAAATTCAGCCGTGTCGTGTTTCGTGTACTAGTTTAAAGTGACTCCAGTTTGCTTACTTTACAGCTTCCATGACAACTGTGTTACAATCCATCCAACTACCGTCACAAACAAATGTAATCTCTTGGCACTGGCTGCAATCCTCAAAGATCCAAAACTTGACCACAATCTCAAACTTCTAGTATATTTGGAGAAGAAACTAAATCCAGAACAATTTAACTAATGAAAACTTCCGAGTAAACTTGTGAGCAAGACTATCACTTTAAACGCCAAATGTGCTTCTCTATTGTACATAAAAGGAAAAATGTGTCTGCTTGAACTCTTATAAGGTTTTGACCTTAGAAAATATATATCCATGTAATAATATCGGATTTATATAAATATTTATCATAATATTATTTTTACAAGGGTTGCTAACCCTAACATGATTTGCCAACATGCTTAGTAGTCATTTTACCACAATAAGTTGTTAAGCCTTAAAAATGATGGTACCCTAACTTTGATACCACTTGATAGAATTTAGATGGCTAAATTGTGATGACTAGCCTATAAAAATGTTCTTCAATATTCAATATTATAGGAGTTGCAAAACAAAAAGCAAATTAAAATGTAAATTTGAAATCAATACAACATCCTTGAGAAGAAAGCTCTTATGCACCTGTATGATGTCACGAGAGACAACCTTATATCTAGAATTATCCTTGAAAGTAATGTACTCATTTTTTATCATGGAGTCGAGGTTGGAGGACCATCTAATGTTTTTTGGTCGTGTTACCGACTCCTCGCTAGTGAGTCCGTAACCTTGATTTCCTGGTGTCCTTCAATGGGGAGTGGAGAGGGAGATTGGAGTGGCGCAAGGTGTATGGAAGAAGAGGGCGCTGATCACCCAGATCTCCTGCGCCGGCGTCGTGCCTGGCTAGGATGATCCCAGGTGATCTCGCCCAAACAAAAAGGAGATCTTATTCCTCGTTCCTTATTACAGCTAATGCCCAGCCGCCTTTATAGCCATAGGTGGTCTGGATCATCTCAGGATAGACATATCTACTGCTACTATTAAGCCACATAAAAAGGAACTAACCTATTATTTAGGAACTGCTACTATTTAGCCACATAAAAAGGAACTAACCTATTATTTAGAAACTGATTAAACAGAAACTATTCCTGACTTATCTCTTCTCCTTATTAGGCGTTGGTCTCTTTTCCTGGCGCCTCTTTCTTATTTCTGTGCCTTGTGAATTGACGGCCCACAAAAGCATCTATAACATTTTCCTCCTCTCCGATAAACAACTCGTCCTCGAGTTGTATTTCTGGATATCTTCTCTTGAACTCATTACATTGTTCCCATGTAGCATCAGCCGTCTCACGTCCAAGCCACTGGACCAGTAACACCCAGATACCTCTATTTAAACGAGCCTTCACTACTTGTGCTGGAACCGGAAGTACCTTGCCATGCAGAATCGTTGGTAAGGGTACTAGTGCGGATGGGGCCCCCCTTGGAATTTCTTGAGAAGTGCCACATGGAAAACATCATGGATTCTTGCATTGGTTGGCAGCTGTAGCTTATAGGCGACCTCTCCGATGCGTTGCAGAATTTGATATGGCCTATAGAACTTAGGTCCTAATTTGGATGTTGCTGCTGGAGTGACACCCACTGCCGACCTTTGGTGCAGACGCAACCAAACCCAATCGCCGATAGCATACTGCACATCTCGGCGACCACTGTCCTGCGCCTGCTTCTATTGGAGACTTGTTCTCAAATGCTATGAATTAAGAACAAGGCAACACAAAAACAGGTTAATGATTAATGCTCTTCGTCCTTCGAAGTATTATTTCCCTAAGGATATAACGTTCTTCAGACGAAGGTTATGAAGGACATACCTTCATCGTTGCAACATAAACAAATGGAAAACAAAACATATGAAACATTATAACATAAATTATTACATGTCATCATAATATATCTTTCTTTTATATAGGCAGGAATAAATAAAAACAATATCAAATTACATTTATACCTTCGGTTTGAAGGCAAAGGTACAAGCGTGATGCACGAGTGAAAATCAGTTAGTGTGAACAGTACGGGGGTACTGTTCACCTATTTATAGACATAGGGCACAACCTGTATGAATTTACATTTATATCTCTTATAACTGGTTACAATCATGACACAGATTACCATGGGCCGATCGGTCTTTGCATATTTAAGTCGGTGCAACCCTTCGTATCAAGGCATGTTATTATGCTGAAGCTCCCTGGGTGGCAGCTTCGACATTGCTTCTGTGTTGATCTTCCGAAGATGCTTCTTCTTTCAGGACCTTCGGCGATGAAGCAGACCCCCAACAATAGCCCCTTCGTGGTACTAGATCGTTTTTCGTAACGAGCTTGATCCGTGAAAAATTCTCCTAGGCTTCAGAATGCCGAAGGTCCGAAAAATACCTTCCCCGAGCTCGTTGCTGAGAAACGATTAAAATATTCCGAGTGCGAGGTGACCCCACCATGTTGCGGGTACGCGTGATCCGGCGATTCATCTTGCTCGCAGCGTGGTCCACCGTTCAGTGGGTGTGGGTGACTGTTCAGCGGGTGCGAGCGATTTGACGATTCACCTTCAGACCTGCAGCACTATATAAACAGAGAGGTAGGTGTGAAGTTACCACAGCATTCATTGCCATTGTACTGTTGTGCTGCTGAAAAATTTAACCATAGCCGAAGCTTTCTCATCGCATTCTCAAGCAAAACACCATTTTAATTTAGCTTCGGCATAAGAGGGAGCTTCGTCAAAACTGCAAAAATTCTCAACATTCGTAGGAATTGCAAGAAATTCAACACCTGATGGCCAGAGTACGTTCAACTGCTAGGGTGGCCCGCGACGGAGAAGAGGCCGAAGACACCGAAACAGCCCCGATTTCCGAAGTTGAGGCAATCGGGATTAGTTGTAACAGAAGCCATCGAACAAGGTGAACCTGCTGCTGAAACTGAGCAAGATGTTGAGGAAGAAATCGCTGCTGAAGAAGAAGAAGACTATAGCATTCTAGTCCCGTCAAAACCTAGCCACTTGGATTTTGGAGAATCTACCATTTCTGAAGCCGATATGCCCATGCTGATAAAACTAGGCTATTTCAGGGAAACTTAGAAGAAGCTGATTCGTTTTGCTAGGAATGAAACCACTCTGACACCGAAGAGTGATGAGGTGGTAGTTTTCAAGAGTTTCTTTAGAGCGGGATTGCGGTTTCCCTTGAATGAGATGATTGGTGAAGTTTTGAATAATTATGAAATCTATCTTCATCAGTTGACTCCTAATGCTATCGTTAGGCTCAACGTTTTCATCTGGGCACTTTGAAGCCAAGGAGTAGACCCAAATGCCGAAGCTTTCTGCCGAGTACATGAGCTTCATTACTAGACGAAGGCTAGAGAAGATGGGCTGCATGAAAACTTTGGGTGCTACAACTTCGCATATCGCAAGGACATGAAGGCCCCGGTGCTTAGCTATCGCACTAAGTGGCCAACTGGCTGGAAAAGCGAGTGGTTTTATGTCAAAGCCGATGAAAAGAAGAGGGCGAAGCTGAAGACGCTAGTGCTGAGCCCGTTGAGTTTGAAATTCGGGTTGACTAGGCCCTTGTGCCGCATGACACCGGGATCACCATGTCAACAAGCTATGGCAGAATTTAGGGTGGTAGCCGAATAGATCAGCACGAGGGATCTAGTTCAAGAGTATTTGGCTAACAAAACATCTCCGACTTTGAGTGAATTTAGCATGACAAAATTAAAAGTAACGAAGAAGGGACTTGAGCTTGTGCGACTTCCTTATCAGTTTAAATTTGAAAAACAATTTAAAGAACCTTGCTAAGAGTGGTTGGAAATGATTGAAGCTGTGTGTAATGAAGTGTTGGGAAATTACACTAAAAAAGAGGATCAGCTGATGACTGCGGCCTTCGGCACCCGACCAACGCGAAGGTTGAATCGGGTGATGGATGCCTTGAATTTTGACTACCCTGACTATGAGCGTTTAAACAAGGGTGCCAAAGGGCAAAAGAGAAAGAGGGTTGTCAGTGTTTTTAGTAGACAAGCTGCTAGGATGGTGAAAGAAGATGAGGAGGCTGCGAAGAAGAGAAAATGCAGCCCTGAACCGAAGATGGTTGCTCCTACGCTAAAGAAGAGGAAGTCTGCAGCTCTAAAGCCAAAAATAACTGAGATAGAGGAAGAAACTCCTTCAACGCCTTCTGCTGCTGAAGTAGAGGAGATTCTAAAGGTAATGACTGAATCCCTACCTATCAAGCTGCTAAGTCCTCTGGGGCCGCAACTGACAAAGCTTTTACAGAATAAGGACAATCCTTCGGCAACAAAGAAGATGGCTGAACCAAAAAGGCGAAGGATTATCACTGTTATGCAAGCTATTGAGAAAACACCACCGAGGACGTCAGCATCAAAGATAGTGCCGATCGCCGAAGCCGCCAGTACAGAAGCTGCCACTACCGAAGCCGCCAACTTGGAGAGCACATTATCTAATATTGATAAAGTACTCTTGGATTTTGTTGCGGAGGAGGCTGCTGCCTCTGCAGGAGAAGTCCTGGCCATAGCACCAGAAAAGGGGAGAAGGTTGCCGAAGATACTTCGGAAAAAGAAGAATTCAATTTTCGAAATATAATTGGTCAAGAATTGACCAAAGCTGAGAAAAAGGAACTTCAAGAGTATGCCATATCCTGTGGCTATCAACCAGGGGCCTTGCTTTTTGGTGGTGTTGAGGAAGAAGCTTTGGGGTGCATCCGAGATCGCACCAGAGCAAAGGTTATCAGCACTCTAACTAAGAGTGTTGGTTTTCTGAAGCTTGAAGCCGACCTTAGCAGGTACCGGCGGCAGCATATCGCCGGGAGCTTATTCTATTCTAATTTAAGGTAAAGTTTTCTCAACTTTTTATTATTTTAAGATAAAGGTAATTTCTGATGAAGGTTATTTTTTCCAGAGTCTGCTACTGAGTAAAACCTTGAGGATGCAACAGGATCTCGAGGATAAGAAAAATGAGATTATAATTGAAGGCTTGGAAAATAAAATCAAAGAACATGAAGCTGCTCTTGAAAAGAAAGATTTTGTTCTTCAAACAACGGAGGGCTCGCTAGCCAAAGCCCAAGCCGAAATTGCCAGATTAAACAATGAACTTCTCTTAAAGTCAGAAAGCTTCGAGCAAGAAAAGAAAATTTTTGATATGAAGCTTGCAGCCAAAGTTGAGAGAAGTTCAAACTTGCAAAAATCCTTGAAGGAGCTTCAGGACAAATGCCTAAACTTTGGCAACCGGTGCGTGCAACGGCTGAAGCAGATTTTTAACTCAGTTGGCGCTAGTTCCGAGAAATTTGAACCTTCGGCTGAAGACCCGTCGAGCACCTTTGAACACATTGAGGGCGAAGTTGAGGCACTTGACGAAGTTATAGCTGGGCATGGTGATTTTTGTGCCCTGCTGGCTTCTCGAGGCATAGTTGTGGCATTTATGAAGGCCGGTTACACACATGGCAATATAGTAAATAGGCCAAATTTTAGTTTGTCTCCAGCTAACATGGCTAACATACCCAGCCTGGCTCAAAGCATCGGGAACAGGTTTATAACTCAAATTTGGATGAAGGGTGGGAGAAACTTGGCTGGTGACGAAGCACGGAGCCATCTTAAACCAGTATTGAATTCATCCATTATTTACCTTCTCCTGAGATCACTTTTTACCTTTTTACGTTATTACTTTGTTGCGTACAGGATGACGATGCCGAAGATTAATGGGCCGAAGCTTGACAGATGCTGATGAAGCTGCACAGAGCTTTAAAAACATTTGAATTATCTTTGTAACAGATATCATAGTTTAGGAATCAAACATTACTCTGTAAATTTGTCCATACCTTGTAATATATTTTTACCTTTCCGTCCGTGCGCGAATTGCTTTGATGTGGACGAAAATTATATCTTTTGAGCTGAAGGCGAAAAACACCTTCCCTTCTTTTCGTACACAACGAAGCGTAGATTTGCTTCTTTTGTACTCATCGAAGCCTTGTCGTTAGAGCCTGTTGGGGGTCTGCTTCGAAGCCGAAGGTCCTGTAAGAAGAAACACCTTCGGAAGATCAGCACGGAAATAACGCCGAAGCTACCTTACAGGGAACTTCGGCATAACGATAGGCCTAAGATGAAGGGTTGCACCGACTTAAAAATGAAAAGACAGATTGACCCATGATAGTTTGTGTCATGAATGTAATCAATTGTAGAGGGTATAAATGTAATTTCACACAGGCTGCGCCCTGTGCCTATAAATAGATGAACAGTACCCCCGTACTGTTCATGCTGATTTGTACTCACTTGTGCATCACGCTTGTACTATCTCCTTCTATCAAGCCGAAGGTACAAATGTAACTCTATATTATTTCTGTTTAATAGAATAATAGAAGATGAGTTAATAATGTTATATAATCATTCATGTTGTTTTTTATGTTTCACATACTTCTTCTTTCACTAATGTATACTGCTATGATGAAGGTATGTCCTTCATGACCTTCATCCGAAGATCATTATATCTTAAGGGAAATAATGTTTCGAAGGACAAAGGGCCTTAACCTTTAACATTTTGTGTTGCCTTGTTCTTAATTCGAAGCATTTGAGAACAAGTCTCCAACATTAGCGCCCACCTCCGGTGAACTCACTTCCACTCTTGAGCCGATGGCTTCGTTCAGCAACCAAGCCGAAGCATCTTCGGCTATGAACCTGGTGTTGCCGATAACAGGCGGCTCAGGCTCAGAGCCGACTAACTAGAAGCAAAAGAAGGAAGCACAGAGAAGGGTACAACATGTTGGGGTGCAGGGACCCTTCATCAAGTCAAAATGGTCCCACATCCCAATCACCTTCTCCCAGGAGGACCTTCAGCTCAAAGATTACCCTCATAATGATGCTATGGTCATATCTTGTGTCATAAAGGGATTTCTGGTCCACAATGTTCTGGTTGATACTAGCAGTGCAGCGGATATCATATTTGCTAAGGCCTTCAGACAGATGCAAGAGCCAGAAGATAAGATTCATGATGCTACACATCCTTTATGTGGTTTCGGAGGAAGGCAAATTGTAGCACTTGGCAAAATCACAATGCCAGTAACCTTCGGCTTTGTTCACAATACAAGGACTGAATAGGTTGTGTTTGATATTGTTGACATGGAGTACCCCTACAATGCAATCATTGGTCATGAGACACTTAATTCTTTCAAAGCAATACTTCATCTAGCATATCTATGCATGAAGATACCTTCGGAACAAGGGCCCATTGCTGTTCATGACAGTCAAGAAGCTGCCAGGAAGGCCGAAGGAAACTGGACAGATTCAAAGGCAATCCATAACATAGATGGAGCTGAAGCCTATGAGAAGTATCGATACAAAAGAGAGAAGGCTGCTTCGGCGGATCAGCCGAAGCCTATGCTTCTATGTGAAGATATAGCAGAGCAAAAGGTACTGCTGGGGTCTCAGTTATCTAAAGAACAGGAAAAGAATTTGCTAAGATTTCTATTCAACAACAAAGATGCCTTTGCTTGGTTAGCCAATGATCTTTGTGGTGTCAACAGAGATGTCATTGAACATTCACTCAATGTGGATCCATCTTTCAGGACAAGAAAACAAAGGCTTCGGAAAATGTCTGATGACAAAGCTGAAGGTGCTTGGAACGAAGTAAAGAGGCTTCTTAGCGCTGGAGTTATCAGAGAGGTCAAATACCCAGAGTGTCTAGCTAATACTGTTATGGTGAAGAAGGCCAATGGTAAATGGAGAATGTGCATTGATTTCACAGATCTTAACAAAGCTTGTCCAAAAGATGAGTTCCCATTGCCAAGGATAGATTTTCTAGTAGATGCAACAGCTTCGTCAGAACTCATGAGTCTACTAGATTGTTACTCAGGCTACCACCAAATCTGGATGAAGAAGGAAGATGAGCCAAAAACTAGCTTCATAACCCCCAGTGGCACATATTGCTATCTTCGGATGCCTGAGGAGCTCAAAAATGCTGGAGGAAGCTTCAGTAGAATGACAGCCAGAGTCCTTCATTCTTAAATAGGCAGGAATGTGTTGACTTATGTTGATGATATCATAGTTAAAAGCACGAAGCAAGAAAATCACATTGCTGATTTGCAAGAGACATTTGCCAACTTCAGGCAAGCTGGTTTGAAGTTGAATCTAGAAAAATGTGTTTTTGGGGTAAAGAAGGGCAAGTTCCTTGGCTGTCTAGTATCAACGAAGGGAATTGAATCTAACCCAAGCAAGATTGAAGCTATCCTTCGTATGGAACTGCCAAACACAAAGAAAGGAGCTCAACGGCTGGCAGGTAGATTAGCATCATTAAACAGATTTATATCTAGATCAGCAGAAAGAAATCTGCCTTTCTTTGAAATACTAAAGTCAACCGAAGTCTTCTAATGGGGTCCGGCTCAGCAAAAGGCCTTCGAAGAGTTGAAGCAATATTTGATTGATTTAACAACGTTAACTCCACCTTTGCCAGGGGCTCTCTTGCTCTTATATGTTGCAGCTTCACATTCTGCAGTAAGTGCGGCACTTGTACAGGAGAAGCTAGATGGCCAAGTCAAAAAGCAAGCTCCAGTGTACTTCGTCTCCGAAGTTTTGAGTCCGTCAAAGAAAAATTACACAGAATTGGAAAAGGTGCTATATGCTGTGTTAATGGCCTCCAGAAAGCTTCGGCATTATTTTCAAGCATATCACATAATTGTTCCTTCGTCACAGCCTCTAAAGGATATTATGAGGAACAGAAAAGCTACTGGAAGGATTGGGAAATGGGCTACAGAACTTAATGAATTCACCATTGATTATGTGCATAGATCCTCAATCCAGTCCCAAGCGTTAGTGGACTTCATCGTTGACTGGACGCCAGGGGCTCACAAAGAAGAGGTAAACAAAGATGCCGAAGCTTGGACAGTGTTCTGCGATGGTTCTTGGGGAACCTTCGGTGCAGGAGCGGCTGCAGTCCTAGTGGCACCTTCAAAAGTCAAAACATGTTATGCAGCCAAGCTTGATTTCAGTTGCACAAATAATATTGCTGAGTACGAAGCACTTCTATTGGGGCTTCAGAAGTTAAGGGCAATGGGAATAAGAAGGGCCATTCTGAAAACTGATTCTCAAGTTATTTCTGGCCATGTGGACAAAAGTAGCAAGGCAAGAGATCCGAAGCTTGAAAGATATCTGGATACAGTTCGAAGGTTGGAGGCTTCTTTCGAAGGTTTTTCTGTTAAGAATATCCCAAGAGGTGAAAATGAGCACGCAGATTTACTAGCCAAATCAGCGGCCCAGGGGCTCCCCCTACCTTCGGAAGTATTTTTTGAAACAATAAAGGCACCTTCGGTTGAACTCATGGAGAGAGCAGTGCTTACTATTTCTCCGGTACATAGTGAAGACTAGAGGACTGAAATTATATCTTTCCTCCAAGGTAATTGTCTTTCAGATGACGAAGCTTATAATAAAAGAATGGAGGCAAGAACAAGACCATATGTGATAATAGAAGGGGAGTTATACAAACATGGAGTCTGTTCTCCACTTCTCAAGTGTTTATCCAGAACCGAAGGTATAGAGCTGATGAAGGAAATACATGCAGGTTTGTGTGGATCTCACATTGGGTCTAGGCCTTTGCTGGGGAAGGTCTTCAGACAAGGATTTTATTGGCCGAAGGCAGCTTTGGATGCAGCAGATCTGGTTCAAAAGTGCGAAAATTGTCAAAAATGTGCAAGAGACCAGAAACAACCTTCGTCGCTAACCTAGTTAATACAGCCAACCTGGCCATTGCAAAGATGGGGCCTGGATTTGTTAGGTCCACTTCCACCAGCACAAGACAATTTAAGATATGTTGTGGTAGCTATAGAATATTTTCCAAATGGATTGAAGCGAAGCCTTTGGCCACAATAACTTCGGTCACAGTCCAGAAATTCTTCTGGCAAAACATTATTTGTCGCTTCGGCGTGCTAAAGGCTATAAATGTGGACAACGGAACATAGTTTGATGCCGAAGCCTTCAAGGAATTCTGTGATCAAATTGGCACGAAGATTCATTTTGTGTCAGTCAAACATCCAGAGTCAAATGGACTTGTCAAAAGAGCAAATGGTATAATAATGACAGGAATAATGAAGCTAATCTTTAATCAGCCCAGAGGAAAGTGGCCAGATGAGTTGATTAAAGTGGTGTGGAGCCACAATATGACCGTATCAAGATCAACAGGTTTTACGCCATTCAAGTTATTATTTGGTGATGAAGCTATAACCCTAGAAGAAGCTAAAGCGGGGTCAATAAGAACAACAGCTTCGGCAGAAGACGAAGCTGATTATCACATGGCAAAAGACACTATAGAAGGGACTAGACTTTAGGCTGTGGAAAATATCAATAAATATCAAGCCGAAACAATAAAATGGCGCGATAGAAAAGTCCGGCTGAAAAATATCAAGCCGGGGCATTTGGTGGTTCAGAGAGTGGCTAATCCGTACACAGTAGGCAAACTACAGCTGAAGTGGGAAGGACCTTTTCTAGTGGTATCTTCGTCAAGGCCCGGTTCTTATAGGTTGAAGGATATGGACGGCAACGACATTCCTAGATCTTGGAATGCAGATGAGCTTCGACGATATTATGTGTAATCTGATGTAATCTTTTTTTCATTTTTTCCATGGCACCCTTTTCCTTTCCAAAGGGGGAGAAAGGTTTTTAACGGGGCCATAGTTTGTAATTTTTCTTTTCTTATTCAACTCCATAAGAGCAAAATCCCCCAAAAAAGAATGTAAAATGTAACATCTGAGCGGGCACCATCGAGTGCAAGAAAAAAACAGGGAGAAGATCAAAAGTCATCCATAAGGGGATGCAGAGCACGACAAAGCTACAAAAAGTCGTTCCCAAGGGAGCGCAACGTAAGTTTTCTGCTCAAAAGTCGTTCCTAAGGGAATGCAGAGCCAAATACCGCCGAAATATAAGGCGAAGAAGTTCAAAAGACGTTCCTAAGGGGATGCAGAACTTACACCGAAAAGTCAACGGTGATACCGCCGAAATAGAAGGCGAAGAAGTTCAAAAGACGTTCCTAAGGGGATGCAGAACTTACATCGAAAAATAAGCGGTGAAGCCGAAAAATAAACGGCAAAGAGATTTCAGTCATTCCTAAGGGAATGCAGGGTCTGGATGTGGCTTCGTATGCGTGTGTTTGGACATTCATTTGCACATTACATCATATCATACATTGCATTCATATACATTCATTTAGACATTTGTAGGATCATCATCATATCATAGAGTACAGATAATTGCTTCGGCTCTAATGACAAGGCTTCGGCAAATGCAAAAGAAGCAGATTTATGCTTAGTTGTGTACGAAAAGAAGGGAAGGTGTTTTTCGCCTTCGGCTCAAAAAGAACAAGTTTCGTCCACATCAAAGCAGTTCATTCATGGATGGAAAGGTAAAATATATTACAAGGTATCGAAAAATTTACAGAGTAATGTTTGATTCCTAAATTACAATATTTTCTATAAGGTTAATTCAAAAATTTCTCTAGAGTTCTTTTACAGCAGCTTCATCACTTCATCATTGCCCATTAAGCTTTGGTTCATTGTTCTTCAGCTTCGTCATCCTGTACATAACAACAGTATAAGGAAAGTGCAAATTTTAAGGAGAAGGAAAAGCAACAGGTACAAGTTTATTACCAGCTTGAGGTGGCTTCGAGCTTCATCACCAGCTAAGTTTTGCCCACCCTTCGCCCAGATTTGAGTTACAAATCTATTCCCAATGCTTCAGGCCAGGCCGGGGATATCATTCAAGTCCGCTGGTGACAGGCTGAAGTTTGGCCTGTTTACAATATTTCCATGCGTGCAACCAGTCTTCATAAAAGCAACAGTTGTGCCGCAGGAAGCTAGCAGAGCACAGAAGTCACCGTGTCCAGCTATGATTTCATCAAGAGCATCAACTTCACCTTCAATATGATCAAAAGTGCCTGACAGGTCTTCAACCGAAGGTTTAAACTTTTCACAACTAGCTCCAACTGAGTTGAAGACCTGCTTCAGCCGTTGCACGCACCGAGTGCCGAAGTCTAGACATTTACCTTGAAGTTCCTTTAGAGATTTCTGCAAATTTGAATTCTTTTCAACTTCAGCTTCAAGTTTTGTTTCGAAATTTTTCTTCTCTTGTTCAAAGCTTTTTGACTTCATGGAGAGCTCACTGTTCAAGCTGGCAATCTCGGCTTGGGCTTCTGTCAGTGAACCCTCCATTGTTTGAAGCGCAAAGTCTTTCTTTTCCAGAGCAGTTTCATGATCTTTAATTTTGCTCTCTAAGCCCTCAATTATAACTTCATTTTTTTGTCCTCGAGGTCTTGTTGCATCCTCAAGGTTTTACTTAGTAGTAGGCTCTAGAAAAAATAACCTTCATCAGAAAACACCTTAATCTCAAAACAATAAAAAGTTGAGAAAAGAACTTTACCTTAAAATTGGAATAAAACAAGCTACCGGCGATGTGCTGCCACTGGTACCTGCTGAGGTCGGCTTCAAGCTTCGGAAATCCAACACTCTTCGATAGAGTGCTGACAACCTTCGCTCCAGTTCGGTCTCGGAGGCAACCTAAGCTTTCTTCGTCAATGCCACCGAAGAGCAACGCTCCTGGCTGGTAGCCGCAAGATATAGCATAATCTTTTAGCTCTTCTTTTTCCGCGTTAGATAATTCTTGCCCAATTATGTTTAGAAAGTTGAAGTCCCTTTCCTCCGAAGCATCTTCGGCAAGCTCCTTCTCTTTTTCAAGCACCTTCTCCCCTTTTCCAAGCAATGTGGCCAGGGTTTCTTCAGCAGCTGCAGCAGTTTCTTCCGTGGTCATGTTCAAAATCATTCTATCAATGTTAGAAAACGTGCTTTCTAGATTTGTGGCTTCGGTCGCTGCAGCTTCAGAAGTTGTAGCTTTTATGGGAGCAGCTTCGGTAGCGGTAGCTTCTTCGGCAGCTGGTGTTTTTGACGCTGACGTCGACGGTGGCATTTCTTCAATAGCTTCAATTACAGTAATAATTCTTTGTCTTTTTGATTCAGCAGGCTTCTTGGTTGCCGAAGGCTCCTTCTTCTGTAAAAGCTTCATCAGTTGTGGCCTCAGTGGACTTAGCTTGATAGGTAAAGATTCGGTCATTACCTTTAAAATTTCTTCTGCATCAGTGGCAGAAGGTGTTGAAGGAGCTTCTCCCTCTATATCAGTTGTTTTTGGCCTTGGAGCTGTAGCTTTTCTCTTTTTCGGAACAACCACCTTCGGCTCAGGGCTGGATTTTTTCTTTTTCAATAACTTCTCATCTTCTTTTATCATTCTAGCAGCTTGTCTGTTCATAACACTGACAACTCTTTTTCGCTTTGGCCCTTTAGCACCCTCGCTTAATCGTTCATAGTCAGGGTATTCAAATTTCAAGGCATCCATTACTCAGTTCAGCCTTCACTTCGGTCGGGTGCCAAAGGCTGCGATCATGAATTGATCTTCTTTCCTAGTATAGTTGCCCAAAATCTCATTGCACATAGCTTCAATCATCTCCAGCCATTCTTGGCAAGGCTCTTTGAAATGTTTCTTGAACTTGAAATGATAGGACAGTCGAACAAGTTCATTCTTTTTCTTTTCTCCCTTAAGCTTCGACATATTCCATTCATTTAACGTCAGAAATACCCTATTGGCTAAGTATTCCTGCACCAAATCTCTAGTACTGATCTGCTCAGACACAACTCGGAATTCTGCCACAGCCTATCGGCATGATGACCCTGGCAGCATGCCACACAGGGGCCTAGTTAACCCGAAGGTTAGGCTCAGTGGGCTCAGAACTTCCTTCTTCTCATCGACCTTAACATAGAACCACTCATTTTCCAACCAGTTGGCCATTTGGTGTGATAGCTGACCACCAGAGTCTTCATATCTTTGCGGTAAGCAAAGTTGTAACAACCGAAATTCTTGTGTAGCTCATCTTCTCTAGCCTTGGTCTGATAATGAAGCTCATGCACTCGGCATAAAGCTTCGGCATGCGGGTCCACTCCTTGGCTTCAGAGAGCCCAGATGAAGACGCTGAGTCTAACGATAGCGTTAGGAGTCAGCTGATGAAGATAAATTTCGAAATTTTCCAAAACCTCTCCAATCATTTCGTGCAAAGGAAACCTCAAACCCACTTTGAAGAAACTCCTGAAAACTAACACCTCATCATTTTCTGGTTTCGGAGTGGTTTCTTCCCCACCAAAGCGAATCAACTTCTTCTCGGCTTCTCCAAAGTAGCCTAGCTTTATCATCATGGGCACATCAGCCTCGGAGATAGTAGACTTTCCAAAGTCCAAATGGCTGGGTTTGGATGGCATGACAGTGTTATAATCTACCTCTTCTTCATCTGCATCATCCTCTTCAATGATAGCCTGTTCAGCTTCGGCAGTAGGTGCACTTTCGTCAGTAGCTCCCCCTGTCACAACCAGTCTCGATTGCCTCATTACTTCGGAGATTGGGGCAGTCTCGGCAGCTTCAGCCCCTTCTCCATCGTGTGTAACTTTAGCAGTTGAACGTACTCTGGCCATCTGATGCTGAATTTCTTACGGTTTTGACGAAGTTGATGACTTTTACAATTTTGCCGAAGTTCCCTCTTATGACGAAGCTAGTTCAAAATGATGCTTTGCTTGAGAATGCGATGAGAAAGCTTCGGCTATGGTTAAATTTTTCAGCAGCACAACAGTGCAATGGCAATGAATGCTGTGGTAACTTCACACCTACCCGTCTGTTTATATAGTGCTATAGGTGTGAAGGTGAATCGTCAAGTCGCCCGTACCCGCTCAACAGTCACCTGCATTCACTGAATGGTGGACCACGGTGCATGCAAGATGAATCGGCAGATCGTGCATACCCGTTGCATGGTGGGACGCCCCTGTGCTCGGATTATTTTAATCGTTTCTCGGCAACGAGCTCAGGGAAGGTGTTTTTCGGACCTTCGGCATTCCGAAGCCTAGGACAATTTTTCACGGATCAAGCTCGTTACGAAAAACGATCTAGCACCGTGAAGGGGCTACTGTTGGGGGTCTGTTTCAAAGTCGAAGGTCCTATAAGAAGAAACACCTTCGGAAGATCAGCACGAAAATAACGCTGAAGCTACCTTACAGGGAACTTCGGCATAGAGACAGGCCTAAGACGAAGGGTTGCACCGACTTAAAAATGAAAAGACAGATTGACCCATGATAGTTTGTGTCATGAATGTAATCAATTGTAGAGGGTATATGTCACACCCGGTTTTAGAAGGCAAACCGAATGCGAACCATGTACGTGCCAGGATCAGCAATTCACGTACACAGCAGTTACATAACATGGACATCATCACACAGTGCTCAAATAGTATTAAAAAGGGAAATAATAGTCGATTACATCATGTGTCTGAGACATCCACATAGTCTTTACAATAAATCAAAGTGCGAAAACGAAACGTAGATAACCGCGGCCTTCACAGGCAGCCGACTGGGGGTTACCGCTAACCCACGCCTAGAACTCGTCGTAGTCTTGGAACTCCTGGAAGTCTCCTTCCACGGCTTCATCTTCGCCTGAGCAGTGGTTGCAATGCTGACAACCTGGGGGGGGGGGGGGAGTTGGTGTGTAGAGCAAGGGTGAGTACACATCAACATACTCAGCAAGTATCCTGTTTGGCTGTAGTGGACTAGCTTTATGTGGGGGGTAAGTCAAGCAGTTGCTTTTAGTTGGTCAGATTATTATTTACTAGTGGAAAGCCAGGTTTTAACATTAACCCAAGTTATTAGCCTGATGTACCCTTTCCAAACGGAAAGAATACCACTTACCAGCACCATAGACATAACCACAACCATCAATCTCATTGCCACCTGTAAACCAAAATGTCTCTGATCAAGTACCACTAATCATTGGAGATCCCTTGGCTGCTCATAACCGCGAGCACGGCTGATATATCAGTTTTCAAGCACTCTGCAGAGGTTGTGCACTTTACCCACAAGCCGTGATTCCCTTTCTGCCCGGAGATCATTACCCTCCATTGGTCACTACCAAGGTGACCCAGCAGGGTATCACTACGTAGCCTTTACAAAGATTCCCCGGGGCTGTAGCCGCCCGTTAGGTTTCCTAAATGTACCGCACTCCTCCCCAAGGGACAAATCAACCTTGGCAGAGCGAGCCGCATACACCGAGCCCCATTGACGGCACAACGGCTAAGCGAACTACACCCCGGTTCCTCTAATTATTCAGCTAAGGGCGTCCCATTCCACCCTCATGGTTGCACTGTTTTCCCGGGCGGTCATCCATAGAACAGGTCCTTACGGAGAGGCACTCGAGAAACCGCTCGAGCCCTCTTAAAGGTCACAAGTACAACATCATAATAAGAAGGGGGAAAACATCGTATCATATATGATCTCATCATGTTCATTGATTAGAGTTGAGCAATAGCATAAAGCTAAACAATAATAATCCAACCCAAATAGGTAACAAGGATATGGATAACAAAAGCTAGTCAATCCTTAAGTATAAATGTGTAATGCGGGAGGTGAATTAAAGATTGAATAGGACAGAGATGGGTCAAGGGACACTTGCCTCCACCAACCGACTGCTGCTCAGGGGCTTCTCCTGTGAGTTCCTCGGGCTCTTCAACCGGATCGTTCTCTATGCGGTTGCAAACATACATACATCCATCCATTCAAATTAGGAAACAAACAATACACCATGCAAGAGAACAAATAAAGTAAATATGCATAGAATATCACATACGATAATGAATTTTCCTTGGTTAGAAAGAAACGAGGGAAGGTCTCGCAGGGGTTAAGGCTTATGCTCGAGGCGCACCACGGGTAAACGAATAACTAAACGTTACGTGCTCTAGTTCTACTTAGCTTCAATGATAAGAATTAGCTACATGCACTAATGTAAGCGTGACCACTTTTAGTAGATTAACATTAAACGAGATAGACAATTAACTATATGAATTGACTAACGTAACCGAATTTCAAATTGAGTTTTCCATTTATTAATTACGTAACACGATTTGCTACGCACGGAATACACGGGGGGGGGGGGGGGGGTAGACGGGTGGCTAGGGGGGTAGACGATCGTGTCGCGAACGCGACAAGGCGCTACGCGTCGCGTCGCAGGCACGATGAGCTACGCCAAGGCGCTGCGCGGGCATACGCACGTGCAAAGCCATGAATTAGCCGTGCGCACGTCGGGGCCGTGCGCTAGCCGGGCTCAAAGCCGCGCGCCATAGGCACGCTGGGCCGAGCTCGAGGCCACGCCGGGGCCGTCACGACGCGAGCAAGGCACGGCGGGGCGAGCGGGCAAGCACGCCGGGGCAAGCGGGCACGGGCGAGCGAGAACGCCGCGGACCACGGCGGGCGAGGCATGGACGGGGCGAGGACACGGCCGGCCACCACGCCGGGGCGGGGACGGCGCGGCCGAGCCGGGCGCGGGGGCGGGCGGTTGAGCCGGGGCACGGGGCGGGCGGTTGAGCCGGGGCACGGGGCGGCCGAGCTCGCCGGGGCGGGCGGTTGAGCCGGGGCGCGACAGGGACGGGGGCGACGAGCAGGGGGCGGGCTCGCCGGGCGTGGCCGGGGGCGGGGAAGGGGCAGGGCGGGCTCGCCGGAGCGAGGCCGAGCGGGGGCAGGCTCGCCGGAGCGGCCGAGGCGGGGCCAGCGCGGGGCGGGGCGGGCGCGGCCGGGCGTGGGATGGGGCGGGGGCTCGCCGGAGCGGCCGAGGCGGGGCCGGCGCGGGGAGGGGCGGGGTGGGCGCGGCCGGGCACGGCGGCTCGCCGGAGCGCCGAGCGGACGGGGCCGGGCGGGCGCGCCATGGGCGTGGGGGAGGGCGCCGACGGGAGGGAAGGAGGAGGGAGGGGGAGCCTCACCGTGGGCGGGGACGGCGGCGCGGCGGCGCGCGGGGGAGGGAGCGGCGGCGGCGGCGCGCTAGGGCAGGGGAGGGCGGCGGCGGCGCTAGGGCTAGGGTGAGGGAGAGAGAGAGAGGGAGGGGAATTTTGGGAAAAAGAAAAAAAAGAAAGGGGAGGGGGGGGGGGCGGTTGGGCCGGCTGGGCCCAAAAGGGGGGGGGACGGTTGGGCCGCCGCGGGGCCCACCGAAGGGGGGGAAGGGGGGGGCTGGGCCGCCAGCTGGGCCAGCCGAAGGGGGGAGGGGAAAGGCTTTTCTTTTTCTAATTTCCATATTTTCTTATATGCCTAACTCTCCAATTCACTCAACCACAAGCAAAAGAGTGCATAATCCGGCATGATGCAACAACCAAAAATAGCTCTAGGTTTTGCTTACACAAGATGTCGAGCTAATTCTCGCTATAACTTTTGGAAAAGATCAAGGCTTAGCGAGAAGAAAAGGGAAAAGGAAAGAGTAATGCCTGAATTTGGTGAGAGAAAAGAAGAAAAAAATTCTACCCCCAAATTCAGGGCGTTACAAACCTATCCCCCTTAAAAGAATCTCGCCTTCGAGATTCAGGGTTGGCTAGCAAAGAGCTCAGGGTATTTAGCCAGTAGATCATCTTCACGCTCCCAGGTTGCTTCTTCCTCTGAATGGTGATTCCATCTGACTTTGCACATTCTGATGGTCTTCCTTTGGGTGACTCTGTCTGCGACCTCAAGGATTTGCACTGGCTTCTCAACGTAGGTCAAGTCCTCCTGGACTTCAAGACCTTCCACTGGCAACTGCTCTTCTGGCACACGCAAACACTTCTTCAACTGAGACACATGAAAGACATCATGCACTGCGGACAATCCTTCTGGCAAACTGAGCTGATAGGCCACTTCTCCATGCTTTGCGAGAATCTGATACGGACCGATGTAGCGAGGTGCTTGTTGGGGGCCTTCGTCCTCCGAAGGTCCTCAAAAACATAATTTGACAATGTTTTCCAAGTGAATTATATGAACATGCATCTTCGGACTCAGATTATGAACATGGAGTACGGTCAGAACGAAGCCTAAGCCAGACGAAGGGGGATTGAGATGAAGGACGGGCTGATTACCAAGCTGTACGAAGGATGGTGCACAGCCGAAGCTATGCGTAGAAAGCTTCGTCGCGATAGCAGAAAGGGGAACCGACTTAAAGATGAAAAGACTACTTAGGCCTTAATAGATTCCCATAAGTCATTAGCAAATGTAATGGGCATGAATGTAATTTTACATGGGCTGCGTCCCACGCCTATAAATAGATGAACAGTACTCTCGTACTGTTCACGCTGACTTGGCATTTCGCTTTTGCGTCATCCTTATACTTTTGCCTTCCTGCAATCCGAAGGTACACTTGTAATCTGAAATCATTTCTATTTTTCTATGATAATAAAATAGAAATGACGTTGTGATAATATTCAAATGTTTATATTACTTCTTATGTTGCATATAAGTTCTTCATCATCGTTTATTATGCTTACGAAGATATGTTGTTTGTGACCTTCGTCCGGAATACATTATATCCCGAAGGGAAATAATGTTTTAAAGGACGAAGGACTTTATCATTTAACATTTTTTATGTTGCCTTGTTCTTAATCCGAAGCATTTGAGAACAAGTCCCCAACATTGGCGCCCACCTCCGGTGAACTCACTTCCACTCTTTGAGTTTTTGAACACCTTCGGAAGCCATAAACCTTCGCTATGGCGCCGAAGAAAGCTTTAGCAACTGGGGCTGCAGCTCTACAACCACTGGACCCCAATCAGGAGACTCTCTCTCTTCGGGAGGCCTGAAGCCAGAAGAGGAAGGCTGTCAGCCCAACGCCTCAAGAGGATGAGCTAGACCAAGAGATCAGAGATATGGAGATGCTTCATCAACAGGTGCAGAGGAAGAAGGAAAAGATGGCCAGGCTAGCTGAACTGCAAAGGCAGATAGACGAAGCTTCTGAAGAAGTTCGCCATCTTACTCACGATGAGCAGAACCGAAGGCCTCAACAAAAAGACCTTCATCAGGAGGGTTTCTTCAACGAAGATGACTGGTATGACAATTTCCATCATGGAAATTTTGTTTTCGATGATGCTTCTCCTCTGTCTGCTGAGCTGCAGGCTACACCTTGGCCTCTGTCCTACAAGCCGCCCCAGCTTCCCATATTCGATGGCCATTCAGACCCGAAGCAGTTTTTGATGAGCTATGAAGCAACAGTATCTTCGTATGGTGGCAATGCTGCAGTCATGGCAAAGTCTTTTGTTATGGCTGTCAGGAGTGTTGCTCAAACTTGGTATTCCTCCCTTCGACCAGGAACGATCACTTCATGGCAAAAACTGAAGGACATGTTGTTAACCAGCTTCCAAGGGTTTCAGATGAAGCCGATCACTGCTCAGGCCCTGTTCCAGTGCACTCAGGATCACGACGAATACCTTCAGGCATATGTCAGAAGGTTCTTGCGTTTGAGGGCGCAGGCGCCAACGGTGCCCAACGAAATTGTCATTGAGGCCATGATCAAGGGACTTCGGCCTGGACCTTCAGCTCAGTACTTTGCTAGGAAGCCTCCTCAAACTTTGGAGAAGCTGCTCCAGAAGATGGACGAGTATATTCGTGCCGACAATGATTTTCGCCAAAGAAGGGAGGAGGCTTTCAGGTTTTCTGAAATAACCAGGGGCTTCGGAGGAAGATTCTATCCGAGGCATGTCAGGTCAATCCACAACTCTACTCAAAATGATGATAAGGGGAGTCAGCAGCACAGGCCGCAGTGCTCCTCACAGGCTTCGGGGCAACAGCAAAGCTTCTTCCGGCCACCAGCTCCAAGAGGCAGAGGCGCCAGGGGCTTCGGCGGAAGATTTGGAGATCAACAAAGGAGAATATTTTGCTTGTTCTGTGGTGAAAACAAGGGCCATACCACCAGGATGTGCCATGTTACTATCCAGAAGCAAAAGGAGATAGCCGAAGCTGCAGCACAACAAGCTCAGCCGAAGCAGGTCATGCATACTGCTTCGTACCATCCGCCTTACATCCCAGAATACGTAGGCAACCACCCTGCAGTTTCTGTTGCTTCGGCGAGTCAACCTCAAGCTTCCTGGCAACAGCCTCCGCCTCCACCACCGCTGCAACAAGGCCAACAGCCAGAAGGGAGCCAATATGCTCCACACCAAAGGGATCTCAGAGAACAATCCGTAGCTCGCACAGTCAATAGCACTGTGCCAGAGTCGAAGCACATCTATTGACAAATATCCTACCTTGATAGCAGTCTTTTCCATTCAGTTCTATTCTCTGTGTAATAAAGGACATTTTTCAGTTTTCATGTAATAGTTTCGTTGTTTGCCACAAGGAAAATGTATTTTCTCAGGCTTAAGTTGCTGAAGCTTAAAGATTTGCGATAACAAGGAGGACCTTCGAATTATCAAAAATCCTTCGAAGTAACAAAAAGTTGTTCTAAGGAACGCAGAGTAAGTTTGCTGAAGTCACAAAAAGTCGTTCCAAAGGGAACGCAGTGTAAGTTTTCTGCTCCAAAGTCGTTCCAAAGGGAATGCAGAGCATACAGCGAAAAGTCAACGCTGATACCGCCTAAGTAAAAGGCGAAGAAGCTCCAAAGTCGTTCCTAAGGGAATGCAGAGCTTACAGCGAAAAGTCAACGCTGATACCGCCTAAGTAAAAGGCGAAGAAGCTCCAAAGTCGTTCCTAAGGGAATGCAGAGCTTACAGCGAAAAGTCAGCGCTGATACAAAAATATTGCGTGTTCTACGGGGATATGTGTGTATCTTCGGAACAAATGTCATCTACATAACATAACATCATCACATCATTTTGCATAGCATAAGCATCATACATCATGTTGCATATGGCAAAAGAAGGGGACACAGTATCAACCTTCGGAAGGATGCTTTGAGAAAGTGAAAATCGTGTTAAGTCACAAGGGGATACAATATTGATTTTCGGAATATAGCTTCGGAGAATGTCTTCACGAAGCTTGGATATTCTTCATCAGAGCACTATGGACATTGTTGTGATGCATAAAAGTTTTTCTATCTTCACGAAGCATGAAAAGAAGGGAAGGTGTTTTTTCGCCGAAGGCTCAAAAACGGTACGTATGTAAAGTTTCATGCATCGTAAAGAATCGAATCATTAAAAGCAAATATATCACAGGGTTACAAAATGTTACACATATTTCATTTCAGAAGTTTTTACAATAGTGCTTAATCTTCTCTCAAAACAACTTCTGCAGCTTCGTTCAGGAGTCGGTTAACAACTTCATCCATGATAGCTTCAGCCATCCTTTTAATTTCTTCGTCTCCTTTCGGGTGAGGGCCCGGAGACGCTTTAGTAGGATCTGAAGGAGGACAGGATACGGCCGCATTGCTATTACAAATTACGAACGAAGTTTAAAATCAAAAATTACAACACAATAAAAACCATTAGCTAATACCCATTTGCCCTTCGGGCTCTGAGCTTTTGTCAGCGGCCTTAGCTACTTCTCTAGCGTCGTGAATGCCCTTCTCACTTTTCTGAATAATTTCTCGGGCCATTTCTCGGCCACCATTGTCCCAGACGTCGGTGAAAAATTTTCCACCAGCCTGGCTAGCTTCGGCCGAGGGGTCTTTAATATCTTCAGGGGATAAGCTGGCTTCGGATTGTGCAAGAACCTTAACATGATCGCAGCCTTTTTTCTCCAGCATAGTAGCAATCCCCCTGGCACCCGAGAAGGCGCAAATGTCTCCACGACTGTTTAGAATTTCTTCGAAGGCTTCAGCTTCGTGGCTGATCCATTCGATCGGTCCTTCTGGGTTACCTCTCACAAAACCTTCTTCACTCGAAAATGCGCCAACGCTGGCGAAGCTGGTTTTTATCTTCTTTACACATTCCATGGATTTTTCGTAGCACCTTTTCTTAGAAGACCGAAGCTCTTCAACGGTTCCTTCCAAATGATTGGCCCATTGGTCGCTACATTCCCGCCTCGTTTCTTCAAGTATGCGTTCTTCTTTAGCCCGGGCCAATTGCTTCCGAAGATCGTCAATCTCGTGCTTTTGAGCTGCAACTTGTGCTTTAGAGGCAGCTTCGTTCTCCTTTATTTTATCCACCAATGTAACTAGAATTTTGTCCTTTTCCAGGGCTTCGTTCCTTAGTTTAATAACCTCTGTTCGAAGGTTGTTGAAAGCAATTTCATAGCTCTCGTCTTCGGCATTCTTTTGCGCTCTCAGCGCGTTGCTTAGTATTAAACCCTATATGTAAAAAGTTAGTATAAGAACAAAACAATAGATTTCAAATCATAAAGTTTCCAAATACGCAGATCTCGTACCTTCAGGCTATTATACGCAAGGCTGTCCGCAAGATCGTCCTTTGTCATCGCGCAGAGGCCAGCCTCCAGCTTCGGAAACCCCATGCTTCGGGCCATTTCCCGGCAGACAAGTAGCTCTTTGTTATCCGGGAGGCAGTATAGGAAATCTTCTTCATTTGTACCATTGAACACTAGTGCCCCCTTCGGATATTTCAATTCTTTTGCATAATGATTAGCTTCAAAAATTTCTTCTTCTGTTAACTTCTTCCCCGAAGCATGTCGAACAATATAATCAAGGACTTTGGGGGATGCTTCGGGGGCAGCAGTACTGATCTCTTCAATTAAAATTGGCTCCATCATTTTTTCTTCCTCGGTTTCCAACGGTTTTACCTTCGTGGGCTCTGAAGGTCCAGCTTCAGTTTCAGATTGTTGCCTTGGAGCTTCAGCAGCAAAGATTTCAGTTTCCGTTTTCGAAGTCTCAACAGTCTTCTTCGGAGTTATGCTTGAAGACTTAATTGTCTCCAAAACATCTAGCACGTTCACCATTCTTCTTCTTTTCGGGGTCACCGATGGGCCCTTTTGATTTTTTATTGTCTCAACACTTGCTGAAGGACTTAAGATTTCCAATATTTTTGGTCCTTCAATTCTCGGTTTTTCTGCCTTCTCTGCTGAAGGTGTTTCAGTTTTTTCTTCGATCTTCGGCACTGGAGCTGGTTCTGTAGTTTCAGTGGCCAAAGAAACTTCACCAATAAACTCAGGCACTGTGGCTGGTTCAATAAAACGTGCCCGGTGGGTGAGCACCTTTATCTTTTTTCTTTGCGGCGCTGGCTCACTAGAAGCACTTGAGGCAACTTCTTTTGCAGGAGAAGTATTTTTTCTTTTGCGGCCTGGCACCGGATAATGATAGTCAGGGTAGACAAACCCGATTGCATCAAATACCTGGTTGAGCCTCTTCTTCTTTCGGCCTCCGAAGGCTGCTGATAATGCAGTATTCTCGGCCTTCGTGTATACCCCAAGCAGTTCGTCACTTAAGGTTTCAATGCTTTTTAACCAGTCGTCATCCGGTTCAACAAACTTATCTCCGTATTTGAATGTGTATTTTAGTCTGACCAGTCCACCTTCGTCAGACTCTTTGATGGTCTCCTTCGGCATTTCCCACTTTCCTGCAAGAGGCCAAACTCTGAAGGCAATATGTTCTTGGACCAAATCCCTTGTCCCAATAAAAGAGCAGATTACACCGAAGGCTCTTTGGCATTCTTCGGCCGCTTCATCCATTTCAACCTTCGGCTTTCGGAGTCCGAAGCGTTGCCAGATAGGGCGCATAATGATACTCTTAACCTCTTCCTGCGCTGTCAAGTCATTCTTTACATAGAACCATTCTGTCATCCAGGCACCGGGCCACCTCTTCCGAAAGGTTGGCACGGGGCAGCTTGACCCGGAGCGAGCACCGAAGCTGTAACAACCAAAGTTGTTGTGATATTGTTCTTTCCCCCAGGGCTTCGTCTCGTATACCAACTCATGAATTTTGCAAAAGCTTTTAGCATTTGGTTCTAAACCTTGGCTTCTCACAGCCCAGACAAAGATTCCCATTCTTATGATAGCTTCGGGAGTAATTTGGTGGAGGTAGATTTGAAATGTCTTCAGGACTTCCACAACAAAGTTGCTTAGGGGGAACCGAAGCCCAGCCTTGAGAAAGCTTCGGAAGATCACAACCTCATTTTCTTCGGGGGTAGGAGAGGTTTTTTCTCCAGCATCAGCCCTCACAATAGATACATCTCGAAAATATCTCCCTCTCATATTGTCAATATGACTATGCTTAATAGTGGTTTTCCCGAAAACCGAGTGACTTGGCCGCCATGGTCGATCTTCGGACTCTCCCCCGCCGCTTTCTACATCATAACTGTCGCTGTCATCAGTATCTTCAGATAAACCTTCTAAAATCTCTTTGGTGATCTTCTCTGTATTGGTCTTCGACATTGCTTCAAGAAAGCCCAGGTTCTTCTCTTCAGAGAGACTTAGCTTCATTTCGACAGCAGCCTTCTTCTCCTCAGACATCCCTTCAGAAATCTTACTTCTCGCTTCCGAAGCTTAAAACTAGGAAAGAAAACAAATATTTTTTGGGCAGAAAGCTTTATAAGCAGGCAAAACATATGGCAAAGAGAGCGTGCCAAATCAAATGTGGCGGGCTCATATTTATACACTCGATATGACGGAAACTGTGTGGTCCCGAGTGTTAGTGACTTTTGCTATTCTAGCAAAGGGAAGGTGTTTTTTCGGACCTTCGGCTTAGGGCCTTCGTCCATATCGCAATCTGAATTTATCACTAACAAATTAATATTGCGAGGGGCTACTGTTGGGGGCCTTCGTCCTCTGAAGGTCCTCAAAAACATAATTTGACAATGTTTTCCAAGTGAATTATATGAACAGGCATCTTCGGACTCTGATTATGAACATGGAGTACGGTCAGAACGAAGCCTAAGCCAGACGAAGGGGGATTGAGATGAAGGACGGGCTGATTACCAAGCTGTACGAAGGATGGTGCACAACCGAAGCTATGCGTAGAAAGCTTCGTCGCGATAGCAGAAAGGGGAACCGACTTAAAGATGAAAAGACTACTTAGGCCTTAATAGATTCCCATAAGTCATTAGCAAATGTAATGGGCATGAATGTAATTTTACATGGGCTGCGTCCCACGCCTATAAATAGATGAACAGTACTCTCGTACTGTTCACGCTGACTTGGCATTTCGCTTTTGCGTCATCCTTATACTTTTGCCTTCCTGCAATCCGAAGGTACACTTGTAATCTGAAATCATTTCTATTTTTCTATGATAATAAAATAGAAATGACGTTATGATAATATTCAAATGTTTATATTACTTCTTATGTTGCATATAAGTTCTTCATCATCGTTTATTATGCTTATGAAGATATGTTGTTTGTGACCTTCGTCCGGAATACATTATATCCCGAAGGGAAATAATGTTTTAAAGGACGAAGGACTTTATCATTTAACATTTTTTATGTTGCCTTGTTCTTAATCCGAAGCATTTGAGAACAAGTCCCCAACAGTGCTAGCTTGCCTTTGACTCCGAACCTTCTGACTCCTCTGATCGGTGACACTTTCAGATAGACGAAATCTCCGACTTCGAAACTCAACTCTCTTCTTCTTGTGTCTGCATAGCTTCGCTGCCTTGATTGCGCTATCTTCAGGTTCTCTCGAACCATCTTGATGTTCTCTTCAGCTTCAAGTAGAATGTCTGGCCCGAACACTTGCTTTTCTCTAGGCTGATCCCATTGCAACAGAGTTCTACAACTCCTTCCATAAAGCGCATGAAATGGTGACATCTTCAAGCTGGCCTGGTAACTGTTGTTATTGGAAACCTCTGCATAAGGAAACTTCTTATCCCACCCAGAATGATCTTGCAACACACAGGCTCTCAACATGTCTTCAAGAATTTGATTGGTCCTTTCAGTCTGACCGTCTGTCTGCGGATGATAAGCTGAACTGAAATTCAGATGCGTGCCCAAAGCTCCATGCAACTGCTGCCAGAAATGAGAGGTGAACTGCGTTCCTCTGTCTGACACTATCTTCTTTGGCACACCATGAAGACAAACGATTTGAGACATGTACAATTCTGCCAACACTGCACTGCTGTAGCTGGTCTTGACTGGTATGAAGTGGGCTGACTTGGTTAAGCGATCCACTACTACCCAAATGGAGTCATAGCCGGCTCGAGTGCGAGGCAATCCGACTATGAAATCCATACCGATTTCATCCCATTTCCACTGAGGAATTTGCAACGGTTGCAACAATCTAGCCGGTCTTTGGTGCTCTGCCTTAATCCTTCGACAACTATCACACATAGCCACATGCTCTGCGATTTCCCTCTTCATTCCGTACCACCAGAATTTCTTCTTCAGATCCTGATACATCTTCTCACTGCCAGGGTGAATTGAATAGGCTGTCTCATGAGCTTCCTTAAGAATCAACTCCCGAATAGACTGGACATTGGGAACGCACAAGCGGTCTTTGAACCATATCACGCCTTCTGCATCTTCCCGAAAATCTTTGCCTCTGCCATCTAGAATCAGCCACCGGATCTCACTAATCTTCTCATCATTCTTCTGTGCTTCTTTGATTTCCCGCTCTAGGGTAGGTTCCAACTCAACTGTAACTCCTCGCGAATTGTTCAGAAATCCGAGACTTAACCTGTCGAACTCCTTGGCCAACTCATAAGGCATCGGACGAGCGACCATCAGATTGACTTGACTCTTTCTGCTCAAAGCATCTGCCACTACATTCGCTTTGCCTGGATGGTAGTGAATCTCCAACTCATAGTCTTTGATCAGCTCTAACCATCTTCGTTGCCTCATATTCAACTCTGACTGAGTGAATATGTACTTCAGACTCTTGTGGTCTGTGTAAACATCACATTTCTATCCATACAGATAGTGCCTCCATGTCTTCAATGCGTGAACCACTGCTGCCAACTCTAGGTCATGGATTGGGTAATTCTGCTCATGAATCTTCAGCTGTCGGGACGAGTAAGCCACAACTCTTCCCTCTTGCATCAACATGCATCCCAAACCCGTGTAACAAGCATCACAATACACCGAGAAGGGCTTGTGCACATCGGGCAAGACTAGGACAGGCGCTGTAGTCAACTTCTCTTTCAGCGTTTCAAAGGCCTCTTGACATTTCTGGGTCCACTTGAACTCAACTTTGTTGCCTAGCAACACTGTCATTGGTTTCGCAATCTTCGAAAACCCTTCAATGAATCGCCGATAATATCCGGCCATTCCAATGAAACTCTTGATTCCTCGAGCATCTGTTGGCGCTTTCCAGTTCAGAATGTCTGCCACTTTCTTTGGATCCACAACCAATCCTTCTTTGTTGATTATGTGACCCAAGAACAGGACTTCACTGATCCAGAATTCACACTTGCTCAACTTGGCATACAACTGGTGCTCTCGCAATCTCTGCAATACCATCCTCAAATGATCTGCATGCTCTTCTTCGCTTTGAGAATAAACCAGAATGTCATCGATGAATACCACCACAAACTTATCAAGGTAATCCATCAATACACTGTTCATCAGATTCATGAAGAACGTTGGTGCATTGGTCAAACCAAAATACATCACTGTGAACTCATACAACCCATACTTGGTAATGAATGCCGTCTTCGGAATGTCCGAAGGTCGGATCCTGAGCTGATGATAACCTGACCTCAGATCAATCTTGGAGAACACACTGGCTCCTCTCAACTGGTCGAATAGATCTTCTATTCTGGGCAAAGGGTACTTGTTCTTGATCGTGACCTCATTCAAAGCTCGATAATCGATACACATCCTTTTGGTGCCATCTTTCTTCTCCACAAACAGGACAGGGGCGGCCCAAGGTGAGGTGCTTGGCCGGATGTAACCTTTCTCTGACAACTCATCGATCTGCTTCTTAAGCTCAACTAACTCTGGTCCGGATATTCTGTAAGCTCTCTTAAAGATAGGGGCGGTTCCAGGAAGAAGTTCTATGGCAAACTCAACTTTCCGCTCTGGTGGCATACCTAGTAAGTCCTTTGGAAACACATCTGGGAACTCAGACACAACCTTGATACTCTCAATTGGATCTGCTTCACTGCTATCAACGGCCATTTGATAGCAACTTCCTTTCTTTGGCTCAGGCGGGACTAACTCGGTCACCACTTCCTCTCCTAGTGGGGACACCAACTTGATTGTCCTCTTATCACAACTGATAACTGCCTGATACTTATCTAGCCAATTCATCCCTAGGATGACATCTATTCCCTGGGTACCCATTACTATAAGGTTAGCGGGAAACACTATCCCCCTTATTTCCACACTTACATTCAAACATATGCTATCAGCTCGAATTCTACCATCGACTGAGTCAATTTGAATGGGGGTTGACATGGTAGTTATTGGAAGATTATGTGCTTCTACCCATGATGCAGTAATGAAAGAATGTGTTGCTCCAGTATCAAATAACACTTCTGCAATATGGGAGTCGACTGGGAACATACCTACTATCATGCCGGGGGTCTCCTGAACTGCTTCAGCCTCCAAGTGGTTCAGTCTCCCATGACTATAATGCGGCTAAGAGCGGTTGCCTGCTCCTGGCTGAGGCACATTCTGCTTTGCCGGGGCATTGGGGCCTGACTGCTGCTGAGCTGCCTTCTTCGGACATTGCATCACCCAATGGCCTTGCTCTCCACAGTGGAAACATGCTCTGTTTCCAACCTGAGCTGGTGCTGCCTGATTGTTCTGCTGGTTTGCTGGGGCAGGAAGACGGGGTGCCTACTGATTCTGCCTTTGAAACTGACCTCCTGACTGATTGCTCTGACGGTTCTGGTACTGGTGCTGAGGATACTGCCTTTGGAACTGCTGATGCTGCTGAGGTGGACGCTGGTTCTGCCTGAACTGCTGAGGTTGATTGCCTAAGAAACGAGGACGACTGCTGCTTCCAGGCTGGGGTCCACTGATCTTGCGCTTACGATCCTCCATCTCCTTACGCTTCCTCTCTGTCATGATTGCTCTGTCAATCAAGTGCTGAAATGTCGGGAAGGTGTGATTCATCAGCTGATAGTGCAGAGGGTCAACCAAGCCCCTCAAGAAACGGTATTGTCGCTTGGCGTCGGTGTTGACATCTTCAGGAGCATAGTGGGACAACTGCAGAAACCTGTCTTGGTACTCACTGATAGACGATGACCCTTGCTTGAGGGCCAAGAACTCCTCCTTTTTCACTGTCATCAGACCTGCAGGAACATGGTACTGACGAAAGCTACCTCTGAACTCTTCCCAAGTGATGGCGTCAGGGTTGGCATGGGTGGCGAGATAAGACTCCCACCATGATTGGGCTGCTCCTCTCAACAGACGGGGGCCATACAGAACTTTCTCTCTGTCATCGCACTGAGCGGTATGCAACTCCCGCTCCACAGTGCGCAGCCAATCTTTAGCATCCATGGGGTCAGAAGAGTGAGCAAATGTTGGGGGATGACCTCTCATGAATTCAGCACGCTTGTCTCTGGGCATCTGAGGCATCTGAGGTTGAGGTGGTGCCTGCTGCTGTTGTTGTTGCTGCTGCTGCTGAATGGCAGCCAGAGTCTGACCGATGGCTTGAACTGCCTGAGTCTGCATCAGAAACATCTGCTCGATCGACATCGGGGGCGGGGGCGGCAGGTGCTGCTGCTGAGGCACCTCATCCGGCTGAGCGGCTCGCTCCTGCTGAGCACGCCTTCCTCCTCTGCGCCTGTTCTCTGACATCTGCAGAATGCAACCACACATCAGAACTGATCTGGCAAATCTTGCAGCATAAGAAAAGAGTATAGAATTCTTCAACAACACTGAACAGATGAGCATCTTCACTGATCTCCAACACAACTTCTCAGATAAAGAGGAAAGTGGAATAAAAGGTTTCCCAACTATATAACTAACTCCATTAACATAATATGTAAACCAAAATGCAGGGGATACCCACACTCTGGTGACAGTCATTACAAAGATCCAAACCACACGTAGTTCATCATGACAAACATAGATGCATAGGATATAGCAAACTACCCTGTCTAACTAAGACTAACTAAAAGCGAGTCTAACGCTAAGACTGTAGCTTCTACGTATATATTTTGTATTAATTACAAGATCCAACTCTAACGATCTATGGTTCTAGATTTATCTTGGTCTTGCAGTCAGGATTGCCATAAGACTGGCGTCCACGCCGAGGTGAGCGGTACGGGTGCTGAGTCCCGACGGGAGCGGGGGAACCATCATCCAAGTGACGACGTTCCGCGCGCTCAGCCCGCAGCAGGGCGATCTCAGCACGAGCCCTACTCAGCTCGTCTAGTGCATGGTCCAGCTCCGTGTTTAGCACGACGGCTAGGTTGACTGTGCTGCTCAACCTAGGATTGTCCTCACCGACAGGTGAAACAATCACGCCTCCTGTGCTGCCAGATGGACGGTGGGGGTAATACTTCAGGTCAAGACCGTCAGCTACCCTACCGAGAACCGAGCAGTAGTGCGAAAGCGCACGTCATGCGACATCTTGCATGGCCGCCTCAGCTGAGTCCCGCTCAGAGATAGAATAGTGCTCTGAGCAGACCTCAGCACCCTGGAGACTGTTCTCCGGACGGCGCACCAAGCAGGTCGCTTCCCAGCGGTCCGGGTAGACCCCGCGACTATGCTGGTAGACCACACAGCGATACTCAATGGACCAAGTACGCCGGTTAAGTGCCCGACGTAGCAGGGTGTCGAGCACATCGTGGAAGTGACACCCGCAAGCAGCGTCACGAGTGATGGGTCGAGCAACCCATCCTTCCGACTCCTGGTTAGCAGGGAAGTCGGTGTCGTGGCTCGAGCTGTCGTCGCCACCTCCGTCGTCTGGGTCTCCTCCAGCAGCTACTCCAGAGGCTGGGGCGCCCATGGTGGTGCAGGGGGCGCCTCTAGGGGAAGCACAGGAGAGCAGCTCCTCACAGACTCTATCTCCTGCTGGAGCGAGAAAGAAGAGCCCTGCTGCTCCTGTCGTCGACGTTCCTGCTCCTCATGCAGGCGGTGGTGCAGTCTCTCCAAGTGGCTGGACTGTCCGGCCACGGGACGGCGAAGCGGACGCTCAGCAAGGCGGGAGGGTAAGAAGGGGATGACGGACTTTCGTGCAGTGTGTCTAAGACGAGCCATCTACAAAAGACACCGCAAGCAAAAGAGTGAGAATAGAATTAATATGACCAGCAAATAATGAACCATAAGTAAATGAAGGATTAGAATAAAACACAATTTTCAGCAAGGTATATTATATAGTAGAACATAGGTTTGGTCGGTATGACCAACTTTTGAAGGGATATCAAAGTCAAGGCAGGGACAGAGGTCTATAGTCCTTAGAACGACCATTCTACTCTAGGTTAGCTGGCCTACAGTCAGCACGGCTTTGATACCAGCTTATGTCACACCCGGTTTTAGAAGGCAAACCGAATGCGAACCATGTACGTGCCAGGATCAGCAATTCATGTACACAGCAGTTACATAACGTGGACATCATCACACAGTGCTCAAATAGTATTAAAAAGGGAAATAATAGTCGATTACATCATGTGTCTGAGACATCCACATAGTCTTTACAATAAATCAAAGTGCGAAAACGAAACGTAGATAACCGCGGCCTTCACAGGCAGCCGACTGGGGGTTACCGCTAACCCACGCCTAGAACTCGTCATAGTCTTGGAACTCCTGGAAGTCTCCTTCCACGGCTTCATCTTCGCCTGAGCAGTGGTTGCAATGCTGACAACCTGGGGGGGGGGGGGGAGTTGGTGTGTAGAGCAAGGGTGAGTACACATCAACATACTCAGCAAGTATCCTGTTTGGCTGTAGTGGACTAGCTTTATGTGGGGGGTAAGTCAAGCAGTTGCTTTTAGTTGGTCTGATTATTATTTACTAGTGGAAAGCCAGGTTTTAACATTAACCCAAGTTATTAGCCCGATGTACCCTTTCCAAACGGAAAGAATACCACTTACCAGCACCATAGACATAACCACAACCATCAGTCTCATTGCCACCTGTAAACCAAAATGTCTCTGATCAAGTACCACTAATCATTGGAGCTCCCTTGGCCGCTCATAACCGCGAGCACGGCTGATATATCAGTTTTCAAACACTCTGCAGAGGTTGTGCACTTTACCCACAAGCCGTGATTCCCTTTCTGCCCGGAGATCATGACTCTCCATTGGTCACTACCAAGGTGACCCAACAGGGTATCACTACGTAGCCTTTACAAAGATTCCCCGAGGCTGTAGCCGCCCGTTAGGTTTCCTAAATGTACCGCACTCCTCCCCAAGGGACAAATCAACCTTGGCAGAGCGAGCCGCATACACCGAGCCCCATTGACGGCACAACGGCTAAGCGAACTACACCCCGGTTCCTCTAATTATTCAGCTAAGGGCGTCCCATTCCACCCTCATGGTTGCACTGTTTTCCCGGGCGGTCATCCATAGAACAGGTCCTTACGGAGAGGCACTCGAGAAACCGCTCGAGCCCTCTTAAAGGTCACAAGTACAACATCATAATAAGAAGGGGGAAAACAGCGTATCATATATGATCTCATCATGTTCATTGATTAGAGTTGAGCAATAGCATAAAGCTAAACAATAATAATCCAACCCAAATAGGTAACAAGGATATGGATAACAAAAGCTAGTCAATCCTTAAGTATAAATGTGTAATGCGGGAGGTGAATTAAAGATTGAATAGGACAGAGATGGGTCAAGGGACACTTGCCTCCACCAACCGACTGCTGCTCAGGGGCTTCTCCTGTGAGTTCCTCGGGCTCTTCAACCGGATCGTTCTCTATGCGGTTGCAAACATACATACATCCATCCATTCAAATTAGGAAACAAACAGTACACCATGCAAGAGAACAAATAAAGTAAATATGCATAGAATATCACATACGATAATGAATTTTCCTTGGTTAGAAAGAAACGAGGGAAGGTCTCGCAGGGATTAAGGCTTATGCTCTAGGCGCACCACGGGTAAACGAATAACTAAACGTTACGTGCTCTAGTTCTACTTAGCTTCAATGATAAGAATTAGCTACATGCACTAATGTAAGCGTGACCACTTTTAGTACATTAACATTAAACGAGATAGACAATTAACTATATGAATTAACTAACGTAACCGAATTTCAAATTGAGTTTTCCATTTATTAATTACGTAACACGATTTGCTACGCACGGAATACACGGGGGGGGGGGGGGGTAGACGGGTGGCTAGGGGGGTAGACGATCATGTCGCGAACGTGACAAGGCGCTATGCGTCGCGTCGCGGGCACGATGAGCTACGCCAAGGCGCTGCGCGGGCATACGCACACGCAAAGCCACGGATTAGCCGTGCGCACGTCGGGGCCGTGCGCTAGCCGGGCTCAAAGCCACACGCCATAGGCACGCTGGGCCGAGCTCGAGGCCACGCCGGGGCCGTCACGACGCGAGCAAGGCACGGCGGGGCGAGCGGGCAAGCACGCCGGGGCAAGCGGGCACGGGCGAGCGAGAACGCCGCGGACCACGGCGGGCGAGGCACGGACGGGGCGAGGACACGGCCGGCCACCACGCCGAGGCGGGGACGGCGCAGCCGAGCCGGGCGCGGGGGCGGGCGGTTGAGCCGGGGCACGGGGCGGGCGGTTGAGCCAGGGCACGGGGCGGCCGAGCTCGCCGGGAGGCGGCCGAGCTCGCCGGGGCGGGCGGTTGAGCCGGGGCGCGATGGGGACGGGGGCGACGAGCAGGGGGCGGGCTCACCGGGCGCGGCTGGGGGCGGGGAAGGGGCGGGGCAGGCTTGCCGGAGCGAGGCCGAGCGGGGACGGGCTCGCCGGAGCGGCCGAGGCGGGGCCGGCGCGGGGCGGGGCCGAGCGGGCGCGGCCGAGCGCGGGACGGGGCGGGCGGGACGGGGCGTGGGATGGGGCGGGGGCTCACCGGAGCGGTCGAGGCGGGGCTGGTGCGGGGAGGGGCGGGGCGGGCGCGGCCGGGCACGGCGGCTCGCTGGAGCGCCGAGCGGACGGGGCCGGGCGGGCGCGCCATGGGCGCGGGGGAGGGCGCCGATGGGAGGGAAGGAGGAGGGAGGGGGAGGTGGAGGGGGGGAGCCTCACCGTGGGCGGGGACGGCGGCGCGCTAGGGCAGGGGAGGGCGGCGGCGGCGCTAGGGTTAGGGTGAGGGGGAGAGAGAGGGAGGGAGGGGAATTTTGGGAAAAAGAAAAAAAAGAAAGGGGAGGGGGGGGGGGGGTTGGGCCGGCTGGGCCCAAAAGGGGGGGGGGGCGCGGTTGGGCCGCCGTGGGGCCCTACCGAAGGGGGGGGGGCGGCTGGGCCGCCAGCTAGGCCGGTCGAAGGGGGGGGGGGAAAGGCTTTTCTTTTTCTAATTTCCATATTTTCTTATATGCCTAACTCTCCAATTCACTCAACCACAAGCAAAAGAGTGCATAATCCGGCATGATGCAACAACCAAAAATAGCTCTAGGTTTTGCTTACACAAGATGTCGAGCTAATTCTCGCTATAACTTTTGGAAAAGATCAAGGCTTAGCGAGAAGAAAAGGGAAAAGGAAAGAGTAACGCCTGAATTTGGTGAGAGAAAAGAAGAAAAAAATTCTACCCCCAAATTCAGGGCGTTACAGTATAAATGTAATTTCACACAGGCTACGCCTTGTGCCTATAAATAGATGAACAGTACCCCGTACCGTTCATGCTGATTTGTACTCACTCGTGCATCACGCTTGTACTATCTCCTTCTATCAAGCCGAAGGTACAAATGTAACTCTATATTATTTCTGTTTAATAGAATAATAGAAGATGAGTTAATAATGTTATATAATCATTCATGTTGTTTTTTATGTTTCACATACTTCTTCTTTCACTAATGTATACTGCTATAATGAAGGTATGTCCTTCATGACCTTCGTCCGAAGATCATTATATCTTAAGGGAAATAATGTGTTGACACCTTTTTGGAGGCGTCAATTACTCAAGAGAACCAGCGGCGGTGCTCTCTGGTCAGGCGCGGACGGTCCACGGCCTAGGGCCGGACGGTCCGCGACCTAGCGCGAGGCGGCGGTGCTCTCTGGTCAGGCGCGAACGGTCCGCGGCACAGGGCCGGACGGTCCGCGACCTGGTGCAGGAGCTCGGGTTCCCTGCCTGACGGCCGGACGGTCCGCGCGTGCGCAGGGGCGGCGGAAGATCGCCGGCGGCGCCTGGATCTCGCTCCCGGGAGGGACCCCGTCAGGGAGGAGAGATCCTAGGAGTTGTCTAGGCTCGGGTAGACCGACCTAGACTCCTCTAATCGCCGTAGAGTCGAGGAGAGGCGGAGAATTTGGGGATTGGAAGGCTAAACTAGGGCTAAACTAGAACTACTCCTAAGATAAAATGCGAAATAGAAGTTGTATTGATTCGATTGATGATTACAAATCGGCCGTATACCTCTCTATTTATAGAGGAAGGGGGCTGGACCCTTTACAAACTAATTTCCGAGCTTTTCCCGTGATTTTAGCTAACAACCGTAGCACAAAACTCGGAACCCTAATCTGCTCTGTGCACGTGCGGACCGTCCGGCCCCCAGGCGCGGACTGTCCAGACCGCGGACCGTCCAGCCTCAGGGCCGGACCGTCCGCAAGCCTCAATACGGTGCTCAACATAATGTTTCGAAGGACGAAGGACCTTAACCTTTAACATTTTGTGTTGCCTTGTTCTTAATTTGAAGCATTTGAGAACAAGTCTCCAACAGAGCCAAAGCAACTGTCTGTACGCTATGATATGATGATGATGAACCTTCGAATGCCTAAATGAATGTGTATGAATGCAATGAATGATGTGATGTGATGTGCAAATGAATGTCCAAACACACGCTTACGAAGCCACACCTATACTCTGCATCTTATTCACCGTTTATTTTTCGGTGTTCACCGTTGACTTTTTGGTGTAAGTTCTGCATCCCCTTAGGAACGACTTTTGAACTTCTTCGCCTTGTATTTCAGTGGTATCACCGTTGACTTTTTGGTGTAAGTTCTGCATCCCCTTAGGAACGACTTTTGAACTTCTTCGCCTTCTATTTTGGTGGTATTTGGCTCTGCATTCCCTTAGGAACGACTTTTGAGCAGAAAACTTACGCTGCGCTCCCTTAGGAATGACTTTTTGTAGCTTCGTCGTGCTCTGCATCCCCTTAAGGACGACTTTCGAGCTTCTCCCTGGTTTTTTCCCTACACTCGATGGTGCATGCTCAGATTTTACATTTTACATTCTTTTTGGGGGATTTTGCTCTCATAGAGCTAGATAAGAGGAAAAATTACAAGCCCTGGCCCCATTAAAAACCTTTCTCCCCCTTTGGAAAGGAAAAGGATGCCATAGGAAAAAAAATGAAAAAAGATTATATCAAATTACACATAATATCGTCGAAGCTCATCCGCATTCTAAGATCTAAGAATGTCGTTGTCGTCCATATCCTTCAATCTGAAAGAACCGGGCCTTGACAAAGATACCACCAGAAAAGGTCCTTCCCACTTAAGCTGTAGTTTGCCTACTGTGTCCGGATTGGCCACTCTCCGAAGCACCAAATGCCCTGGCTTAATATTTTTCAACCGAACTTTTCTGTCACGCCATTTTATTATTTCGGCTTGATATTTATTGATATTCTCCACAGCCTGAAGTCTGGTGCCTTCTATAGTATCTTTTGCTACATGATAATCAGCTTCGTCTTCTACCGAAGCTGCTGTTCTAATTGACCCCGCTTTAGCTTCTTCTGGGGTTATAGCTTTGTCACCAAACAATAACTTGAACGGTGTAAAACCTGTTGATCTTGATATGGTTGTATTGTGGCTCCACACCACTTTAATCAACTCATCTGGCCACTTTCCTCTAAGCTGATTGAAGATTAACTTCATTATTCCTGTCATTGTAATGCCATTTGCTCTTTCAACCAGCCCGTTTGACTCCTGGTGCCTAACTAATGCAAAATGAATCTTCGTGCCAATCTGATCGCAGAAATCCTTAAAAGTTTCGGCATCAAACCGTGTTCCATTGTCCACAGTTATAGCCTTCAGCACGCCGAAGCGACAAACGATATTTTGCCAGAAGAATTTCTGGACTGTAATCGAAGTTATTGTAGCCAAAGGCTTCGCTTCAATCCGCTTAGAAAAATATTCCACAGCCACCACGACATATCTCAAGTTGCCTTGCGCTGGTGGAAGTGGGCCTAACAAATCCAGGCCCCATCTTTGCAACGGCCAAGTGGGCTGTATTAACTGAGTGAGAGATGAAGATTGCTTCTGGTCTCTTGCACATTTTTGACAATTTTCACATTTTTGAACCAACTCTGCCGCATCCGAAGCTACTTTCGGCCAGTAGAATCCTTGTCTAAATACTTTTCCCAGAAATGGCCTAGACCCAATATGAGATCCACACAGTCCTGTATGTATCTCCCTCATTAACTCAATACCTTCGGCTCTTGATAAACACTTGAGAAGCGGAGAACAGACTCCATGTTTGTAACACCCCTGGTGTTACTGTCACTAAAACTTGAGCATAACATCATAAGCATCAGCATTTCATGTGTTTGACACACCTTGAGTGCATTCACTAGGCAAAAATTTCAAACAAGTTGTATTGATATGGTGTTTTGCAAATAAGACCCTAGTGTAGGGTACTTAACCCTAAATGGGGATTAGAAGGGTAAAACAAAACCCAAATAGAGAAAACCCAAAAGCTTAAGTGAAATAATCATAAAATGTTACTAAGAATGGATCTAAGTTTCATTCACACCCCTGGAATACCAAAAACCCTAAAAAGGACCCTAGAAAACCCTAACCCTAAACCCTAGGGGGTTAAGTGCAAAATCAGTGCACTTTTGGACTAAAGTGTAAAAACTATGATGTTAAGGCATATAAAGTTATATGGTTCACATTTATGAAGATTTGCAATTCAAACCCTGAATTTTAGACCTATTTGCAAAAAGGACCCCCTTTGTGTTCTAGTGGTAAGTCTGAAAATCAGTGATATTGACTCCACTTTGGAGCTCTATATCTTCCAAAATAGTGAGAATTTACCCTAGGTCACCACATCAAATTTGTAAACCTATCAAAGAGAACAGTTTTGCTTAAGAGTGTAAGCAAGGTTGTTATGAAGAATTTGGAGATAATTAAACCTAAAGTCAGGCTGTCAGGCTGTTAATTTTTGAATTTCAGACTGACAGTGCAACTGCAGTGACTTTGGGCATGAATTCAAGCAGGATTGAGCAAGAATTTGCTTAGGATTGCTATAATAATATTGTAGCTGGATCTTAGAGCTAAAACTTTGCTAAAGGGTGATGATCATGTTACTGCACAAAATCGGGAGTAAACAACCCTGCAAATCGCTTTGTCAGGTGACTGAATGGGCTTTCCCATGGTACAGTAACCTAAAATAGATCAGATCAAGCACTCAGCTCACCGCCGACGATCTCCACCGTGATTCGTGTCGCCGGCGTCTTGATTCGTGCTCGGGGTAAGTAGATAACGTCTCGGGTAGAAAGATCATCACCGCCGTTGAGCTGGACACCAATCCGGCTAGCCGCCGTACCTCCCCCTTGTTCACCGATCACTCGGGTAGGATCTCACCGCCATTGATCCCTCACTGCCGTTCGCCGCGTGTCCAAACACTTTACCACATCGTGGCTAATTGTGCTACACACGTCCGGTGATCGCCAGAGGAGCAGCCACTGTAATAGCCACGTTGCGCGGCCACCAGTGACTCACCCAGTTCATACCTATCGCAATCTGCCGCTCAAATTCGCTGTACTCGTGATCGATGTCTATAAATTAAAGCCACCATAAGCTCCACAAGGTTATCACACACCCAGCCACCAAGAATCACTAGCAATCGTTCGTCTGAGAGCTTGAATTTTGGTTTTTCCCTAACCAAGTTTCCACCATCTCGAAGAACACCTCGCCGTGGCCAGCCACTTCTAGGTTTGTTCATGCCCTCTGCTACCTTGTTTCAGCATTAGTATGCGTCCTTGATGCTCATCCATCCACCCAATTGAGCTAGACCGCCACCAATCACCGGGAACACATTGTTCTTTGGGTTATCCGCACTGTCACCGTGGCCAGAGGCAATTAGGTAGCCATTCATGCAATTGACTTAGGGGAAACACTGGTTAGGCGTGAATTCGGTTTCGGCCGAAATAGGGCACTAGTCTTTGCCCCGTTTGGCTGGTCCAGGAGCTCGCCGGAGCTCTGCCGCGCCGCTCACCGTCGGGGACCTCGGTCTGTGAAGGGACAGAACTAGAGGGGCTTTTCTGCATCTGTCAGTGACTTAGTTAAACAGTGACGTGACCCCGCTTCCAGTGATTCAGTAAGCCAAGGGCCTTTCTGCAAAGTCTGCAGCGCGGGCGCGCGCTTTCCACTTGAGTTGGGCCGCCTGGGCTAGATTTGGCCCAGAACTGTTCAAGCTTTTCTCTTTTCTTTTTCTGCAAAACTTTGGAAATCTGTAGAAAATTGTAAAAAACGGTAAAAATGTCAAACCAATTTTACTAGATTCTTAATTTTCCATAGTATTTAATAAAAATAGTTTCATGATTTTTAGATCAAATAGGGAATTTTGGAGCATTTATAATAGCCTAAAACATTGTGTCTGGATTTTTATAAAATAGATGATAATTCCAAAAATCCCCAAACTTTTTATATGAGCTCTAAACATTATTTAGAAGCCTTGGGTAGAGTTTGATTTGATTTGGACCTTGTTTGATAACTAGAACCCAAAACCCTACCCCTTGCCCTTTGAATTCCTTTACTGACTCTGGAAACCCTAGTTTCTCGGAGAACCGTGAAGGAAAATTGTATTCAAGACCTTAGATAATAAACTCTTATTATCTTTGCATTCCCATGAGCATTAGATGGGCATTCATTATTATGTATGGTTATCTTTAGAAAACGAAGAAAAAGTTGAAGTAGAAGGAGAGAAGACTTCACCACCACCACCTCAGGAACATTAGGCAGACAACTGTTTTTATTTTGACATCTGTGGAACTGAGCCTGAATCACCTGTAAACCAAGGCAAGCCCCAGTGCTTTTGCCACCTCCTTGACTCTTTTAAAATCTTTCTCACTTGCTTGATGCATTAGGTGATAGGAGTTGATTGCTAAGACAATTCCTGCATTACCTTCCTTGAATTTGATTACCTTTCTTTTGAATCCCTATTTTATAAAAGGTTTTTACTATGCTTAGTCTTGCTCTAGCAAAGAAAAAGGTTTTGTTTTTTTAAAAGATGATGTGGCAAAGTGGGAGGGATGTTTTTGAAAATAAAACTTGATGGTGGATCCATCATGGCCATGATGGGTTCAACACCGGAAAAGATGTACCTCTGCCATGTACCAGACTTTGGGTTAAAATGATTAAGCTGAGACCGGGCGAGTGACTTGCACGAGAAAAGAGAGTCTCGGTGTAGTGTCTCCGTCTGAGTCGATTAAGGACCGTCTCGATGTAGGCTTGATGACCGAGGACCCATTAACTCGTCACATGCCTCATCATGGGTAAGCTTTGCCTCGGGCAGACTAAGGCCAGAATAAGATACCACACAATGGGAATGGAGAGATGGCGAGAGTAGTGTGTACCCTCCATGGCAAGAGGCTAGACGGTGGTGTATCTGTGCTCTCGGTTGGCGTGAACCTGATCTGGTCTTACGAACCCGGTGGCGGGTTGACATATGCAAGGGTTAAGTGCTACATATGTCGTGTGATTGGAGATCCACAACTGAGTATAATTGATTCAGATCGCCGTACCTCCACGGTTATGGAGAATTGGTCACTGACCTATACGTAGCAATCCAGTAAAGATGAAGGATGGTTACAAAATTGGCTAGTCCAGGTCAAGTGAGTGAACTAGGGTAGAAAGAACTCTAGCTACAGGTAACTTTACTTAACTTGACAATTAAAACTGGATTTTTAAGGATCCACTTTAGTAAGCATTTCTGCAAACAGAGTCATTGATTATTGAGAAACCTTACCTTGACTCCCGTATAACCAGCATACCCTTGAGAGTCTTTTCTTTAGTCGGGTAAGTCTTGCTGAGTAATTCCATACTCAGGGTTTTATTCCCTATTGTTTTTAGGTGAAGAAGCAACAAACTTTTGTTGTTTCTGTTCTAAGGTGGTTCCAAAGGACGAACACCAGGAGTGAAGCTGCGGGAGGAAAGAATCCTCCATAAAAACTTTTGTTTGAACTTTATCAGGAGGGGTTTTTGCCTCCCTTGGTTCTGTAATAATAATACTCTACACTCATATGTTATATCCTGGTCTGTAAATATTCAACCTTGTCTACTTTTAAATAAAGGTAAGTTTATGTAACCGCTTCCGCATTTCCGTATCTCCGATGATTTGTAATGCCTGCGTGACGGGTAAAACGCTCTTGGGAAGGTAAGGAAAGTAGATACCGAACTTGTCAAGTGATTCAGGAACACCTGCAGGGTTGTCTGAGGTCCGTTGGATAAGGGCAACTGTAGGTGGGCCTAATGACTTGGGAGGTTCCGTCACAGCTGGTATCGGAGCGAAGCCCATCTCTGCAGATATTATGAGGCATCTTCAAAAGAATTTTTCTAAGACTTATCTAGAAAATTTCTTCCCTTCTTACCTAGTATCTCTGAAGAGTTTATATGAAAGACCAGATAGGAAGAGTGCAATGTATAGAAGAAGTGAATCAACTAAGGTTGATTCTGTAATTATACATGCATCATGCTAAAAATTATGCTAATAAGATTTCCCCCTTAGAAAAATGCCGCCACGTACAAGAAAGACTACACGCAAGTCAACCGGGCCAATCGGTGTACCTCGTCACCAACTTGCCCCGAGACATGACGACAGCAGTAGCGGTAGTAACGATCCAATCGAAGACTTAGAAGCTCAAGTTAATCAGCTTCAAACAGAACTCCGTCGCAGGAATAACATATAGGTCGTGGATGGCGAGAGGATCAATGAATTGAGAAGCGACATCCGCCGCCTGCAAGATCAGCTCACGGATCGAGATCTAGCGCTCGACTGGGCGGTTCACTCTCGTTCGCTTGCCTGGGCTAAGGAGGCGAAAGCTTGAGCCCAAGTAGAAGAGCTTAGCTCAGCTATTGATAACTTGCAGGCTTATTGTAATACTCTACATGAAGAAGTTCATGTATTGTACTCACAACTACACCCAGTGTACCTGCGTATCCTGTCGGGACAGAAGCCGGACCTTCTCAAGTAGCGGGAGAAGCTTTTGGTGGCGAATTGGACCTTTTCAGGCCCCCTCCCTCTATGAAGTTGGTCGATGAGTGGTCTCCTACGCCCGACAGTGAGGCTACCAAGAGTGATAGGAAGCAGGAATAGTATAGTATAGAAGTAGTACTATTGTGTAATAGGGGGGTGTAATCCTATTGTAAAGTACGAGTCTGTAACATTACCTTTTTAAGTAATGTGAAATGGATGGTTTGTATGGCATATCATATTGCTCCAAATGTTCTTTGCCTCAGATGCCTTCCAGGACTCGCGCTCAGGATGGGGCTGGTACCTCCCATGGGAGGGAGGCGACCCGAATCCACCTCCAGTACCCCCGACACTTGCCGAGGCCATCGCTGCCTTGGTAAATGCTACAGCAGACAATACCCGCTTCCTGCGGGAGATGGCAGGTCAACAACTCCAACAACAAGGCGGGCGGGCATATCCGCAAGGCCCCCGTGAGACATCTTATCTAGACTTCTCCGAGACGCGCCCTCCATTATTCGTCAAAGCAGAAGATCCTTTAGAGGCGGATGAATGGATCCGCGTCATTGAACAAAAATTCGGGCTTCTTCGGTGTTCAGAAACACAAAAGCCCCTGTTTGCAGCCCAACAACTGCGAGGCCCTGCCAGTACATGGTGGGGAAACTTTGTGGCCGTTCAGCTGGCCAATCATCATATCACATGGGATGAATTCAAGCTGGCCTTCAGAGAGCATTATATACTTGAGGTAGTTCTTCACATGAAGCAAAAGGAGTTCATGAAATTGAAGCAAGGCAGAGATACTGTCACCTAGTATCTCAATAAATTTAATCACTTATCTCAGTATGCAATCGACCAAGTCAACACAGACATAAAGAAAAAGAATTGTTTCATGAGAGGATTGAATGACCGGATGCAAAGAAAGATGGCTACCTGCATCGACCTTACTTATGGAAGGGCTGTCAGCACAACGCTGGCAGTCGAGGCTAAATATACAAGTTCCGGAAATTCCAAGGGGAATGGAGGCAACAGGCCCAATCAGGGTCCCGAGAAAAGGCAACGGCTAGTTATTCGGCTTTTTAATCAAAGTCGCTCTTTCTCTCGTCCACCCTCCTTCCCATTTAAGCAACCAGTGTTTATCCGTCCCGCCCTTGCCCCCACTGCTACAAATTAGTCGGGTGCCCCTGGCACTCGTTTCCCTGCTCTTCCAAGCTCATCAACTGGCTACTTCAACTGTGGAAAGTCTGGGCATTTCATTAAGGACTGTCCATATCCGAGGCAGACTCAATCAAATAATCAGCAAAGCTCTGGAGGTTCTAAGGGAAATGCGACAACCAATACCGCGGGCAAGAATACAAAGAAAACTGGACGGGTTTATTACACTCAAGTGGCTACAACACCGGAAGGTGAACCGGTGATGATGGGTACGTTCCTCGTAGCCAACCACCCTGCACTTATTCTTTTTGATTCTGGTGCTTCACATACTTTCATAAGCAAAAAGTTTGTGGAGAAACACTGCATTCCATATACTGAATCAAGGGAAGGGTTTAAAATACATTCGCCTCGGGGACAAATATTTACCAAAGAAGTGGCTTACCAAGTGCCCGTAACATTGGCTGGACGGGACTTTCCTACTAAGATGATTGTTCTAAAAGGTCAAGACATAGATGTAATCTTGGGCATGAATTGGTTGGCCCAACATAAAGCAATCCTCAACACTGATCTGAGAACAATCAGGTTGAGTTATGGCCAAGAAGAAATTTTTTTGTCTATCCCCATAGCTATTCCAGCTAGACCTATTGGCAGAATTAATGAAGCCATTATACCGGAGATCAAGGATATTCCGGTAGTATGTGAGTTCCCAGATGTCTTTCTCGAGGATTTGCCTGGATTGCCTCCAAAAAGGGATGTAGAGTTTGTAATTGAATTGAAGCCCGGTACGGCTCCCATTTCTAGAAGATCATACTGGATGCCTGCAAATGAATTAGCAGAACTGAAGACCCAATTGCAAGATCTACTTGAGACAGGATTCATCCGGCCAAGCTCATCGCCATGGGGTTGTCCAGCCATATTCGTCAAGAAGAAGGATCAAACATTGCAGATGTGTGTGGATTATCGACCCCTGAATGAGGTCACTATCAAGAATAAGTACCCTCTTCCCCGGACTGACATTCTATTTGATCAACTAACTGGAGCGAGGGTATTCTCCAAGATTGACCTTAGATCAGGCTATCATCAGATCCGTATTAGGCCCGAGGATATACCAAAGACCGCATTCACTACGCGGTATGGGTTATTTGAATACTTGGTAATGTCTTTCGGACTGACGAATGCTCCTGCCCACTTCACCTATTTGATGAACTCAGTATTTATGCCCGAGTTGGACAAATTCGTGGTGGTCTTCATAGATGATATCTTAATATATTCCAAAAATGAAGAGGAGCATGCTCAACACTTAAGGATCGTATTGACGCGCTTAAGAGAACATCAATTATATGCTAGGTCCAGTAAGTGCGCGTTTTGGCTGGAAGAAATTCAATTTCTGGGACATGTGTTATCTGCCAAGGGGATTGCGGTAGATCCCAGCAAAGTCAAGGATATTTTGGAGTGGAAACCCCCAACCACTGTACATCAAGTCCGAAGTTTCCTTGGATTGGCTGGCTATTACCGCCGATTTATTCCGGATTTTTCTAAGCTTGTGAAACCAATCACGAGTTTATTGAAGAATGAGACTAAATTCAATTGGTCTTCAAAATGTAATGAAGCCTTCGAGAAATTGAAGATATTATTAACCACTGCTCTGGTATTGGCTCAACCGGACATTAATAAGCCCTTTGATGTGTATTGTGACGCATCAGGCAGTGGTCTCGGCTGCGTATTAATGCAAGAAGGCCGAGTAATCGCGTATGCTTCAAGGCAGTTGCGCCGGCATGAGGAGCATTATCCCACTCATGACCTGGAGTTAGCTGCAGTGGTTCATGCCCTAAAGATATGGCGTCATTATCTACTGGGGAATGTCTGTCATATTTATACAGACCACAAAAGTTTGAAGTACATCTTTACCCAATCCGAGATCAATATGAGACAAAGGAGATGGCTCGAGCAGATCAAGGATTATGAACTGGAAATCCATTATCACCCAGGCAAAGCTAATGTAGTGGCAGATGCACTCAGTCGCAAGGCCTCCTGCCATTGTTTAACAATGAGGACTTCTGACATTACATTATGCCAGGAGATGGAGAATCTGAACCTGGGAATGATTCAGCATGGAACTTCAAATTACTTGAAGCTTGAGTCAGTCATTTTACAAAGGATAATTGACGCATAAAAGAATGATGAAGGTATGAAACATATCCATGAGAAGATAAAGGCTGGAAAAGCCAACTGCTTCAAAGAAGACGATCAAGGTGTTGTATGGTTCAACAACCGCATAGTTGTGCCAAAAAATGAAAGGGTCCGCCAACAAATTTTAAATGAAGCACATCTTAGTCGCTATTCTATTCATCCCGGAAGCACTAAGATGTATCAAGATTTGAAACAGCATTATTGGTGGACAAAGATGAAGATTGAAATTGCACGCTATGTGGCAAGATGTGACACTTGCAAACGTGTCAAGGCCATACACATAAAAGCTGCTGGTCCATTACAATCTTTACCAATACCGACATGGAAATGGGAAGATATTAGTATGGACTTTATTGTGGGATTGCCCAGGACTGCAAAGGGGTATGATTCTATTTGGGTTATAATTGATCGGCTTATGAAAATTGCTCATTTTCTGCTAGTCAAGACATATTACCCGGTTCTCACCTATGCGGAATTATACATTGCTCGCATTCTCAGTTTGCACGGTGTACCGAAGACTATAGTGTCGGATCGTGGACCTCAATTCGTATCCAAATTCTGGGAAGAACTTCATAAATTCCTGGGTACCAAATTGCTCCACAGTTCGGCCTATCATCCTCAAACAAGTGGGCAGACTGAGAGGGTCAATCAGATACTTGAAGATATGCTGCGAGCATGTGTGTTGGAATTCCCACAGAAATTGGATGAATGTTTACTGTTAGCGGAATTTTCATATAATAATAGCTAACAAGAAAGCATTAAGATGGCACCCTTTGAAGCTTTATATGGACGACGATGTCGTACTCCGCTAAATTGGTCTGAACCTGGAGAAAGGTCCTTCTTCAGGCCTGATATGGTGAAAGAAACCGAAGAAAAGGTTCAGAGAATAATTCATAACATGAAGAAAGCCCAAGCTCGTCAAAAGAGTTATGCAGACAAGCGACGACAACCCTTGTACTTTCTCATAGGAGATTATGTCTACCTGAAAGTTTCACCAATGAAGGGCGTATCACGTTTCGGGGTTAAAGGTAAGCTTGCGCCATGATATATTGGTCCTTTTCTCATTCTTGAAAGATATGGGCCAGTGGCGTATCGACTTCAACTACCTAAAACCTTGTCTGCTGTACATAATGTGTTCCACGTGTCTCAGTTGAAAAAGTGTCTTTGGGTTCCAGATCGAACCAATGAAGTAACAGATGTTGTCCTAGAGCCAGACTTGACATATTCAGAACACCCTATTCGAGTCTTGGATCAAAAGGACAGGGTTACCCGGAGAAAGACTCTCAAGTTTTATAAGATACAGTGGAACCAACATACTGAAGATGAGGCTACATGGGAGACTCAAGACTTTTTAGAGAAGAATTTTCTAGGTTTTCTAGCCTCATGTAAATTGTAATATGTATATAATTGTTGTAATAAAGGAGTGGACCGCAAACCACCCCTGCCTTGTACCAAAACTCAGGAAATAAAAATGTGAAGCATTTCCTTTTCCACTACTTACCCTAGGACTTTTAATCTCGGGACAAGATTCGTTTATGGGGGGAAGGATGTAACACCCCTGGTGTTACTATCACTAAAACTTGAGCATAACATCATAAGCATCAACATTTCATGTGTTTGACACACCTAGAGTGCATTCACTAGGCAAAAATTTCAAACAAGTTGTATTGATATGGTGTTTTGCAAATAAGACCCTAGTGTAGGGTACTTAACCCTAAATGGGGATTAGAAGGTAAAACAAAACCCAAACAGAGAAAACCCTAAAGCTTAAGCGAAATAATCATAAAATGTTACTAAGAATGGATCTAAGTTTCATTCACACCCCTGGAATACCAAAAACCCTAAAAAGGACCCTGGAAAACCCTAACCCTAAACCCTAGGGGGTTAAGTGCAAAATCAGTGCACTTTTGGACTAAAGTGTAAAAACTATGATGTTAAGGCATATAAAGTTATATGGTTCACATTTATGAAGATTTGCAATTCAAACCCTGAATTATAGACCTATTTGCAAAAAGGACCCCCTTTTTGTTCTAGTGCTAAGTGTGAAAATCAGTGATATTGACTCCACTTTGGAGCTCTATATCTTCCAAAATAGTGAGAATTTACCCTAGGTCACCACATCAAATTTGTAAACCTATCAAAGGAGAACAATGTTTCTTAAGAGTGTAAGCAAGGTTGTTATGAAGAATTTGGAGATAATTAAACCTGAAGTCAGGCTGTCAGGCTGTTAACGTCTGAATTTCAGACTGACAATGCAACTGCAGTGACTTTGGGCATGAATTCAAGCAGGATTGAGCAAGAATTTGCTTAGGATTGCTATAACAATATTGTAGCTGGATCTTAGAGCTAAAACTTTGCTAAAGGGTGATGATCATGTTACTGCACAAAATCGGGAGTAAACAGCCCTGCAAATCGCTTTGTCAGGTGACTGAATGGGCTTTCCCATGGTACAGTAACCTAAAACAGATCAGATCAAGCACTCAGCTCACCGCCGACGATCTTCGCCGTGATTCATGTCGCCGGCGTCTCGATTCGTGCTCGCGGTAAGTGGATAACGTCTCGGGTAGAAAGATCATCACCGCCGTTGAGCTGGACACCAATCTGGCTAGCCGCCGTACCTCCCCCTTGTTCACCGACCGCTCGGGTAGGATCTCACCACCGGTGATCCCTCCGCGTGTCCAAACACTGTACCACGTCGTGGCTAACTGTGCTACGCACGTCCGGTGATCGCCGGAGGAGCAGCCACGGTAATAGCCACGTTGCGCGGCCACCAATGACTCACCCAGTTCATACCTATCGCAATCCGCCGCTCAAATTCGCTGTACTCGTGATCGATCTCTATAAATTAAAGCCACCATAAGCTCCGTAAGGTTATCACACACCCAGCCACCAAGAATCACTAGCAATCGTTCGTCTGAGAGCTTGAATTTTGGTTTTCCCCTAACCAAGTTTCCGCCACCACGAAGAACACCTCACCGTGGCCAGCCACTTCCAGGTTTGTTCATGCCCTCTGCTACCTTGTTTCAGCATTAGCATGCGTCCCTAATGCTCATCCATCCACCCAATTGAGCTAGACCGCCACCAATCACCGGGAACACATTGTTCTTTGGGTTATCCGCACTGTCACTGTGGCTAGAGGCAATTAGGTAGCCATTCATGCAATTGACTTAGGGAAACACTGGTTAGGGAGTGAATTCGGTTTCGGCCGAAGTAGGGCACTAGTCTTTGCCCCGTTTGGCTAGTCCAGGAGCTCGCCGGAGCTCTGCCGCGCCGCTCACCGTCGGGGACCTCGGTCTGCGAAGGGATAGAACTAGAGGGGCTTTTCTGCATCTGTCAGTGACTCAGTTAAACAGTGATGTGACCCCGCTTCCAGTGATTCAGTAAGCCAAGGGCCTTTCTGCAAAGTCCACAGCGTGGGCGCGGGGGCGCGCTTTCCACTTGAGTTGGGCTGCCTGGGCTAGATTTGGCCCAGAACTGTTCAAGCTTTTCTCTTTTCTTTTTCTGCAAAACTTTGGAAATCTGTAGAAAATTGTAGAAAAATGGTGAAAATGTCAAACCAATTTTACTAGATTCCTAATTTTCCATAGTATTTAATAAAAATAGTTTCATGATTTTTAGATCAAATAGGGAATTTTGGAGCATTTATAATAGCCTAAACATTTTGTCTTGATTTTTATAAAATAGATGATAATTCCAAAAATCCCCAAACTTTTTATATGAACTCTAAACATTATTTAGAAGCCTTGGGTAGAGTTTGATTTGATTTGGACCTTGTTTGATAACTAGAACCCAAAACCCTACCCCCCCTTTGAATTCCTTAACTGACTCTGGAAACCCTAGTTTCTCAGAAAACCGTGAAGGAAAATTGTATTCAAGACCTTAGATAATAAACTCTTATTATCTTTTCATTCTCATGAGCATTACATGGGCATTCATTATTATGTATGGTTATCTTTAGAAAACGAAGAAGAAGTTGAAGTAGAAGGAGAGAAGACTTCACCACCACCACCTCAGGAACATCAGGCAGACAACTGTTTTTATTTTGACATCTGTGGAACTGAGCCTAAATCACTTGTAAACCAAGGCAAGCCCCGGTGCATTTGCCACCTCCTTGACTCTTTTAAAATCTTTCTTACTTGCTTGATGCATTAGGTGATAGGAGTTGATTGCTAAGACAATTCCTGCATTACCTTCCTTGAATTTGATTACCTTTCTTTGAATCCTTGTTTTATAAAATGTTTTTACTATGCTTAGTCTTGCTCTAGCAAAGAAAAAGGTTTTGTTTTTTTAAAAGATGATGTGGCAAAGTGGGAGGGATGTTTTTGAAAATAAAACTTGATGGTGGATCCATCATGGCCATGATGGGTTCAACATCGGAAAAGATGTACCTCTGCCAGGTACCAGACTTTGGGTTAAAATGATTAAGCTGAGACCGGGTGGGTGACTTGCACGAGAAAAGAGAGTCTCGGTGTAGTGTCTCCGTCTGAGTCGATTAGGACCTTCTCGATGTAGGCTTGATGACCGAGGACCCTTTAACTGGTCACATGCCTCGTCATGGGTAAGCTTTGCCTCGGGCAGACTAAGGCCAGAATAAGATACCACACAATGGGAGTGGAGAGATGGCGAGAGTAGCGTGTACCCTCCGTGGCAAGAGGCTGGACGGTGGTGTATCTGTGCTCTCGGTTGGCGTGAACATGATCTGGTCTTAAGAACCCGGTGGCAGGTTGACATATGCAAGGGTTAAGTGCTACATATGTCGTGTGATTGGAGATCCTCAACTGAGTATAATTGATTCGGATCGCCGTACCTCCGTGGTTATAGAGACTTGGTCACTGACCTATACGTAGCAATCCAGTAAAGATGAAGGATGGTTACAAAATTGGCTAGTCCAGGTCAAGTGAGTGAACTAGGGTAGAAAGAACTCTAGCTACAGGTAACTTTACTTAACTTGACAAATAAAACTGGATTTTTAAGGATCCACTTTAGTAAGCATTTCTACAAACAGAGTCATTGATTATTGAGAAACCTTACCTTGACCCCTGTATAACCAGCATACCCTTGAGAGTCTTTTCTTTAGTCGGGTAAGTCTTGCTGAGTAATTCCATACTCAGGGTTTTATTCCCTATTGTTTTTAGGTGAAGAAGCAACAAACTTTTGTTGTTTCTGTTCTAAGGTGGTTCCAAAGGACGAACACCAGGAGTGAAGCTGCGGGAGGAAAGAATCCTCCATAAAAACTTTTGTTTGAACTTTATCGGGAGGGGTTTTTGCCTCCCTTGGTTCTGTAATAATAATACTCTGCACTCATATGTTAAATCCTGGTCTATAAATATTCAACCTTGTCTACTTTTAAATAAAGGTAAGTTTATGTAACCGCTTCCGCATTTCCGTATCTCCGATGATTTGTAATGTCTGCGTGACGGGTAAAACGCTCTTGGGAAGGTAAGGAAAGCAGATACCGAACTTGTCAAGTGATTCAGGAACACCTGCAGGGTTGTCTGAAGTCCGATGGACAAGGACAACTATAGGTGGGCCTAATGACTTGGGAGGTTCCGTCACAGCTGGTTTCGGAGCGAAGCCCATCTTTGCATATATTATGAGGCATCTTCAAAAGAATTTTTCTAAGACTTATCTAGAAAATTTCTTCCCTTCTTACCTAGTATCTCTGAAGAGTTTATATGAAAGTCCAGATAGGAAGAGTGCAATGTATAGAAGGTGTGAATCAACTAAGGTTGATTCTATAATTATACGCGCATCATGCTAAAAATTATGCTAATAAGATTTCCCCCTTAGAAAAATGCCGCCACGTACAAGAAAGACTGCACGCAAGTCAACCGGGCCGATCGGTGTACCTCATCACCAACTTGCCCCGAGACATGACGACAGCAGTAGCGGTAGTAATGATCCAATCGGGGACTTAGAAGCTCAAGTTAATCAGCTTCAAACAGAACTACGTCGCCGGAATAACATATGGGTCGTGGATGGCGAGAGGATCAATGAATTGAGAAGCGACATCCGCCGCCTGCAAGATCAGCTCGCGGATCGAGATCTAGCGCTCGACTGGGTGGTTCACTCTCGTTCGCTTGCCTGGGCTAAGGAGGCGAAAGCTCGAGCCCGAGTAGAAGAGCTTAGCTCAGCTATTGATAACTTGCAGGCTTATTGTAATACTCTACATGAAGAAATTCATGTATTGTACTCACAACTACACCCCAGTGTACCTACGGATCCTGTCGGGACAGAAGCCGGACCTTCTCAAGTTGCGGGAGAAGCTTTTGGTGGCGAATTGGACCTTTTTAGGCCCCCTCCCTCTATGAAGTTGGTCGATGAGTGGTCTCCTACGCCCGACAGTGAGGCTACCAAGAGTGACAGGAAGCAGGAATAATATAGTATAGAAGTAGTACTATTGTGTAATTGGGGGTGTAATCCTATTGTAAAGTACGAGTCTGTAACATTACCTTTTTAAGTAATGTGAAATGGATGGTTTGTATGGCATATCATATTGCTCCAAATGTTCTTTGCCTCAGATGCCTTCCAGGACTCGCGCTCAGGATGGGGCTGGTACCTCCCATGGGAGGGAGGCGACCCCGAATCCACCTCCAGTACCCCCGACACTTGCCGAGGCCATCGCTGCCTTGGTAAATGCTACAGCAGACAATACCCGCTTCCTGCGGGAGATGGCAGGTCAACAACTCCAACAACAAGGCGGGCGGGCATATCCGCAAGGCCCCCGTGAGACATCTTATCTGGACTTCTCCGAGACACGCCCTCCATTATTCGTCAAAGCAGAAGATCCTTTAGAGGCGGATGAATGGATCCGCGTCATTGAACAAAAATTCGGGCTTCTTCGGTGTTCAGAAACTCAAAAGCCCCTGTTTGCCGCCCAACAACTGTGAGGCCCTGCCAGTACGTGGTGGGGAAACTTTGTGGCCGTTCAGCCGGCCAATCATCAGATCACATGGGATGAATTCAAGCTGGCCTTCAGAGAGCATTATATACCTGAGGGAGTTCTTCACATGAAGCAAGAGGAGTTCATGAAATTGAAGCAAGGCGGAGATACTGTCACCCAATAAATTTAAGGAACAATTGGATCTATACCATTAAAAGATCCAAACTTTAGATATATACCATGGACCCCACATGTCATTGACTCATGTGGACCCACATGTAAGTGAGATAGTAATGGTATGGATCCAAAGTGGTGATCTTTTAATGGTATGGATCCAAATTTCCCTAAATTTAATCACTTATCTCAGTATGCAATCGACCAAGTCAACACAGACATAAAGAAAAAGAATTATTTCATGAGAGGCTTGAATGATCGGATGCAAAGAAAGATGGCTACCTGCATCGACCTTACTTATGGAAGGGCTATCAGCACAACGCTGGCAGTTGAGGCTAAATATACAAGTTCCGGAAATTCCAAGGGGAATGGAGGCAACAGGCCCAATTAGGGTCCCAAGAAAAGGCAACGGTTAGTTATCTGGCCTTTTAATCAAAGTCGCTCTTTCTCTCGTCCACCCTCCTTCCCATTTAAGCAACCAGTGTTTATCCGTCCTACCCCTGCCCCCACTGCTACAAATCAGCCGGGTGCCCCTGGCACTTGTTTCCCTGCTCTTCCAAGCTCATCAACTGGCTGCTTCAGCTGTGGAAAGTCCGGGCATTTCATTAAGGACTATCCATATCCGAGGCAGACTCAAACAAATAATCAGCAAAGCTCTGGAGGTTCTATGGGAAATGCGGCAACCAATACCGCGGGCTATTGGCAGAATTAATGAAGCCATTATACCGGAGATCAAGGATATTCCGGTAGTATGTGAGTTCCCAGATGTCTTTCCCGAGGATTTGCCTGGATTGCCTCCAAAAAGGGATGTAGAGTTTGTAATTGAATTGAAGCCCGGTACGGCTCCCATTTCTAGAAGATCATACCGGATGCCTCCAAATGAATTAGCAGAACTGAAGACCCAATTGCAAGATCTGCTTGAGAAAGGATTCATCCGGCCAAGCTCATCGCCATGGGGTTATCCAGCCATATTCATCAATAAGAAGGATCAAACATTGCGGATGTGTGTGGATTATCGACCCCTGAATGAGGTCACTATCAAGAATAAGTACCCTCTTCCCCAGATTGACATTCTATTTGATCAACTAACTGGAGCGAGGGTATTCTCCAAGATTGACCCCAGATCAGGCTATCATCAGATCCGTATTAGGCCCGAGGATATACCAAAGACCGCATTCACTACGCGGTATGGGTTATTTGAATACTTGGTAATGTCTTTCGGACTAACGAATGCTCCTGCCCACTTCACCTATTTGATGAACTCAGTATTTATGCCCGAGTTGGACAAATTCGTGGTGGTCTTCATAGATGATATCTTAATATATTCCAAAAATGAAGAGGAGCATGCTCAACACTTAAGGATCGTATTGACGCGCTTAAGAGAACATCAATTATATGCCAAGTCCAGTAAGTGCACATTTTGGCTGGAAGAAATTCAATTTCTGGGACATGTGTTATCTGCCAAGGGGATTGCGGTAGATCCCAGCAAAGTCAAGGATATTTTGGAGTGGAAACCCCCAACCACTGTACATCAAGTCCGAAGTTTCCTTGGATTGGCTGGCTATTACCGTCGATTTATTCCGGATTTTTCTAAGCTTGTGAAACCAATCACGAGTTTATTGAAGAATGAGACTAAATTCAATTGGTCTTCAAAATGTAATGAAGCCTTCGAGAAATTGAAGATATTATTAACCACTGCTCCGGTATTGGCTCAACCGGACATTAATAAGCCCTTTGATGTGTATTGTGACGCATCAGGCAGTGGTCTCGGCTGCGTATTAATGCAAGAAGGCCGAGTAATCGCGTATGCTTCAAGGCAGTTGCGCCGACATGAGGAGCATTATCCCACTCATGACCTAGAGTTAGCTGCAGTGGTTCATGCCCTAAAGATATGGCGTCATTATCTGCTGGGGAATGTCTGTCATATTTATACAGACCACAAAAGTTTGAAGTACATCTTTACCCAGTCCGAGCTCAATATGAGACAAAGGAGATGGCTCGAGCTGATCAAGGATTATGAACTAGAAATCCATTATCACCCAGGCAAAGCTAATGTAGTGGCAGATGCACTCAGTCGCAAGGCCTCCTGCCATTGTTTAACAATGAGGACTTCTGACATTACATTATGCCAGGAGATGGAGAATCTGAACCTAGGAATGATTCAACATGGAACTTCAAATTACTTGAAGCTTGAGTCAGTCATTTTACAAAGGATAATTGACGCACAAAAGAATGATGAAGGTATGAAACATATCCATGAGAAGATAAAGGCTGGAAAAGCCAACTGCTTCAAAGAAGACGATCAAGGTGTTGTATGGTTCAACAACCGCATAGTTGTGCCAAAGAATGAAAGGGTCCGCCAACAAATTTTAAATGAAGCACATCTTAGTCGCTATTCTATTCATCCCGGAAGCACTAAGATGTATCAAGATTTGAAACAACATTATTGGTGGACGAAGGTGAAGATTGAAATTGCACGCTATGTGGCAAGATGTGACACTTGCAAACGTGTCAAGGCCATACACATAAAAGCTGCTGGTCCATTACAATCTTTACCAATACCGACATGGAAATGGGAAGATATTAGTATGGACTTTATTGTGGGATTGCCCAGAACTGCAAAGGGGTATTGTAACACCCTAGGTGTTACTCAGGGTGTCCACCCAGGGCTACCCCATTTAACCTATTATCCCATGTCCTTGGTTTGGGGCAAAGTACATCAAATTTGAAATTCAAGGTCCTAAACAAGTGCCAACCATCTTGGATATCATACCCTAGCTTGTCATGCACATCTAAGGGGAGAATTTCCCAAAACCCTAAAGCAAACCTCTCTTGAGCCATGGGAACCTTAATTGAAGCTAGGATCAAAAGGTCATGTAAACCTTATGATCATGGCTTGGGCAAAATATAAAAGTGGTAGTATGCTTCATAACCTACAAATAATAGTAAGGAAGTACCCCCAAAAAGATTTCAGAAAAGCCCCAAAAAGTTCACCAAGGGTTGAGCACAAGGGAAAATTCAGAATTTGCCTAAGTCTAAAAACTAAACCTTGAACAAAGATCCCACATGTTCACCTTAATCCAAAATTCAAAACACTTCGACCCAATTGACAAAGTGGCGCCAAATTAACCCTAGAATGCCCTGGAAAGAGGTGACACCTACCCTAGGGCGTTTGACACGACTTGGCACCATTTTTGTCTTGGTTTGGACATGTCTGACACAACCAACTTCTCACCCCTCTATGTCCCTACCCCGACCATATCTTGACTTGGAACTCACAGCAAAAAGGTAGGATATGGTGAAGAGAAGAGATTGTGTACGGGACGTTGGCCAAGATCTGCACGCTAAGGCGCCCAAACAGGCCGTTGAACACGGGCAGAAGTAAACCTCCACGTGTTCGACGCGCGCTGAGCTCGCCAGAGCACGCCCGCGCGCGCCCCCGCGTGCCCCGCGTCGCGCCAAACGGCCAACCGACGCCATGGCCCGCGCCCGCGCCTATAAAGCCCGCTCGGGCGTCGACTGCACTCTTCCGCGCACACTCAAACCTCACCGGAGCTCAGCTCACCGCCGTTTGCCCGTGCGCGGCGTGTCCGCGACCACCCGAGCCACTGCCGTCGTAAACCGGCCAGCCCAGCTTTCCCCAACCCCGTCCAACCCTCGGAGACGAGTGTGCACGACTCAGTGAAGCTCCCCGAGCGAGGAATCGAAGCCTGCTTCGCCGGAGAGGCCAGTCCACGGTCGCCGGAGCTCACAACCCCGCCGGAGTACGTGGACCGGGTAATCCGCTCAACCACTTTCCGATTCCTGGTGCACACAGTCACTACGTTACCCCGTGAAGCTCACCGTGCCCTTGGATTGAACCAGATCACCGTGGTTTGGCCGGGACACTCGCCGCCGACGAGAACACCGCCTGCGCGCGCGGACCGAGCGATTCCGGCCATCCCCGCCGTCGAGCCGCACCTCGCTGTGACCGCCAGAGCCTCCCCGAGCCAGCCCTGCCCTTCGCCGGACCTATCTCGCCGCCGGTAAGCCGCGCCATCCTTTTCTTTCCCGCGGGTACTGTTTACATTGGGGGAAGGACCTCGGGGAAGAAGAAGGAAAGGTCAGGGGGCTTTTTGAACTGTCAGCGACCTAGAAAAATAGTGGCGCAGGGGTAGATTTGTGCGGGTTGATTTAGTTTAAACCCAGGGACCTCGGTGTAAACTGTTTTTTCAGGAAACTCTTATTAAATCTGATTTTAAATTGAGCAGAAACTTTGAAAATCCATAACTTGTGTTTAGTTCATCCAAATTTGATCAAACAAATTTTGTCAGACTCTAAATAAGGTAACCTACTTAAGAAACATATAAAACCCCCTATGTACTATGGAAAACTTTAAGGTTCTGATTTAATCATAGTTTTGGCCAAAAGCTCAATAATAGAAAGAAAAATAGTTGTGCTATTTGGCTGGGGTTAGAAAAATTTGGAGAAACCTATGTCCACCTACTGACCTAATTAAAAATGTTGAATCTCTCTGTCCACCCCATTCAGATAGTTTTTACCACTTATTTTACAATATGCTTAAGGTTAAGAAAAATAGAAAATGTGATTTAAATAATGAACCAGAGGGCACCTCTATTTTTGTTAGGGTACTTATTCAATGAAGTTCACTGGAAAAATCTATCATACCCTGTTTAGTATAAAATAAGTAGGATCCCTTTTTATTTTAAGAAAACAAGGAAAGCTTAGAAAAACCCTACAAAAATAACCCTAAGATGAAAACACCCCAACCCTTGGGATAACTAATGTTTTGTTATTATAAACATAAGAAAAATACAAAATCTGTTGTTTGATATTTTTCAAATGACAAGTTAGTTATAAGCACCTTTTGGACCTAAAACTTTAGAAAATCACAACTAAATAATCACCAATTAACTTTCTGTGAATTTTGGCACAGAGGTTTAGTATTACTGTTAGATCCCAACAAAAATAACCCTTAGGAAGGAACTCAACTCTAATAGAGAGGTGTAGTGTAAAGTGGCCCATTTTACACCACCTTTGTTATTTTTGTCTAAAGCTTAGCCTTTTTATTTTGAACCTCAATTTCCTAGAATGGGCTATAGTGACCAATGGCAATCCACTGTAATTTTTACAGAATTTTTGGAAAATGTTAAACCACTGTCGTAGTTCAAACATACACTAGAAACTATAAGTAGAAAATGAAGGAAAGGGAAAAGTGAATGACAGGAAATTGGTGTCATCCTAAAAACTCTTTGTAAACTTGCCCACTGAAGTGTATAAAAGCAATACCAATTCCCTATGCCTATCCCTAGCAAAACCTAAACCTAGAAATGATAAGCATAAACCATTAAAAGCCACGTATGTCCCAGAAACCCTAAATTGCTCATTAACTTAATTTTTCTTCTCTTAGCATAATGTTATTAAATCCTGCATAATCATGACATACGTGTTCATTGCATTTCGATAGACTGTAACCTTGCTGACGGAGAGTACGTCCTCGTGCCGGAGCAAGGAGCTGCTCAGGAGGTAGCCCCGGATCCAGCACCCGAGCCTGCACCAGAGGATCTGCCTGCCACAGCCTTGGAAGGCAAGCCCCGGTTTATGCATAACCTGTTATTTATGCTATTTTACTATACTTAATGATTGTAGGACTGAATGTGCACTTAGGTGTAGGAGTTGTTTGAAACCCTAGTTGCATGATCTCAGGAATCCTTATGAAATGAATACTAGCATGATAGGTCGAGTAGTTGCTTTATTTAATTAGGATCTCGGTAGAAGACGAGTGATTTTTCCAGCACTCGCGCGAGATCAGGAATTGGTTGTACCCACCTTCATGCTATTATAATAATAGTTGTAGACAACAATCCATGGGGATTGGTTGTTTACGAGATGGAAAATGGAATAAGGATTAACGTGCGGATACCTGTGTCAAGCGTTTGAACGTACTAAACATATGCCGAGAAATATGGTAAATCGGTAAGCCTAGTACCTGAGTGAACCTGGCAGCAGTTTGCCCTCCTCACGCGACCTGAGACGTGGTCTCCCATTCCGGTTATGGTGGGTACAAGTGCGGTCACTGCACGACGGCAGTCGGGGTCAGTGAGGCATTGTACGCCAAGGCGGTGAGCCCCTCTCTGCTGACGGGGAATCGAAGGGGACGGTTGATGTGTGTGGGGACGGACTGCCTCGCCACGTCGTGTGTTTAGGTCTACCTTGCAAGGATAAAAACTCGATTCGAATCGTCTGCTTCTCACAGCTAATGAGACTGCTTGATCCATTGTACTGCATTGAGTAACAAGTGGAAATATGATGAGTTGATATAAGATGTTGATTGCTAACAATGTTTGCTACTATGTATGAGTAGATAGTACACATTTAGCCTTAAGAGAGTCACACTTAAATTGACAAAGTTAAAACTTGACTTAGAAACTCAGCTAGTGCTTTTGGCAAACCAAACCCCACAGCCAAATAGCTGCATGTCTAGAGGTAGAGGAGAAGACTCCTCACACCGGGTAAGTCTAGCTGAGTATTAGTATACTCAGCCTTGCTTGTGGCAAAATTTTTACAGGTTCTCTGGAGGACATGGTTGCTGGAGTGACTTGGCCGTCCACCTTACCACCGGGTTGGACTGTCGAGTGGGACCCCGCCTCGGCCGAGGAGGAGCATGAGGAGTGATGGGACAGGCTTCCCCATCTCTCTGTTTATTTACCGTTAGTTAATTTCCGCTGCACTTCGAACAATGATGGTCACTTTTGCAAAACTCCGATGATGATGATGTAATAATTTAACACTCTTACCTGCATGGTTTTATGCTTTATTATATTTGCTCTGTGACTCACCATCGAGTGAGATTGTGGTACTTGATCCTGTCAGTGGCCTCGTCGGACTAGATCCGAGGGATTGACGGGTTATTCCCATTTAAGTGTAGTCTAGCCTCTAAGGCAGGGCTTAGGCACTTAAGTTGGAATAATTCGGGCAGTTCCGCCACAGCTGGTATCGGAGCTTGTACCACCACAGAGGAATCAATAAAATATGAATACCATCCCTTTTCAAAATAAAACTTGATAGAAACAATGTTGGATAGATCGTAGGACGAGCAGGATAGACCTAGGACGTGAAGCCTTAGGATGATAGAAGGGTAGCTAGGTGGCTAAATAATTAGGCCCCACAGGCCACTTTAAGGGATGGGAGTCCTTCCCTATCCCCTTATGTTGGTGAGGTCGTTCAGGACGAGCATGCATGCATTGCTAAATTAAACAATTGAGTAAAGACTTAAAAACAAGGTGATAACCAACTAAGTCTCCAGTACCTTTTTATTTAACTAAAGAAGGGTTGAGTTTTATTTCTCTTGTTCTTTTTATAATTCTTTTTCTTTTACTTACGCTTAACCGTACACAGATGACTTCCCACAGATCCTCAGAGGACGGAAATGCACTAACCCACACTGACGGGCTTGCACGAGAGGGCTTCCCCTGTATTTTGTGGGAGGTACTTCAGGGAGCCGGATACTTGACACCCCCTCAGTACGCGGTGCAGCAGTTCTAGAAGCACCAGGTGCCCCGCTGTAGGGTGAGGATGACCTTGGAGCCTCATCCCCTGCAGCCAGGCTGGCGTTCACTAGACTCCGAGTCTTTCGGATACCGGGCGGAGGACACGATCGAGGCGATCGCTCTGCACGGATTGACTACTTTCTGCGGATTCCACCCCTTGGAGCTTTCCACCCACCCCATTGGCTTGTTTCCCGCTGAGAGGGAAGACGACCCAATGTGGAAGGATCGGGTGGAGCATGCCAAGGATATCTGGGCTCTCTACCCAGGCCACACTGCTCACTTATCGGTACGATGCATGAATGCCCTGTATCGTCTGCAAGTGATGCGTGGAGAGGCAACGTCTCATCTGATGGCATTGTTGGAGGCAACCAAGATCACCCTGGACAACAGGGAGGAGCTCGTGGTTGACTTGTCCCAGGAGCTGGTGGAAAAAGATTTACAAGTGGAGCAGCTGTCTGATGAGATCCATGAGATGGAGGAATTGGTGGGGACGAGGGAGAACACCATCGAGGTTCTCGAAGATCAGCTCCTCAACACCCAGCAGCAGCTCGCAGAGGCTAATGAGCACCTAGATATGCATCATCAGGAGATCCATGATGGGGAGGCTGACGAGGACGTCAACATTGAGGAAGGGGAGGAGCCTGCTTCCAGCATCGACACTGCTGGCTCAGGGAGGCCACCTTCCCCCGAGTCGAGTGTTGCCTCATTCGCTCATTAGTTGCCAGAGTAGGAATAGGGATTGGTAATGTAGGACTCCTCGCAGCTAGCTTAGCTTTTCCACCCTTGGGGTACTAGGCTAGATAGAGTTGACTCTTTTGGGGACATTGATGTAACCATGATAAACTCTTTTGAAGCATGAGTGATGGATGCTTTTAGTTTTTAACTTGGAAGGAAAATTTATGTCTTTTCAGAATCCTTTTTTATTTATGTCGAAATCTATCAATTCGCCCTTGACTCTTTCGCCGCGATTAAACCTTAAACTTGAAGATGTGTTATTGAGAATATGTGTGGTTTTTCAGATGGCTGGGAGAGCGCGCCGTGGCCAAAATGAGCGCATTCCTCCACCGCCGCCACCGCCTCCCACCCTGCAGGAGCTAATGGCTCAGCAGAACGAGATCTTGAGGCAGCTAGCTCAGCGTCAGCCACCACCTCAGCACTATGATGGTGGAGATCATCAGCGTCACCCCTGTGACACCCCAGGTGTCTATTTCGCGTTATGTCGGGAGATTTATCCTAATCTCGGATGCTCAGTGAAAATTTCTATCTCTTTATCACATCTATCTTCATTCATCAAGTTACTCATGAATGTTTCACCAAATTTGAAATTATTCGATCTCAAGAACATCCAAATTTGGAGCCTTTTAAAACTTTTTATTTCTTGAAGCAAACGCAAATTCGAAAGTCAATCTCGTCTAGCAACTCCCGTCCAGACTCATTTATTCGGACTCTCGATAGTTGTTATGTTATCCAATCGGTGTCCGAATCCGCTTTCTCGATAGTCGGTCTACGTCCAAATACTTAATCCGAATCCGCATTCTCCCGCACAATCTCTTTGTGTCAACCTCTAATTAATTTTTATGCAAATCAGTTTGTTATCTTTATATCATCATTCATCTCTATCTATCAAGTGTATTCTAAGGATTTCTTAAAGTTCGAACCAAATATTCGTGTGAAGTTATAAATCCTACGCTTGCCTGAGACTGCTCGATTAAGTAAAAGAAAATTTATAAATTCAACCAAGTTATGGAAACTTTCCCAAAACACTCTAATTCAACTCTACAATAAAAGTTATTAAGGGTTCATGTAGAGAAAATGCCAAGAAAATATCAAGAAAATAGTCTGATTGCCTTAAAAATATAATTGAGAGCTTTATAATGATACTACCTTGACCAAAGTGAAACTTTTATTTATATTCAAGATATGAAGTTTGACCTTTAATAAAAGTTGTAGAACCTGTGTAATACAACAAATTTTATATTTAAACCAAGACTTGATTCAATCTCTAAGTATCCCAAACAGTGCCATCAAGACAGAATAAAAATCTGATTTCGTGATTCAAATTCTTCTAAGTCTGAAATCAGCATCGTTCGGATTGACGTCTCGCGTTCCCAAATTTTTGTTGAACAACTCAAGTTTTTCCAAATATAAAAGTTGTTAATAACTAATAGGGGCACAACATATTAAAAGATGGCATTCATCCGATTCCGTTTGACATGCTTTGACATTCAGTTTTCACAAGTTTCCACTAATTTCTAACCCACCGACAAACCAGTTTTCGTGGGTCTATAACTTTCTAACCAGTGCCCGAATCACCTCAATCTCTATACACGATTTGTAGAGTATACATCAAGGAACATATCTTCTGCAATGATCCGGGTCCGATTCCAAACAGAAAATGCCAAAAACGTCCGTCCAATGCGTGCTCCTTTCTGACTCTGTGCAGACTGGTGCTCTGCAGCAGCCGCCCATGTCCACCAATGGCTGCAGCGAGCACTCCTTTAAAAACAGCGGCTCCACCTCCCTGCTCCTCCACACACGCCAGCAGCAGGAAGCTCCGTGGCTGCGCGTGTCTCCCTCCGCATCTCTCCTCGGCTCCCTCGTGTCCGAGCTCCCCCTACCTTCTTCCCCATGGAGTCGGTGCCTTTCGTCCGAGCAGCAACAACAAGCTTCGTCCAAACATTGCATCTCAGCATCGTCGCGAGTCCGTCGTTCTCAGCTCCCGGGCCGCCACTCATCTAGCCATTGGCCTCTGCTCCATCCTTTCCGATGCCGGCGCACAGCCCCTGTTCCTCGTGTATGCTTCAGCGACTCTGCACGCCAGCCATGGTGGCAGCAGCCACTCCACTTCCTCTACCATCGCTCGTAGCAGCAAGCCATGCCAGCCTTCTTCCCCGGCAGTGCTGTAGCCACTCGCCCTGCTGCTGGTCTTCAGCGAGCTCATCAAGATAAAGAGCATGTGTCACTTGGTGGATAGGTGCCATCCCAGGAGCTTTCCCTATGCGCTGGATGCTGGTATGATGCCATGGACGTGAGGTGGAAGAAGAACCGTGTGTGCCAATGACGTGTGGGCCCAAGGCCATGGGTAAGATTGCTGAAAGTTTCAGACCTCTGTCCTTTCTTTAAAAATTCATATCTTGAGATTAAGAGCTTCTAAAATCGTGAAATCTATTTTGTTGGATTCCTTATAAAATTCTCTATGTATTGAATCTAAAAGTTGGCATGTTTTATTGGAAATATTGTTCTGTATAAATTCGTCTTTAAAAATTGGTTTAGAGAATAAACGAACTTGCTTCTCTCCATAATTTTATTTATAAAAATCCAAAAATGATGAAACATGTTTTGCTAGTTAGATGTTGTCATACTCCATCAAGGAAAAATATAAAACTTATATATTGTTCACTGTTTGCTTGGTGTGTTAATTAAAACAAGTTAAATAGAGAAAAGAAGATTGATTTGCTTGTTATTTTTAGATCTGTAGGTCTATTGCTCCAAATGGATTCAAATTTTTACAGTAGACTCTTGGTTTGATTCTTGGTGACTGGTAAAAATTTCATGAATTGTTGTGCATGTATGATTAAGTTAGTGATTTAACTTGTTTAATGCACATTAAGTAGTTTTAAATGATTTAAAAATAATGTATAGATTTAAAAATGAAAAATGGTGTTCCACTGTCCTTGCATGACATTATAGTAGGCTAAGAAAACTTAATATGGTCATGCATCCACAGAAAATAATTAACTTTAGAATTAACTTGCTCTCACAAGCTTTATTGCATTAACAATTTGTTATTTTTATATTAAATGAAATATAAAACCTGGGCATGTGAAATTTATACATTGGTCATGGTTTGTTATTACCTATGCCTCATAAAAATTCCAGCCCCAAATTAAATAGTTTCATATGGTACTAAAATGACACACATTTTATAATTATAAGAACAATTAGTGAAAAATTAAAGGTAAACAAGGGCATGCATGTTTCTTGAAATGCTTAAGTGCCTTGATATAAATTGGAACTTGATAACTAAGTCACAATGACTTAAACTTGAGAATTTGTGGCACTATCCCTCCATGATTTTGTTTGGTGCTTGAGTTAAGTGCTATTATGACCGCAAGCGGAATTTCTTGCGTGTTCAGTTTTAGTTGTGCGATTAATCTAGTTAAGTAAAGTATGTTTTCTGTAGATATGTGCTATATAAAAGTAATAGTTCACTTGTGTATCTAGCTTGTCCTAAAAATGCATGAGCTAAGAATTGATTGTTTAGAAGCTATACTTTTCACAAATTTAGTAACTGAATCTGTCCAACTTCTGAACAGATTTCAGAGATTGCAATGGTTGCTTAATTTAATGTTGAAATCAGTTATTGGTGGTCACAAGAAAGTTGTAGATAACATTATTATCTTACTTGTGTTAAAATTTGACAGTCATACGTCTGATCGTTTAGAAGTTGTGCTTTTCACAAATTCAGTAACTGAATCTGCCCAAATTCTGTACAGATTTCAGAAACTGTGTTGTTTAATTTAGTTAGACATTGAATCACTTCTTGGTGATTATAAAAGTTATGTAGTGCTTTTACTGAGCTTTCCAAAAAGTCTTGGATCACTCTTTTTGGTGATCTGAAGATTAAGTTATGGATGTTTAAAGTGTGAAGACTGAATCTGTCCAGTTCTGGACAGCAAAGCCTTCTAATGTCTTTTATCCTAAATTGCATATTGAATCACCTTGGGATGTTTATAAATAATTTGTAGAACATTTAATTAGCTTTCCAGAAAGTCTAAGATCACTTTGTTTGGATGTCTGAATCTTTAGTTATGAATTTTTGAAGTCGCAAGTCTGAATCTGTCCAAATCTGAACAGAACTGTCATTTATCACGATTAAACCTTATTAAGTGTCTGATCACCTTGAGATGAAAATACCAAAGTTATAGAGCGTTTAATAAGCTTTCCAAAAAGTATCTGTTCACTAATTTTGGATAAATATCTTGTGAGTTATGACTGAAACAACTACTGTACTGTTGTCCTAAATATGTTAATTGTGATTGATTGTTCCAATCCAGTGTGCTTGTCTTGAGTCGACTGCTTGTTTGTTCTGGGATTTGACTGAACATGAGTAATAATAATAGTGACTAGTATAATTGGGTTTATATATAAGTAAATAGTACACATCTCAATAAGTTAGTGAACTAAATTAATTAAGGTCTAATAAGTAGCTTAGCTTAATCAATAGTTAGCAAGTGCAGTGATATATTAGGGAAACAAAATGAATAATGTCCTGTCCTTGGCTTTCTGCTAATACTACTAAGTAACCAACGTCATTAAAGTAGTATAACATGTAATGACGATTAAACTATCTCCTCATGTGTGTTCTCTTTGGTGTGTGCTTGTATGAGAATATTGTGAATGATTGTAAAACCCCGATTAAATGAATATCCCTTTCTATCTAAGTCTATCTAAATATATAAGTCATAGAAAACTTATGTGTACTTAACTAGTTTAATAATAAGTTGCCAATGAATGATTAAAGTGAACATGGTAAATTCTTGTACTCGTGATGTCATATTTGTGTTGGCTAAATATAGGAAATATTCATCGTCTTTCCAGTAATGTTGACTTGATGTGCCCAATGACATATATATAGCTAGCGTTAACGTATGGATGTTTATGTGTCTTACTAATTAATGTTCGTTCGCTGTCATGTACTTGGAGTATCTTGTGCTATCTCATCATATTCATACATATGCATCCTGCATATCATTTAGGACCGAGAGATTATGATCGTGCAAGTGACGTGGTGCCAACCACAAGATGCAGATGGTGGACGACCTAAGGAAGGATGGACTTAACCAGTGGATGCTCACCAAGCGAGTACCTCCCCCAACAAACACTATTTAAGTGTTAAATTAAAGGCAAGCCCCGGTTATATGCATAACCGTTTATATATGCTATTTTACCACACTTAATGTTTGTAGGCTTGTACCGTGCACTTAAGTGTAGGAGTTGCTTGAAACCCCTAGTTGCATGAACTCAAGATTCCTTTTGAGATGGATACTAGTATGCTAGGTCGAGTAGCTGCTATGCTAAATTAGGATCTCGGTAGAAGTCGAGTGATTTTTCTAGCACTCGCGCGAGGTCAGGAATTGGTTGTATCCATTTTGATAACAGAATGATGATGGTCTATGGACACGGATCCATGGGGATGCGTTGTCTATGAGACGAAATTGGAATAAGGATTAACGTGCGGATACCTGTGTCAAGCGTTTGAATGTACTAAACACATGTCGGGAAATATGGTAACCGGTAAACCTAGTACCTGAGTGAAGCCGGGCGTGGACTTTATCCCTCACTTGTCCTGAGACTGGTTCTCCCATTCTAGATATGGTGGGTACAAGTGCGGCCACTGCACGGCGGCGGCTGGGGTCAGTGGAGCATTGTATGCCAAGGCGGTGAGGCCTGGACGCGAACGGGGAATCGATGGGGACGGTTGACATGTGTGGGGACGGAGTGCCCTGACATGTCGTGTGTTTAGGTTTACCTTGCAAGGATAAAAACTCGATTCGAATCGTCTGCTTCTCGCAGCTAATGAGACTGCTTGATCCATTGTACTGCATTGAGTAAAAAGTGGAAATGGGACACTGGCAAAAGATGTTGATTGATATAATGTTTGATATCATGTATGAATAGATAGGTTCTCATCTAGTCTAAATTATTATTCCAGAATATGAAAAGCTAAAACTTGTTTTTAGACTCAGCTAGTGCTTTTGGCAAACCAAACCCCTCAGCCAAACAGCTGCATGTCTAGAGGTAGAGGAGTAGACTCCTCACACCGGGTAAGTCTAGCTGAGTATTAGTATACTCAGCCTTGCTTGTGGCATAACTTTTGCAGGTACCTCCTTGATTTGGTTGATGGTGTGACTTGGCTTCCATCCTTGCCACCGGGATAGACAGCCGAGTGGGTTACTGCTTCCGCAGGAGAGGACCAGGAGGAGTAGCGTGGCTAGGCTTCGCCATGTTACTCGGTTTTCTCCGTTAGTTATTCCGCTGCATTAAAAATTTATGGTTATTATTTCTGAAACTCCGATAATGTAATTACTACTAATACTTATTAAATTTGTGGTATTATGCTTTATTGTATTTCTCTGTGCCTCACCTTCGAGTGAGCTAGTGGTATTCGATCCTGGATAAGTGGCTTTATCGGACTAGAGCCGAGGGACTGACGGGTTATTCCGATTTAAGTGTGTTGCTGCCTTTAAGCGTGCGACTTGGGCACTTAAGCTGGAATAATTCGAGCGGTTCCGCCACAACCCCGCAGTGGCCACTTACCAAGAGTTCCTCAGTACTCAGCCGCCATTGTTCACCAGGGCGAAGGATCCACTTGATGCTGATGTATGGCTGAGGGTAGTGGAATCTAAATTCCCACTACTCAATGGAGTTTGTTCTGAGGTGACAAAGGTCAGGTTCGCCACTCAGCAGCTTCGCGGACCCGCGCGGACGTGGTGGGACCACTATCTTGCTATGCAACCAGCTGACCATGAAGTGGATTGGAGAGAGTTCAAGACAGTTTTCAGAGGGCACCATATCCCAGCTGGCATTATGGACCGTAAGCTCAACGAGTTTCTGGCACTCACTCAGGGCAACAGGACAGTGCTGCAGTATGCTCAGGCTTTCAATGACCTGTGCCAGTATGCCGGGTATCATGCAGATACCGACGAGAAGAAGAGAGACAGGTTCAGAAGGGGGCTCAGCACGAAGCTCCGTGACCGTCTCAACACTGTCAGGGCCAACAGCTACAATGAGTTAGTCAACATGGCTATCTCCCAGGAGGACTGCATTACAGCTCGGCAGGCAGAAAAGAAGAGGAAGACCCCGGTGGCAGGACCCTCAGCTCAGCCCCAGCGCTTCAGGATTGTGTCCGACACACAGAACAGGGGACCCCAGCAGCAGCAAGGGAGATGGGTGATCCGACCACAGCAGCAGCAGTAGGCACCCAACCGCACCCAGCTTCCAGCTCAGAGGAATAGTCAGCAGCAGCAGCAGTATCGCCAGGCCAATGACAACAGGTGTTTCACCTGTGGCAACACCGGACATTATGCCAAGAATTGCCCCAGGAACCAGCAGAGGCAGGGACAGAATGTTAATCAGAACCAGGGCAAGAGGCAGAAGGTGCAAGTGAGGCAGGGCAAGCTGAATTTCACAACCATGGCTGATATTCCAGAGGGAGCACCCGTCATGACTGGTATCTTTACAGTTTTGAATTATCCTGCTGTTATTCTTTTTGATTCTGGTGCGTCGCATAGTTTTATCAGTGCCAAATTTAGTGCCAAGTGCCAGTTACCCTTTCACCACACCGACGGGGGTATTACAATTTCAACACTAGGAGGTAGGATTGCCACCAACCAAATCAGCAGGCAAGTGCCTATAAAATTTGGTAGTCTTGTGATTAGAACCACCCTTCTCATCTTAGGATTGGATAGCGTGGATATTATATTGGGAGCTGACTGGTTGACCAGGCATCGGGCAGTGTTGGATATTGCAGCCCGGGCCATTGAAATTCATTCTCCTGCTTATGGTGAGACTGTTTTATATTTGCCCGACCAAGGTTGTACCCATTCCTGTGCCTTCGTTATGATAGAATCCCCAGTGGAAAAGATCCCAGTGGTCTGTGACTACCCAGATGTGTTTCCGGATGAGTTGCCAGGGATGCCACCTGACCGAGACATCGAGTTCGCAATCGAATTGCAACCCGGGACTGCTCCTATCTCCAAGAGACCCTATAGGATGCCTCCCGCGGAACTGGCAGAACTGAAGAAGCAACTGCAAGAACTGTTGGACAAGGGGTTTATTCGCCCAAGTACTTCACCTTGGGGATGTCCCGCTTTATTTGTGAAGAAAAAGGATGAGAGTTTGAGAATGTGTGTTGATTACCGCCCTCTCAATGCGGTGACTATCAAGAACAAATTCCCACTGCCCCGCATTGATGTCTTGTTTGATCAATTGGTAGGAGCCAAGGTATTCTCCAAGATAGATCTTCGCTCAGGTTACCATCAAATCAAGATCCGTGCCAGTGATATTCCAAAGACTGCCTTCTCTACCAGATATGGGCTTTATGAGTTTTTGGTGATGTCTTTTGGGCTGACCAATGCCCCGGCTTATTTTATGTACTTGATGAACTCGGTATTCATTCCAGAGTTGGACAAGTTCGTGGTCGTTTTCATTGATGATATTCTGGTCTATTCCAAGAATGAAGACGAGCATACTGAACATCTGCACATCGTGCTTCAGCGACTGCGCGATCATCGTCTTTATGCTAAATTGTCTAAATGTGAATTCTGGCTAAAGGAAATTAAATTCTTGGGGCACACGATCTCTCAGGAAGGGATATCAGTTGATCCTGAGAAGGTACAAGAGGTGATGGACTGGAAACCCCCAACTACAGTGAGGCAGATTCAGAGTTTTCTGGGATTGGCAGGGTATTATCGACGATTTATTCCGGATTTCTCCAGAATTGCCAAGCCAATGACGGAGCTATTGAAGAAGGGAGCCAAATATGATTGGAGCCAGAAGTGCGAAGATGCTTTTCATACACTGAGGCAGCATTTGACAACAGCCCCGGTATTGGCTCAACCTGATAACACCAAGCCCTTTGAAGTTTATTGTGATGCTTCTGGTACAGGTTTGGGATGTGTCTTGATGCAAGAGAACAGGGTAATTGCTTATGCTTCCCGAGCACTCAGACCCCATGAGCAGAACTACCCTACACATGACCTGGAATTGGCAGCCGTGGTTCATGCTCTTAAGATATGGAGACACTACTTGATGGGAGCTCACTGTAACATCTACACGGATCACAAGAGTCTCAAATACATCTTCACTCAGGCAGATCTGAACATGAGGCAGAGGAGATGGTTAGAATTAATCAAGGATTACGATTTGGAGGTGCATTACCATCCTGGCAAGGCAAATGTTGTGGCAGATGCCTTGAGCAGAAAGTCCCAGTGTAACTGTATGAGCATGGATGCAAGAGTTACCACCCTGTGTGATGAGTTGTGCAAGCTGAACCTGGAAGTTGTTCCTTCCGGTGAATTAAGTTATATCTCGGTGGAGCCCACATTGCAAGAGCAAATAGTCCAGGCACAGATTGGGGATAAAGGTGTTCAGGTTATCAAAAACATGATCAAGCAGAAGGCAGAGAAATACAAGTGTTTCCGTCAGGACAGCAAGGGAATTTTATGGTTTGGAGATCGATTGGTTGTTCCCAAGAACCCTGAGCTCAGAAAGAAGATACTGGATGAAGCTCACCTTTCCAAGTTCTCCATGCACCCTGGTAGCAACAAGATGTACCATGATCTCAGATCTTTATATTGGTGGACTAGAATGAAGAGGGAAATTGCCAAGTATATATCCGAGTGTGACACCTGCCAGAGAATCAAAGCCAGTCATTTGAAGGCAGCAGGCCCTTTGCAACCTCTTCCCATACCATCTTGGAAATGGGAGGACATTTGCATGGACTTTATCGTAGGATTGCCCAATACCTCTAGGCACCATGATTCCATTTGGGTTATTGTGGACAGGCTGACCAAGACTGCACATTTCTTGCCAGTACATACCACCCACAAGACAGAAAGGTATGCAGAAATATATGTTGATCAAATAGTGCGGTTGCATGGTATTCCAAAGACCATTGTATCTGATAGAGGAGCGCTGTTTGTGGCACGCTTTTGGGAGCAGCTACAAGAGTCCCTTGGGACCCAAGTAATACGAAGCTCAGCATACCATCCTCAAACAGATGGCCAGACAGAAAGGGTGAACCAGATTTTGGAGGACATGCTGCGAGCATGTGCACTACACTACGGAAAGGATTGGGACAAGTGTCTTTCTTTGGCAGAGTTTTCTTACAATAACAGCTATCAGTCCAGTCTGAAGATGGCACCTTTTGAAGCCTTGTATGGGAGAAGGTGTAGGACCCCGCTGAATTGGTCTCAAGCAGGAGAAAGGGAAATATTTGGGCCAGATTTGGTACTTGAGGCAGAGGAAAAGGTCAGAGTCATCAAGAAGAACTTAGAAGCTGCTCAGGCCAGGCAAAAGAGCTATCATGATAAGAGGCAGAAACCTCTCCAGTTTGCAGTGGGAGACCATGTCTATCTTAAGGTGTCACCCACCAAGGGTGTCCAGAGATTCGGAATTAAGGGCAAGTTAACTCCTCGATACATTGGACCCTATGAGATAAAAGCAAGTTGTGGACCTGTGGCTTATCAATTGGAATTGCCACCCCACATGTCAACAGTTCACAATGTGTTCCATGTATCTCAGCTGCGGAAATGTGTTCGCCTACCCACTGAAGTACTGCCGGAACCAGACATTGAAATAGAACCAGATTTGTCCTATCAAGAATACCCCGTCAAGGTATTAGATCAAAAGGAGAGATCAACACGGGCAAGGTCAATCAGGATGTATAAAGTTCAGTGGAGTCACCATTCAACAGAAGAAGCTACATGGGAGACGGAGGATTTTCTACGCTCTCACTTCCCCGACTTTCTGCCCAAAGGAGTTGGTGCGTAACCCAAAAAACCCCACCCCCACCTGCTCTTTGAATATAATTATAAGAAAAACTTAGATAACAAGGATAGTCTAAGTTGAGGAATTAACTTAAAAAGGGCTTCCTTCTGAAGTTGCAAAGAGAATGACATTCGAAGAGCAGTTGACAAGAGAAACTTGAGTAAAGAAAAAGTAGCACACCTTCAGGCACCCCTCCAAGGGACTCTACCTCAAATCTCGGGACGAGATTCCTTTAAGGGGGAGGGCTGTAACACCCTAGGTGTTACTCAGGGTGTCCACCCAGGGCTACCCCATTTAACCTATTATCCCATGTCCTTGGTTTGGGGCAAAGTACATCAAATTTGAAATTCAAGGTCCTAAACAAGTGCCAACCATCTTGGATATCATACCCTAGCTTGTCATGCACATCTAAGGGGAGAATTTCCCAAAACCCTAAAGCAAACCTCTCTTGAGCCATGGGAACCTTAATTGAAGCTAGGATCAAAAGGTCATGTAAACCTTATGATCATGGCTTGGGCTAAATATAAAAGTGGTAGTATGCTTCATAACCTACAAATAATAGTAAGGAAGTACCCCCAAAAAGATTTCAGAAAAGCCCCAAAAAGTTCACCAAGGGTTGAGCACAAGGGAAAATTCAGAATTTGCCTAAGTCTAAAAACTAAACCTTGAACAAAGATCCCACATGTTCACCTTAATCCAAAATTTAAAACACTTTGACCCAATTGACAAAGTGGCGCCAAATTAACCCTAGAATGCCCTGGAAAGAGGTGACACCTACCCTAGGGCGTTTGACACGACTTGGCACCATTTTTGTCTCGGTTTGGACATGTGTGACACAGCCAACTTCTCACCCCTCTATCTCCCTACCCCGATCATATCTTGACTTGGAACTCACAGCAAAAAGGTAGGATATGGTACAGAGAAGAGATTGTGTACAGGACGTTGGCCAAGATTTGCACGCTAAGGCGCCCAAACAGGCCGTTGAACACGGGCAGAAGTAAACCTCCACGTGTTCGACGCGCGCTGAGCTCGCCAGAGCACGCCCGCGCGCGCCCCCGCGTGCCCCGCGTCGCGCCAAACAGCCAACCGACGCCATGGCCCGCGCCCGCGCCTATAAAGCCCGCTCGGGCGTCGACTGCACTCTTCCGCGCACACTCAAACCTCACCGGAGCTCAGCTCACCGCCGTTTGCCCGTGCGCGGCGTGTCCGCGACCACCCGAGCCACTGCCGCCGTAAACCGGCCAGCTCAGCTTTCCCCAACCCCGTCCAACCCTTGGAGACGAGTGTGCACGACTCAGTGAAGCTCCCCGAGCGAGGAATCGAAGCCTGCTTCGCCGGAGAGGCCAGTCCACGGTCGCCGGAGCTCACAACCCCGCCGGAGTACGTGGACCGGGTAATCCGCTCAACCACTTTCCGATTCCTGGTGCACACAGTCACTACGTTACCCCGTGAAGCTCACCGTGCCCTTGGATTGAACCAGATCGCCGTGGTTTGGCCGGTACACTCGCCGCCGACGAGAACACCGCCTGCGCGCGTGGACCGAGCGATTCCGGCCATCCCCGCCGTCGAGCCGCACCTCGCTGTGACCGCCAGAGCCTCCCCGAGCCAGCCCTGCCCTTCGCCGGACCTATCTCGCCGCCGGTAAGCCGCGCCATCCTTTTCTTTCCCGCGGGTACAGTTTACATTGGGGGAAGGACCTCGGGGAAGAAGAAGGAAAGGTCAGGGGGCTTTTTGAACTATCAGCAACCCAGGAAAATAGTGGCGCAGGGGTAGATTTGTGCGGGTTGATTTAGTTTAAACCCAGGGACCTCGGTGTAAACTGTTTTTCCAGGAAACTCTTATTAAATCTGATTTTAAATTGAGCAGAAACTTTGAAAATCCATAACTTCTGTTTAGTTCATCCAAATTTGGTCAAACAAATTTTGTCAGACTCTAAATAAGGTAACCTACTTAAGAAAAATATAAAACCCTCTATGTACTATGGAAAACTTTAAGGTTCTGATTTAATCATAGTTTTGGCCAAAAGCTCAATAATAGAAAGAAAAATAGTTGTGCTATTTGGCTGGGGTTAGAAAAATTTGGAGAAACCTATGTCCACCTACTGACCTAATTAAAAATGTTGAATCTCTCTGTCCACCCCATTTAGATAGTTTTTACCACTTATTTTACAATATGCTTAAGGTTAAGAAAAATAGAAAATGTGATTTAAATAATGAACCAGAGGGCACCTCTATTTTTGTTAGGGTACTTATTCAATGAAGTTCACTGGAAAAATCTATCATACCCTGTTTAGTATAAAATAAGTAGGATCCCTTTTTATTTTAAGAAAACAAGGAAAGCTTAGAAAAACCCTACAAAAATAACCCTAAGATGAAAACACCCCAACCCTTGGGATAACTAATGTTTTGTTATTATAAACATAAGAAAAATACAAAATCTGTTGTTTGATATTTTTCAAATGACAAGTTAGTTATAAGCACCTTTTGGACCTAAAACTTTAGAAAATCACAACTAAATAATCACCAATTAACTTTCTGTGAATTTTGGCACAGAGGTTTAGTATTACTGTTAGATCCCAACAAAAATAACCCTTAGGAAGGAACTCAACTCTAATAGAGAGGTGTAGTGTAAAGTGGCCCATTTACACCACCTTTGTTATTTTTGTCTAAAGCTTAGCCTTTTTATTTTGAACCTCAATTTCCTAGAATGGGCTATAGTGACCAATGGAAATCCACTGTAATTTTTACAGAATTTTTGGAAAATGTTAAACCACTATCGTAGTTCAAACATACACTAGAAACTATAAGTAGAAAATGAAGGAAAGGGAAAAGTGAATGACAGGAAATTGGTGTCATCCTAAAAACTCTTTGTAAACTTGCCCACTGAAGTGTATAAAAGCAATACCAATTCCCTATGCCTATCCCTAGCAAAACCTAAACCTAGAAATGATAAGCATAAACCATTAAAAGCCACGTATGTCCCAGAAACCCTAAATTGCTCATTAACTTAATTTTTCTTCTCTTAGCATAATGTTATTAAATCCTGCATAATCATGACATACGTGTTCATTGCATTTCGATAGACTGTAACCTTGCTGACGGAGAGTACGTCCTCGTGCCGGAGCAAGGAGCTGCTCAGGAGGTAGCCCCGGATCCAGCACCCGAGCCTGCACCAGAGGATCTGCCTGCCACAGCCTTGGAAGGCAAGCCCCGGTTTATGCATAACCTGTTATTTATGCTATTTTACTATACTTAATGATTGTAGGACTGAATGTGCACTTAGGTGTAGGAGTTGTTTGAAATCCTAGTTGCATGATCTCAGGAATCCTTTTGAAATGAATACTAGCATGATAGGTCGAGTAGTTGCTTTATTTAATTAGGATCTCGGTAGAAGACGAGTGATTTTTCCAGCACTCACGCGAGATCAGGAATTGGTTGTACCCACCTTCATGCTATTATAATACTAGTTGTAGACAACAATCCATGGGGATTGGTTGTTTACGAGATGGAAAATGGAATAAGGATTAACGTGCGGATACCTGTGTCAAGCGTTTGAACGTACTAAACATATGCCGAGAAATATGGTAAATCGGTAAGCCTAGTACCTGAGTGAACCTGGCAGCAGTTTGCCCTCCTCACGCGACCTGAGACGTGGTCTCCCATTCCGGTTATGGTGGGTACAAGTGCGGTCACTGCACGACGGCAGTCGGGCTCAGTGAGGCATTGTACGCCAAGGCGATGAGCCCCTCTCTGCTGACGGGGAATCGAAGGGGACGGTTGATGTGTGTGGGGACGGAGTGCCTCGCCACATCGTGTGTTTAGGTCTACCTTGCAAGGATAAAAACTCGATTCGAATCGTCTGCTTCTCGCAGCTAATGAGACTGCTTGATCCATTGTACTGCATTGAGTAACAAGTGGAAATATGATGAGTTGATATAAGATGTTGATTGCTTACAATGTTTGCTACTATGTATGAGTAGATAGTACACATTTAGCCTTAAGAGAGTCACACTTAAATTGACAAAGTTAAAACTTGACTTAGAAACTCAGCTAGTGCTTTTGGCAAACCAAACCCCACAGCCAAATAGCTGCATGTCTAGAGGTAGAGGAGAAGACTCCTCACACCGGGTAAGTCTAGCTGAGTATTAGTATACTCAGCCTTGCTTGTGGCAAAATTTTTATAGGTTCTCTGGAGGACATGGTTGCTGGAGTGACTTGGCCGTCCACCTTACCACCGGGTTGGACTGTCGAGTGGGACCCCGCCTCGACCGAGGAGGAGCATGATGAGTGATGGGACAGGCTTCCCCATCTCTCTGTTTATTTACCGTTAGTTAATTTCCGCTGCACTTCGAACAATGATGGTCACTTTTGCAAAACTCCGATGATGATGATGTAATAATTTAACACTCTTACCTACATGGTTTTATGCTTTATTGTATTTGCTCTGTGACTCACCATCGAGTGAGATTGTGGTACTTGATCCTGTCAGTGGCCTCGTCAGACTAGATCCGAGGGATTGACGGGTTATTCCTGTTTAAGTGTAGTCTAGTCTCTAAGGCAGGGCTTAGGCACTTAAGTTGGAATAATTCGGGTAGTTCCGCCACAGGTATGATTCTATTTGGGTTATAATTGATCGGCTTACGAAAATTGCTCATTTTCTGCTAGTCAAGACATATTACCCGGTTCTCACCTATGCGGAATTATACATTGCTCGCATTCTCAGTTTGCACGGTGTACCGAAGACTATAGTGTCGGATCGTGGACCTCAATTCGTATCCAAATTCTGGGAAGAACTTCATAAATCCCCGGGTACCAAATTGCTCCACAGTTCGGCCTATCATCCTCAAACAAGTGGGCAGACTGAGAGAGTCAATCAGATACTTGAAGATATGCTGCGGGCATGTGTGCTGGAATTCCCACAGAAATGGGATGAATGTTTATCGTTAGCGGAATTTTCATATAAGAATAGCTATCAAGAAAGCATTAAGATGGCACCCTTTGAAGCTTTATATGGACGACGATGTCGTACTCCGCTAAATTGGTCTGAACCTGGAGAAAGGTCCTTCTTCAGGCCTGATATGGTGAAAGAAACCGAAGAAAAGGTTCAGAGAATAATTCATAACATGAAGAAAGCCCAAGCTCGTCAAAAGAGTTATGCAGACAAGCGACGACAACCCTTGTACTTTCTCATAGGAGATTATGTCTACCTAAAAGTTCCACCAATGAAGGGCGTATCACGTTTCGGGGTTAAAGGTAAGCTTGCGCCACGATATATTGGTCCTTTTCTCATTCTCGAAAGATATGGGCCAGTGGCGTATCGACTTCAACTACCTGAAACCTTGTCTGCTGTACATAATGTTTCCACGTGTCTCAGTTGAAAAAGTGTCTTTAGGTTCCAGATCGAACCATTGAAGTAAATGATGTTGTCCTAGAGCCAGACTTGACATATTCAGAACACCCTATTCGAGTCTTGGATCAAAAGGACAGGGTTACCCGGAGAAAGACTCTCAAGTTTTATAAGATACAGTGGAACCAACATACTGAAGATGAGGCTACATGGGAGACTCAAGACTTTTTAGAGAAGAATTTTCCAGGTTTTCTAGCCTCATGTAAATTGTAATATGTATATAATTGTTGTAATAAAGGAGTGGACCCCAAACCACCCCTGCCTTGTACCAAAACTCAGGAAATAAAAATATGAAGCATTTCCTTTTCCACTACTTACCCTAGGACTTTTAATCTCGGGACGAGATTCGTTTATGGGGGGAAGGATGTAACACCCCTGGTGTTACTGTCACTAAAACTTGAGCATAACATCATAAGCATCAGCATTTCATGTGTTTGACACACCTAGAGTGCATTCACTAGGCAAAAATTTCAAACAAGTTGTATTGATATGGTGTTTTGCAAATAAGACCCTAGTGTAGGGTACTTAACCCTAAATGGGGATTAGAAGGGTAAAACAAAACCCAAATAGAGAAAACCCTAAAGCTTAAGTGAAATAATCATAAAATGTTACTAAGAATGGATCTAAGTTTCATTCACACCCCTAGAATACCAAAAACCCTAAAAAGAACCCTAGAAAACCCTAACCCTAAACCCTAGGGGGTTAAGTGCAAAATCAGTGCACTTTTGGACTAAAGTGTAAAAACTATGATGTTAAGGCATATAAAGTTATATGGTTCACATTTATGAAGATTTGCAATTCAAACCCTGAATTTTAGACCTATTTGCAAAAAGGACCCCCTTTATGTTCTAGTGCTAAGTCTGAAAATCAGTGATATTGACTCCACTTTGGAGCTCTATATCTTCCAAAATAGTGAGAATTTACCCTAGGTCACCACATCAAATTTGTAAACCTATCAAAGAGAACAATTTTGCTTAAGAGTGTAATCAAGGTTGTTATGAAGAATTTGGAGATAATTAAACCTAAAGTCAGGCTGTCAGGCTGTTAACGTCTGAATTTCAGACTGACAGTGCAACTGCAGTGACTTTGGGCATGAATTCAAGCAGGATTGAGCAAGAATTTGCTTAGGATTGCTATAATAATATTGTAGCTGGATCTTAGAGCTAAAACTTTGTTGAAGGGTGATGATCATGTTACTGCAAGAAATCGGGAGTAAACAGCCCTGCAAATCGCTTTGTCAGGTGACTGAATGGGCTTTCCCATGGTACAGTAACCTAAAACAGATCAGATCAAGCACTCAGCTCACCGCCGATGATCTCCACCGCGATTCGTGTCGTCAGCGTCTCGATTCGTGCTCGGGGTAAGTGGATAACGTCTCGGGTAGAAAGATCATCACCGCCGTTGAGCTGGACACCAATCCGGCTAGCCGCCGTACCTCCCCCTTGTTCACCGATCGCTCGGGTAGGATCTCACCGCCGGTGATCCCTCACTGCCGTTCGCCGCGTGTCCAAACACTTTACCATGTCGTGGCTAACTGTGCTACGCATGTCCGGTGATCGCCGGAGGAGCAGCCACGGTAATAGCCACGTTGCGTGGCCACCAGTGACTCACCCAGTTCATACCTATCGCAATCCGCCGCTCAAATTCGCTGTACTCGTGATCGATCTCTATAAATTAAAGCCACCATAAGCTCCACAAGGTTATCACACACCCAGCCACCAAGAGTCACTAGCAATCGTTCGTCTAAGAGCTTTAATTTTGGTTTTCCCCTAACCAAGTTTCCGCCACCACGAAGAACACCTCGCCGTGGCCAGCCACTTCCAGGTTTGTTCATGCCCTCTGCTACCTTGTTTCAGCATTAGTATGCGTCCCTGATGCTCATCCATCCACCCAATTGAGCTAGACCGCCACCAATCACCGGGAACGCATTGTTCTTTGGGTTATCCGCACTGTCACCGTGGCCAGAGGCAATTAGGTAGCCATTCATGCAATTGACTTAGGGGAAACACTGGTTAGAGCGTGAATTCGGTTTCGGCCGAAATAGGGCACTAGTCTTTGCTCCGTTTGGCTGGTCCAGGAGCTCGTCGGAGCTCTGCCGCGCCGCTCACCGTTGGGGACCTCGGTCTGCGAAGGGATAGAACGAGAGGGGCTTTTCTGCATCTGTCAGTGACTCAGTTAAACAGTGACGTGACCCCGCTTCCAGTGATTCAGTAAGCCAAGGGCCTTTCTGCAAAGTCCACAGCGCAGGCGCGCGCTTTCCACTTGAGTTGGGCCGCTTGGGCTAGATTTGGCCCAGAACTGTTCAAGCTTTTCTCTTTTCTTTTTCTGCAAAACTTTGGAAATCTGTAGAAAATTGTAGAAAAATGGTAAAAATGTCAAACCAATTTTACTAGATTCCTAATTTTCCATAGTATTTAATAAAAATATTTTCATGATTTTTAGATCAAATAGGGAATTTTGGAGCATTTATAATAGCCTAAAACATTGTGTCTGGATTTTTAAAAAATAGATGATAATTGCAAAAATCCCCAAACTTTTTATATGAACTCTAAAAATTATTTAGAAGCCTTGGGTAGAGTTTGATTTGATTTGGACCTTGTTTGATAACTAGAACCCAAAACCCTACCCCTGCCCTTTGAATTCCTTTACTGACTCCGGAAACCCTAATTTCTCGGAGAACCGTGAAGGAAAATTGTATTCAAGACCTTAGATAACAAACTCTTATTATCTTTGCATTCTCATGAGCATTACATGGGCATTCATTATTATGTATGGTTATCTTTAGAAAACGAAGAAGAAGTTGAAGTAGAAGGAGAGAAGACTTCACCACCACCACCTCAGGAACATCAGGCAGATAGCTGTTTTTATTTTGACATCTGTGGAACTGAGCCTGAATCACCTATAAACCAAGGCAAGCCCCGGTGCATTTGCCACCTCCTTGACTCTTCTAAAATCTTTCTCACTTGCTTGATGCATTAGGTGATAGGAGTTAATTGCTAAGACAATTCCTGCATTACCTTCCTTGAATTTGATTACCTTTCTTTGAATCCCTGTTTTATAAAAGGTTTTTACTATGCTTAGTCTTGCTCTAGCAAAGAAAAAGGTTTTGTTTTTTTTCAAAAGATGATGTGGCAAAGTGGGAGGGATGTTTTTTGAAAATAAAACTTGATGGTGGATCCATCATGGCCATGATGGGTTCAACATCGGAAAAGATATACCTCTGCTAGGTACCAGACTTTGGGTTAAAATGATTAAGCTGAGACCGGGTGGGTGACTTGCACGAGAAAAGAGAGTCTCGGTGTAGTGTCTCCGTCTGAGTCGATTAGGACCTTCTCGATGTAGGCTTGATGACCGAGGACCCTTTAACTGGTCACATGCCTCGCCATGGGTAAGCTTTGCCTCGGGCCGACTAAGGCCAGAATAAGATACCACGCAATGGGAGTGGAGAGATGGCGAGAGTAGCGTGTACCCTCCGTGGCAAGAGGCTGGACGGTGGTGTATCTGTGCTCTCGGTTGGCGTGAACCTGATCTGGTCTTAAGAACCTGGTGGCGGGTTGACATATGCAAGGGTTAAGTGCTACATATGTCGTGTGATTTGAGATCCTCAACTGAGTATAATTGATTCGGATCGCCATACCTCCGCGGTTATGGAGAATTGGTCACTGACCTATACGTAGCAATCCAGTAAAGATGAAGGATGGTTACAAAATTGGCTAGTCCAGGTCAAGTGAGTGAACTAGGGTAGAAAGAACTCTAGCTACAGGTAACTTTACTTAACTTGACAAATAAAACTGGATTTTTAAGGATCCACTTTAGTAAGCATTTCTGCAAACAGAGTCATTGATTATTGAGAAACCTTACCTTGACTCCTGTATAACCAGCATACCCTTGAGAGTCTTTTCTTTAGTCAGGTAAGTCTTGCTGAGTAATTCCATACTCATGGTTTTATTCCCTATTGTTTTTAGGTGAAGAAGCAACAAACTTTTGTTGTTTCTGTTCTAAGGTGGTTCCAAAGGACGAACACCAGGAGTGAAGCTGCGGGAGGAAAGAATCCTCCATAAAAACTTTTGTTTGAACTTTATTGGGAGGGGTTTTTGCCTTCCTTGGTTCTGTAATAATAATACTCTGCACTCATATGTTAAATCCTGGTCTGTAAATATTCAACCTTGTCTACTTTTAAATAAAGGTAAGTTTATGTAACCGCTTCCGCATTTCCGTATCTCCGATGATTTGTAATGTCAGCGTGACGGGTAAAATGCTCTTGGGAAGGTAAGGAAAGCAGATACCGAACTTGTCAAGTGATTCAGGAACACCTGCAGGGTTATCTGAGGTCCGTTGGACAAGGACAACTGTAGGTGGGCCTAATGACTTGGGAGGTTCCGTCACAATGTTTATATAATTCCCCTTTTTTTATTACATACGGTCTTGTTCTTGCCTCCATCCTCTTATTATAAGCTTCGTCATCTGAAAGGCAATTACCCTGGAGGAAAGACATAATTTCAGTCCTCCAATCTTCACTATGTACTGGAGAAATGGTAAGCACTGCCCTCTCCATGAGTTTAACTGAAGGTGCCTTTATTGTTTCAAAAAATACTTCGGAAGGTAAAGGGAGCCCCTGAGCCGCTGACTTGGCTAGCAGATCTGCATGCTCATTTTCGCCTCTTGGAATATTCTTGATGGAAAAACCTTCGAAAGAAGCCTCCAACCTTCAAACTGTATCCAGATATTTTTCAAGCTTCAGATCCCTTGCCTTACTACTTTTGTCGACATGGCCAGAAATGACTTGAGAATCGGTTTTCAGAATGGCCCTTCTTATTCCCATTGCCTTTAACTTCTGAAGCCCCAACAAGAGTGCTTCGTATTCAGCAATATTATTTGTACAACTAAAATCAAGCTTGGCTACATAACACGTTTTGAATTTTGATGGTGCTACTAAAACAGAGTCGCTCCTGCACCGAAGGTTCCCCATGAACCATCACAGAACACTGTCCAAGCTTCGGTGTCTTTGTTTATTTCTTCTTCCTGAGCCCCTGGCGTCCAGTTAGCGATGAAGTTTGCTAACGCCTAGGACTAAATTGAGGATCTATGCACATAGTCAATGGTAAATTCATTAAGCTCTATGGCCCATTTTCCAATCCTTCCAGTAGCTTCTCTATTCTTCATAATGTCCTTCAGAGGCTATGACGAAGGAACAATTATGTGGTATGCTTGAAAATATGCTGAAGCTTCCTGGAGGCCATTAATATAGCATACAACACCTCCAATTCCGTATAATTTTTCTTTGATAGACTTAAAACTTTAGAGACAAAGTACACTAGAGCTTGCATTTTAACTTGACCATATAGCTTCTCCTGTACCAGCGCCGCACTCACTGCAGAATATGAAGCTGCCACATATAATAGCAATGGAGCCCCTGGCGCAGGTGGAGTTAATGTTGTTAAATCAATCAAATACTGCTTCAATTCTTCAAAGGCTTTTTGCTGTGCCGGGCCCCATTGAAAGACTTCGGCTAACTTTAGTATTTCAAAGAATGGCAAATTTCTTTCTGCTGATCTGGATATGAATCTGTTTAATGATGCTAGCCTTCCTGCCAGCCGTTGGGCCCCCTTCTTTGTGCTTGGCGGCTCCATCCTAAGAATAGCCTCAATCTTACTTGGGTTGGCTTCAATTCCTTTGGTTGACACCAGACAGCCAAGGAACTTGCCCTTCTTTACTCCAAAAACACACTTTTCTAGATTCAACTTCAGGCTAGCTTACCTGAAGTTAGCAAATGTCTCCTGTAAATCAGCAATGTGATTTTCTTGCTTTGTGCTTTTCACTATGATATCATCAACATAGGTTAGTACGTTCCTGCCTATTTTAGAATGGAGGACCTTAGCTGTCATTCTGCTGAAGCTTCCTCCACCATTCTTGAGCCCCTCAAGCATCCGAAGATAACAATATGTGCCACTGGGGGTTATGAAGCTAGTCTTCGGCTCATCTTCCTTCTTCATCCATATTTGATGATAACCAAAATAACAATCCAGTAGACTCATGAGCTCCGAAGAAGCTGCTGCATCCACTAGGGAGTCTATTCTTGGCAATGGGAACTCATCCTTCGGACAAGCCTTGTTAAGATCTGTAAAATCGATGCACATTCTCCATTTGCCATTGGCCTTCTTCACCATAACAGTGTTGGCCAGCTTTTCTGGGTATTTCACCTCTCTGATAACACCAGCACTAAGAAGTCTCTTCACTTCGTTCCGAGCACCTTCAGCTTTGTCTTCAGACATTTTCCGAAGCCTTTGTTTTCTTGGCCTGAAGGATGGATCCACGTTGAGTGAATGTTCAATGACATCTCTGTTGACACCACAGAGATCATTGGTGGACCAAGCAAAGACATCTTTATTGTTGAATAAGAATCTTAGCAAAGTCTTCTCTTGTTCTTCAGATAGTTGAGACCCTAGCAATACCCTTTATTCTGCTATGTCTTCACATAGGAGCATAGGCTTTAGCTGATCTGCCGAAGCAGCCTTCTCTCTTTTGTATTTATACTGCTCATAGGCTTCGGCTCTATCTATATTATGGATTGCTTTTGAATCTGTCCAATTTCCTTCAGCTTTTCTAGCAGCCTCTTGACTTCCATGGATAGCAATGGGCCCTTGTTCCGAAGATATTTTCATACATAAGTATGCTGGATGAAGTACAGCATCAAAAGCATTGAGTGTCCCTCGGCCAATGATGGCATTGCATGGGTACTCCATGTCAACAATATCAAAAACAATTTGTTTAGTCCTTGTATTATGAACGAAGCCGAAGGTCACTGGCATTGTGATTTTGCCGAGTGCTACAGTTTGCCTTCCTCCAAATCCACAAAGAGGGTGTGTAGCATCATGAATCTTATCCTCTAGCTCTTGCATTTGTTTGAAGGCCTTAGCAAATATGATGTCAACTGCACTACCTGTGTCAACCAGAACATTATGGACTAGAAACCCCTTGATGACACAAGATATGACCATAGCATCATTGTGGGGGTAATCCTTGAGCTGAAGGTCCTCCTGGGAGAAGGTAATCGGGATGTGGGACCATTTGGACTTGATGAAGGGTCCCTGTACCCCAACATGCTGCACCCTTCTCTGCGCTTCTTTCTTCTGCTTCTTGTTGGCTGGATCTGAGCATGAACCTGTTATCGGGAGCACCAGCTTCGTAGCTGAAGGTGCTACAACTTGGTTGCTGAACGAAGCCATCAGCTCAAAAGTGGAAGTGAGTTCACCGGAGGTGGACGCTAATGTTGGAGACTTGTTCTCAAATGCTATGAATTAAGAACAAGGCAACACAAAAATAGGTTAATGATTAATTGAGAGCACCTAGAGGGGGGTGAATAGGTGATCCAGTAGAACTTGAAACTTAAGCCACAAAAACTTGGTTAAGCGTTAGCACAATAATCGCCAAGTGGCTAAAGAGGAGTCGTCAACAAAACACAATAACCACAAGAGATCAATCACAGAGATGGCACGATGGTTATCCCGTGGTTCGGCCAAGACCAACGCTTGCCTACTCCACGTTGTGGCGTCCCAATGGACGAGGGTTGCAATCAACCCCTCTCAAGTGGTCCAAAGACCCACTTGAATACCACGATGTTTTGCTTGCTTTTCTTAATCCCGTTTGCGAGGAATCTCCACAACTTGGAGCCTCTCGCCCTTACACTTGAAGTTCACAAAGAAGCACGGAGTAAGGGAGGGATTAGCAACTCACACAAGACACTAAGATCACAGCAAATGCACACACACAAGACCCAGACTTAAGCTCAAAAGACTAGCACACTAGAACGGAGCTCAAATCACTAGAATGTCGAACAAGTGCGCAAGAATGAAGTGTGAGTGATCAAGATTGCTCAAGGAATGCTTGGTGTACTCCTCCATGCGCCTAGGGGCCCCTTTTATAGCCCCAAGGCAGCTAGGAGCCGTTGAGAGCAATCCTGGAAGGCAGATCTTGCCTTCTGTCGACTGGCGCACCAGACAGTCCGGTGCACCACCGGACACTGTCCGGTGCAGATATCCTTCCTTATTTGGCGAAGCCGACCGTTGGAGTCTGAGAGCCGTTGGCGCACCGGACACTGTCCGGTGCACACCGGACAGTCCGGTGCACCAATGTGACCGTTGGCTCGGCCACGCATCACGCGTGGAATCCTCGGCCGACCGTTGCCCCGGCTGACTGTTGACTCACCAGACAGTCCGGTGCATCACCGGACAGACAAGTGAATTTTAGCCGTACGCCGTTAATCATCTCCCGAGAGCGACGAGTTCGCCTGTGAACGGCTCACCGGACAGTCCGGTGCACCACCGGACAGACTGGTGAATTTTAGCCGTACACCGCCGTCGAAGTCCCAAGAGCAGCCTGTTCGCCAGAGCCAGCCTGCGCACCGGACACTGTCCGGTGCGCCACCGACTGAGCAGACTTTGGCTGAACAAAGCCATCTCATTTCCAATTCAATCTTTCCTGTTTCCAGCACTTAGACACAATACATTAGTCTATAAAACAATGTACTAAGTCTAGAAACATACCTTTTGACTTGATTTGCACTTTGTTCACCACATTGCATAGATCAACACAAAAGCACTTGCGTTGGCACTCAATCACCAAAATACTTAGAAATGGCCCAAGGGCACATTTCCCTTTCAATCTCCCCCTTTTTGGTGATTTATGCCAACACAACATAAAGCAACTAGAACAAGTGCAATATCAATGCAAATGAAAACCAAAAGTTGTTTTGAATCAATTTTGGCATATATGGATCACTCTTTGCCACCACTTGGTTTGTTTTTGCAAATCAAACTCAAATTCCTATCTCTAAGTCAAATCCACTTGTAGAGACATAAAGAGAGGTATTCCAAAGGAAATTGATCAAGGATTTCAAAAACTCCCCCTTTTTCCCATAATCAACACTTCTCCCCACAAGAGGCCAACTTTTGACAAAAGAGACAATAAAAAAGTTTTGACAAACCAAAAGATCTAATCTACTATTTTCAAAATTTCTCAAGTGGTAGCTGATCCATCTATTGCTTTGGCCTTTATTTTCTCCCCCTTTGGCATCAAGCACCAAAACAGGATCAATCTTGGCCCTTTAACCCCATTGCCTCACCAAAATCTTCAAATAAGAATACAAAGGCAATGAGATGAACTTGGAATAAGTTACCCTCTCATCGGAGTGCAGTGGAAGTCTTTCATGGTCCAAGTCCACCTTTTCCCTTTCAAACCTCCTTTGAGACTAAAACAAGCAAACTCAAGCACACGGTTAGTCTCTAAGGGTCAAGTTGTAGCACAACTCCCCCTAAATATGTGCATCACTTGCAAAAAGGACTTGTGAGGTCCAGGGAGTGTTTGTACAACTTGAGCACCATACATAAGCAACAAAATGCATAAGGAACATGATCAAAGGCATAAATACATGTATGCTATGAATCAATCCAAGTTCCGCGAATCTAGGACATTTAGCTCACTACGCAGCCTGCAAAAGGTCTTTTCATCTAAAGGCTTAGTGAAGATATCGGCTAGCTGGTTCTCGGTGCTAACATGAAACACTTCGATATCTCCCTTTTGCTGGTGGTCTCTCAAAAAGTGATGCCGGATGTCAATGTGCTTTGTGCGGCTGTGCTCAACAGGATTTTCCGCTATTCGGATAGCACTCTCATTGTCACATAGGAGTGGGACTTTGCTCAGATTGTAGCCAAAGTCCCGGAGGGTTTGCCTCATCCAAAGTAGTTGCGCACAACACTGTCCTGCGGCAACGTACTCGGCCTTAGCGGTGGATAGGGCAACGGAAGTTTGTTTCTTAGAGTTCCACGACACCAGGGACCTTCCTAAGAATTGGCACGTCCCTGATGTACTTTTCCTATCGACCTTACATCCAGCATAGTCGGAAACTGAGTATCCAATCAAGTCAAAGTTAGACCCCTTTGGATACCAGATCCCAAAGCAAGGCGTAGCGACTAAATATCGAAGAATTCTCTTCACAGCCACTAAGTGACACTCCTTAGGATCAGATTGAAATCTAGCACACATGCATACGCTAAGCATAATATCCGGTCTACTAGCACACAAATAAAGTAAAGACCCTATCATAGACCGGTATGCCTTTTGATCAACGGACTTACCTCCTTTGTTGAGGTCGGTGTGTCCGTTGGTTCCCATCGGAGTCTTCGCGGGCTTGGCGTCCTTCATCCCAAACCGCTTTAGCAAGTCTTGCGTGTACTTCGTTTGGGAGATGAAAGTGCCGTCCTTGAGTTGCTTCACTTGGAACCCAAGGAAGTAGTTCAACTCGCCCATCATCGACATCTCGAATTTCTACGTCATCACCCTGCTAAACTCTTCACAAGACTTTTGGTTAGTAGAACCAAATATTATGTCATCGACATAAATTTGGCACACAAAAAGATCACCATCGCAAGTCTTAGTGAAAAGAGTTGGATCGGCTTTCCCAACCTTGAAAGCATTAGCAATTAAAAAGTCTCTAAGGCATTCATACCATGCTCTTGGGGCTTGCTTAAGTCCATAGAGCGCCTTAGAGAGCTTACACACGTGGTCGGGGTACCGTTCATCCTCGAAGCCAGGGGGTTGCTCCACGTACACCTCCTCCTTGATCGGCCCATTGAGGAAAGCGCTCTTCACATCCATTTGGTACAACCTGAAAGAATGGTGAGCGACATATGCTAGCAAAATACGAATTGATTCTAGCCTAGCCACAGGAGCAAACGTCTCCTCAAAGTCCAAACCTGCGACTTGGGCGTAACCTTTTGCCACAAGTCGAGCCTTGTTCCTCGTCACCACCCCGTGCTCGTCCTGTTTGTTACGGAACACCCATTGGGTTCCCACAACATTTTGCTTGGGACGAGGCACTAGTGTCCAAACTTCATTGCGCTTGAAGTTGTTGAGTTCCTCCTGCATGGCCAACACCCAGTCCGGATCTAGCAGGGCCTCTTCTACCCTGAAAGGCTCAATAGAAGAGACAAAGGAGTAACGCTCACAAAAATTAACTAATCTTGAACGAGTAGTTACTCCCTTGCTAATATCACCCAAAATTTGGTCGACGGGATGATTCCTTTGAATCATCGCTCGAACTTGGGTTGGAGGTGCCTAAGGTGCTTCTTCCTCTTCAACTTGAACATCCTGTGCTCCCCCTTGATCATGCGCCTCTACTTGAGGTACCTGTTCTTCATCTTGGGTTGGGGGATGCACCATAGTTGAGGAAGAAGGTTGATCTTGCTCCAATTGTTCCTGTGGTCGCACATCTCCAATTGCCATGGTGCGTATCGCAGCCGTTGGAACGTCTTCTTCATCTACATCATCAAGATCAACAACTTGCTCTCTTGGAGAGCCGTTAGTCTCATCAAATACAACGTCGCTAGAGACTTCAACCAAACCCGATGATTTGTTGAAGACCCTATACGCCTTTGTATTTGAGTCATAACCTAATAAAAACCCTTCTACAGCTTTGGGAGCAAATTTAGAAGCTCTACCTTTCTTCACAAGAATATAACACTTGCTCCCAAATACACGAAAATAAGACACATTGGGTTTGTTACCAGTTAGCAGCTCATATGAAGTCTTCTTGAGGAGGCGGTGAAGATAGACCCTGTTGATGGCGTGGCAAGCCATGTTCACGGCTTCCGACCAAAAACGCTCGGGGGTCTTGAACTCTCCAAGCATAGTTGTTGGAGACTTGTTCTCAAATGCTATAAATTAAGAACAAGGCAACACAGAAAGAAGTTAATGGTAAATATTCTTCGTCCTCCGAAGCGTTATTTCCCTCAGGATATAACGATCTTTAGACGAAGATCATGAAGGTCATACCTTCATCATTAAAGTTTATACCGATAAAAGGAGAAGCATATGAAACATGAGAGAATAACGTGAATAATCATATAACATTATTATATGTCCTTATTATACAATCATGAAAGAATAAGAACAATATTGAATTACATTTGTACCTTCGACTTGGTAGAAGGCAAAAACACAAGCGTGACGTACGAGCGTGTACAGGTCAGCGTGAACAGTACGGGGGTACTGTTCATCTATTTATAGACACAGGACACAGCCTGTGAAGAATTACAATTATGCCCCTCATAAAAGTTTACAACATTGACAGACCTTTATGGATTAAAAGGTCATTCTATCTTTAAGTTGGTTTATAATACCGAAGCTTCATGAAGAGGAACCTTCGGTCATCTCCTGCGGACAGCTTCATCCGAAGCTGCTTCTTCCTACAAGACCTTCGGCGCGACGAAGCATAGCCCCAACAGTAGCCCCTTTCGCGGCGCTAGATCGTTTTTCGTAACGAGCTTGATCCGTGAAAAAAGTCTCTTAAGCTTCGGGAAGCCGAAGGTCCAAAAAACACCTTCCCTGAGCTCGTTGTCGAGAAACGATTCAGTTTCCGAGCGCATAGCAGTCCCACTTTGCAGAGTTACTGTTTGGTCTCTGCGGTCCACCGCGCAGCAAGTACAAGCGGCTGTCCGCCTGGTGTAAAAATCCTGGCGTTTCGCCTTCTTACCTGCAGCACTATATAAACAGACGAGTAGGTGTGAAGTTACCACAGCATTCATTGCTATTTGCACTGTTTTGCTGCCAAAATTTTTAACCATAGCCGAAGCTTGACTCTCTGAATCAAACGAAGCTCCAGCTTGAAGCCTACTTCGTAAGAAGAAAAAACTTCGGAAGAAAAGGTTTTTAATTCCCGCAAATTCAGAATTAGATGGCCAGAGTGCGCTCTATCGCTAGGGTTGAGCGTGAGGGGGGCGAAGTTGAAGGTTCGGAGACTGTTCCCATCTCCGAAGCAATGCAACGATCCGGACTGGTAACTTCGGAAGGAACCCCCACTGTTGAAGCAGAGCAAGCAACTGCCGAAGCAGAAGAAGAGAACGTTGAAGAAACTGATCCCGAAGATGATTATCGCATTGCCATGCCCAGTAAGCCCAGCCACTTGGACTTCGGAAAGTCTACTGTTTCGAAGGCTGATCTCTCCAAAATGGTAAAGTCGGGCTTTTTCAATGAGAATCAGAAGAAGCTGTTACGCTTCGGGGGAGAAGAGACTACCCCAAAGCCGGAGAAGGATGAAATTGTCATTTTCAAGAGCTTTCTAAAGGCTGGGTTAAGATTCCCCCTACATGAGATTATTGCAGAGGTACTGAAAAGGTTTGGTATCTACTTTCATCAGTTAACTCCTAACGCTATCGTTAGGCTTAGCGTTTATATTTGGGCCCTCCGAAGCCAAGCGATGGAGCCGTTTGCAGACAGTTTTTGTCGAGTTCACGAACTGCACTATCAGACGAAGGCTAGAAAAGATGGATTGCATGACAATTTTGGTTGCTATAATTTTGCTTATCAGAAAACCACAAAGTTTCCTGTAATCAGCTACCGAAGCAAATGGCCGGCAGGCTGGAAATCAGAATGGTTCTATGTCAAGGTTGACGACGACAAGGAGAAGCTTGTGCAAAGTCCACTCGAACTGATCTTCGGAGAAACCCGACCTCGCTGCAACATGACACCAGAAGGTCAAACACAACAGGCAATGGATGAATTCAGAATTATTGCAGAGCATATAAGTACAAGAGACCTGGTTCAGGAGTTCTTGGCCTTCAGGGTTTTTCCTACTTTAAAAGAATGGGAAATGCCGAAGCTAGAGGGGGAGAAAAAAGAAGGTGAACTTGTGCGTTTACCTTACTATTTCAAGTTTAAGAAATACTTTAAAACACCTTGTCAAGAGTGGCTGGATACAATTGAAGTAATGTGCAATGAAATACTTGGCAATTACTCCAAAAAAGAGGATCAATTGATGACTGCGGCCTCCGGCACCCGCCCGAAGCGAAGACTGAATCGAGTGCTGGACGCCCTGGGTTTTGAATACCCTGACTATGAAAATCTGAACAAAGGTGCCGGGGGCAGAAAAGGAAAAGGACAACTGAAGCCTTAAATGAAGATAAGAAAGAACCATCAAAGAAGAGAATTCCGAAGAAGAGGAAAGCGTCTTCTCCGAAGCAAGAAATATCTGACGAAGAAGAAACCCCCGCATCACCCTCCGCCACTGACGTGGAGGAAATTTTGAAGGTAATGACTGAATCCCTGCCTGCGAAGCTAAGTCCATTGGGGCCTCAACTGACAAAGTTTTTTCAGAAGGAAAAGGAGCCCGAAAAAACGAAGAAGACGACTAAAGCAAAGAGACAAAGAATTATCACTGTGACAGAGGTTATTGACAAGACACCACCAAGAGCTTCGGCTCAAAAGGCACCAGCGGCTGAGGAAAGAACAAATATTGAAATCACACCTTCGGAGGTCGCAGCTGCCGAAGCTGCCTCAACTGAAGATGTGAACCTGGAAAGCACAATCGAACACATCAACAAAATACTGCTAGACATGGCCACAGAAGAAGCTACCGCTGCCGCCGAAGAAGCCGTGGCCGCAGCGTCGGGGAAAGGAAAGGAAATTGCTGACGAAGCTTCAGAGAACGAAGCCTTCATGTTTCAAAATTTAGTTGGAGGAAAATTGTCAGAACCCGAAATAGAAGAGCTTAAAGAGTACGCCAAATCTTGCGGGTACAAACCAGGAGCACTCCTCTTCGGAGGTATTGATGATGAAAAATTAGATTGTATCTGAAACCAAACTGGAGCCAAAGTTATCAGTACTTTGTCAAAGAGTATCGGTTTTCCGAAGCTGGAAATGGACATTAGCCGCTACCGACGACAACATATCGTTGGTAGTTTATTTTATTCCAATTTCAAGGTGAACTACTATTCCCTTGACTTTTATTGTTTTCAATAATGAAAACATGTCTGACGAAGGTTGTTTTTGTGCAGAGTATGCTGTTGAGCAAGGCCTTGACAATGCAGCAAGATTTTGAAGACAAGAAACACGAAGTTATAATTGAAAATTTAGAAAACAAAATAAAGGAGCAATCAGCTGATATTGAGAAGAAAAACTTTGAGCTCCAGGCAACTGAAGGTTCATTGGCGGAAGCCGAAGCAAAAATAACAGAACTGAACACGAAGCTTCTCTGCCAATCTAAGCAGTTTGAACAAGAAAAGCAAGAACTTAAGGCAAAACTTGAAGCCGAAGCTCAACAAAATTCAGATTTGAAAAAACTATTGGCGGACCTTCAAGAAAAATGTTTGGAATTTAGCAACAAATGCATTCAACGACTAAGAAAAAATTTTCACTCAGTTGGAGCCAGCAGTGATAAATTCACCCCCTCAGCTGAAGATTTACTGAAGACCTTCGAACATATTGAGGGTGAAATTGACGAGCTCGACGAAGTTATAGCTGGGCACGGTGACTTCTGTGCCTGGGTAGCTTCTCGGGGCACTGCTGCAGCTTTCCTAAAAGCTGGCTGCGACCATGGAAAGATTGTCAATAGGCCCAATTTCACTTTATCACCATCAATCCTAGATGACATCCCTGATCTCGCCCGAAGTATTTCCAATAGATTTATAAAAATGATATGGACAAAAGGCGGGCGAGAAAAGGCTGGAGATGAAGCTCGGAGTCATCTTGAACCAGTAAGAAATCATACCTTGTGCTTACCTCTTCCTTCAAGCTCGATTTTAACTTACAACAACTTGATTCATGTAGGATGACAAAGCCGAAGTCGATGATTAGAAGAGTGACGCCGAAGCTAAAATCCCTCGAAGATTAAATAGGAGTAGACTGTAGATAGACTCAGAAAACTTTTGAGATAACTTGTGTAAATGTAACTAAACTTGTCTTTAATGAGTTCTGTTCATACCTTGTATTATGCTCTTACCCTTCTGTTAATGTATGTGAAATGCTTTGGTGCGGACGAAATTGTCTTTTTTGAGCCGAAGGCGAAAAAACACCTTCCCTTCTTTTCATACACAGCAAAGCATAGAAAACAACATTTCCCTTTCTTCCGAAGCCCTCCTTTTTGTACGCGAAGAGGCTCTTCTCTTATGCCGAAGCAACCACTTATGCCATGATGATGATTATCCTATATATGCCTGAATGAATGTTTATGAATGCAAATGCTATGATGTAATGTGATGTGCGAATGAATGTCCAAACACATATCCGAAGCCATTATTTCCTTAGAAACAATCACACATCAGCTCTGCATTCCCTTAGGAACGACTTTGGAGCTTCTTCGCCTTTTACTTTCGGCGGAATCAGCGTTGACTTTTCGCTGTAAGCTCTGCATTCCCTTAGGAACGACTTTGGAGCTTCTTCGCCTTTTACTTTCGGCGGAATCAGCGTTGACTTTTCGCTGTAAGCTCTGCATTCCCTTAGGAACGACTTTGGAGCTTCTTCGTTTTTTCAGTTTTCGGCACTCAATGGTGCGTTCTCAGCTTTTACATTTACATTCCTTGGGGGATTTTGCTCTTATAGAACTAAAAAAGGAAATTACATATGATGGCCCCATTAAAAACCTTTCTCCCCCTTTAGAAAGGAAAAGGGTGCCATGAAAAAGAAAAGACATAAAAAGTTACATCAAGTTACACATAATATCGCCGAAGCTCATCCGCATTCCAAGATCTTGGAATGTCGTTGCCGTCCATGTCCTTCAATCTGTATGAACCAGGTCTTGACGAAGATGCTACTAAGAAAGGTCCCTCCCATTTCAACTGTAACTTGCCCACTGTGTCTGGGTTGGCCACTCTCCGAAGCACCAAGTGTCCCGGCTCAATATTCTTTAGCCGAACTTTTCTATCTCGCCATTTGACTGTTTCGGCTTGGTATCTATTGATATTCTCCACAGCTTGAAGCCTGATCCCTTCTAAAGCATCTTTTTCCACAAAACAAGCATCTTCAGGACCTGATTCTGTCGAAGCTACTACCCTTATTGATCCAGTTTTAGCTTCTTCCGGAGTTATTGCTTCGTCACCGAATAATAACTTGAATGGAGTAAAGCCTGTAGACCTTGATGTTGTTGTATTGTGGCTCCACACCACTTTGGTTAACTGATCTGGCCACTTTCCCCTTGGTTGATTGAAGATTAACTTCATTATTCCTGTCATTATAATGCCGTTGGCTCTTTCAACGAGCCCATTTGACTCCAGATGCCTGACTGATGCAAAATGGATCTTCGTACCAATTTGATCATAGAAATCTCTGAAAGCTTCGGAGTCGAATTGTGTTCCATTATCTACAGTGATGGCCTTTGGTACCCCGAAACGACAAACAATATTCTGCCAGAAAAACTTTTGGACAGTGGCCGAAGTTATTGTGGCTAATGGCTTTGCCTCAATCCATTTAGAAAAATACTCCACAGCCACTATAACGTATCTTAAATTCCCTTGCGCCGGTGGTAATGGACCTAACAAGTCAAGGCCCCACCTTTGCAATGGCCAGATGGGTTGTATGAGCTGTGTTAAAGACGAAGGTTGTTTTTGATCTCTTGCACATTTCTGACAGCCTTCGCACTTTTGAACTAATTCCGCTGCATCCGAAGCTGCCTTTGGCCAATAAAACCCTTGGCGGAAAACTTTTCCAAGTAACGGCCTAGATCCAATGTGAGATCCACACAGGCCTGCATGTATTTCTTTCATCAACTCTATACCTTCGGTTCTAGATAAACACTTGAGTAGCGGAGCGCAAACTCCATGCTTGTACAACTCCCCTTCTATCAAGACATATGGACGAGCTCTTGCCTCTATCCTCCTGTTATAAGCTTCGTCATCTGAAAGGAACTTACCCTGAAGGTAAGAGATGATCTCAGTTCTCCAATCTTCGCTATAAACAGGAGATATGTTGAGGACTGCTCTTTCAAGGAGTTCCACTGAAGGTGCCTTTATTGTTTCGAAAAACACATCCGAAGGTAAAGGCAGCCCCTGTGCTGCTGACTTAGCTAGCAGATCAGCATGCTCATTTTGTCCTCGAGGGATATTTTTGACAGAAAATCCTTCGAAGGAAGCTTCAATTCTTCGGACCGTGTCTAGATATTTTTCAAGCTTCGGATCTTTAGCCTTGCAACTCTTGTCGATATGACCCGAAACAACCTGGGAATCAGTTTTAAGGATGGCCCTTCTGATTCCCATTGCTTTTAATTTCCGAAGGCCCAAAAGCAGGGCTTCGTACTCAGTAATATTGTTTGTACAGATAAAATCGAGTCTTGCCGCATAACAAGTTTTAACTTTGGATGGTGAGACCAACACAGCGGCTGCTCCTGCTCCGAAGGTTCCCCAAGACCCATCGCAAAACACTGTCCACACTTCGGCATCTTTATTTGTTTCTTCATCCTGAGCCCCTGGCGTCCAATCGGCAATGAAATCTGCCAACGCTTGAGACTGGATCGAGGATCTATGCACATAATCAATGCAAAATTCATTGAGCTCTGCAGCCCATTTTCCAATCCGTCCAGTAGCTTCTCTATTTCTCATAATATCCTTCAACGGTTGCGAAGAAGGAACAATAATATTGTATGCTTGAAAATAATGCCGAAGCTTCCTGGATGCCATCAAAACAGCATATAATACCTTCTCCAATTCTGTATAGTTTTTCTTTGATGCACTAAGGACTTCAGATACAAAATACACTGGAACCTGCTTCTTGACTTGGCCATCGAGCTTCTCCTGGACAAGTGCTGCACTTACTGCTGAGTGCGAAGCTGCCACGTATAACAACAAAGGAGCCCCTGGCGTTGGTGGAGTTAATGTTGTTAAATCTATCAAATATTGCTTCAGTTCTTCAAAGGCTTTTTGTTGACTTGGTCCCCATTGAAAGACTTCGGCTGATTTCAGCACTTCGAAGAATGGTAAATTTCTTTCTGCTGATCTGGATATGAATCTATTGAGAGATGCCAGCCTCCCTGCCAATCTTTGGGCCCCCTTTCTTGTAGTTGGTGGCTCCATTTGAAGTATAGCTTCAATTTTACTTGGATTAGCTTCAATTCCCTTTGTTGAAACCAAGCATCCAAGAAATTTCCCCTTCTTTACTCCGAAGACACATTTTTCTGGATTCAGCTTTAAGCCAGCTTGTCTGAAACTGGCGAAGGTCTCCTGCAAATCAGCAATATGATTTTCCTGTTTCGTGCTTTTCACAATGATGTCATCAACATAAGTTAGCACATTTCTGCCTATCTGAGACTGGAGGACCTTCGCAGTCATTCTGCTGAAACTTCCTCCATCGTTTTTGAGCCCCTCAGGCATCCGAAGATAGCAATATGTGCCACTTGGGGTTATGAAGCTAGTCTTCGGCTCATCTTCCTTCTTCATCCAGATTTGGTGATAGCCTGAGTAACAGTCTAGCAGACTCATGAGCTCTGAAGAAGCTGCTGCATCAACTAAAGAGTCTATCCTTGGCAATGGGAATTCGTCCTTCGGACAAGCCTTGTTGAGATCTGTAAAATCGATGCACATTCTCCACTTGCCATTGGCCTTCTTTACCATAACAGTGTTAGCTAGCCATTCTGGGTACTTTACTTCCCTGATAACTCCTGCACTGAGGAGTCTTTTTACTTCATTACGAGCACCTTCGGCCTTATCATCAGACATTTTCCGAAGCCTCTGCTTTCTGGGTCTGAAGGATGGGTCAACATTGAGCGAGTGTTCAATAACATCCCGATTTACTCCGCAGAGGTCATTAGCTGACCATGCAAAAACATCTTTGTTGTTGAACAAAAACCTTATCAAGGTTTTCTCCTGCTCTTCGGATAATTGAGAGCCCAACAGCACCTTCTGCTCTGCTATGTCCTCACATAAGAGCATGGGCTTCGGCTGATCTGCTGAAGCTGCTTTCTCCCTTCTGAATTTGTACTGTTCACAAGCTTCAGCTCCATCTATGTTATGGATTGCTTTTGAGTCAGTCCAGCTTCCTTCGGCCCTTCTGGCAGCTTCCTGACTTCCATGAATAGCGATGGGTCCTTGATCCGAAGGTATCTTCATGCAAATATAGGCAGGATGAAGAATTGCTTCGAAAGCATTGAGGGTGCCACGACCAATAATTGCATTGTAAGGGTATTCCATGTCAACAATGTCAAACACAACTTGCTCAGTTCTAGTGTTGTTGATGAACCCGAAGGTCACTGACATGGTGATCTTGCCCAGCGCTACAATCTGTCTTCCTCCGAAGCCACAGAGAGGGTGCGTAGCATCATGAATCTTATCTTCTGGCTCTTGCATTTGCTTGAAGGCCTTAGCAAATATGATATCAGCTGCACTGCCTGTATCAACCAAGACATTGTGGACCAGAAATCCTTTGATAATACAAGAGATAACCATGGCATCGTTGTGTGGGTAATCCTTGAGTTGAAGGTCCTCTTGGGAGAAGGTAATAGGAATGTGAGACCATCTCGACTTGATGAAGGGTCCTTGCACCCCAACATGCTGTACCCTTCTCTGTGCTTCCTTCTTCTGCTTCTTGTTGGCTGGCTCTGAACATGAACCGCCTGTTATCGGAAGAAGCAGCTTCGGAGCCGAAGCAACTCCAGCTTGAACGTTGAACGAAGCCATCAGCTCAAAAAGTGGAAGTGAGTTCACCGGCGGTGGGCGCCAATGTTGGAGACTTGTTCTCAAATGCTATAAATTAAGAACAAGGCAACACAGAAAGAAGTTAATGGTAAATATTCTTCGTCCTCCGAAGCATTATTTCCCTCAGGATATAACGATCTTTAGACGAAGATCATGAAGGTCATACCTTCATCATTAAAGTTTATACCGATAAAAGGAGAAGCATATGAAACATGAGAGAATAACGTGAATAATCATATAACATTATTATATGTCCTTATTATACAATCATGAAAGAATAAGAACAATATTGAATTACATTTGTACCTTCGACTTGGTAGAAGGCAAAAACACAAGCGTGACGTACGAGCGTGTACAGGTCAGCGTGAACAGTACGGGGGTACTGTTCATCTATTTATAGACACAGGACACAGCCTGTGAAGAATTACAATTATGCCCCTCATAAAAGTTTACAACATTGACTCAGACCTTTATGGATTAAAAGGTCATTCTATCTTTAAGTCGGTTTATAATACCGAAGCTTCATGAAGAGGAACCTTCGGTCATCTCCTGCGGACAGCTTCATCCGAAGCTGCTTCTTCCTACAAGACCTTCGGCGCGACGAAGCATAGCCCCAACAATAGTCCTCACCATATCAATGAGCGTCCTGTTCTTCCTCTCTACCACACCATTTTGCTGAGGTGTGTAGGGAGCGGAGAACTCGTGCTTGATCCCCTCCTCCTCAAGGAACTCCTCCACTTGAAGATTCTTGAATTTGGACCCCTTGTCGCTCCTTATCTTCTTCACCTTGAGCTCAAACTCATTTTGAGCTCTCCTGAGGAAGCGCTTGAGGGTCCCTTGGGTTTCAGATTTATCCTGCAAAAAGAATACCCATGTGAAGCAGGAAAAATCATCAACTATAACAAGACCATACTTACTTCCTCCTATACTTAGATAGGCGACGGGTCCGAAGAGGTCCATATGAAGCATCTCCAAGGGTCTTGATGTGGTCATCACATTTTTGGTGTGATGAGAGCCTCCCACCTGTTTTCCTGCTTGACAAGCTGCACAAGGTCTATCTTTTTCGAAATGTACATTAGTTAGACCTATCACGTGTTCTCCCTTTAGAAGCTTGTGGAGGTTCTTCATCCCCACATGTGCTAAGCGGCGATGCCACAACCAGCCCATGCAAGTCTTAGCCATTAAGCATGCATCTAGACCGGCCTCTTCTTTTGCAAAATCAACCAAATAAAGTTTGCCATCTAGTACACCCTTAAAAGCTAGTGAACCATCACACCTTCTAAAGACAGACACATCTACATTTGTGAATAGACAATTATATCCCATATTGCATAATTGACTAACAGATAACAAATTATATCCAAGCGACTCAACTAAAAACACATTAGAAATAGAGTGCTCGGATGAAATAGCAATTTTACCTAACCCTTTTACCTTGCCTTGGTTCCCATCACCGAATTTTATTGAATCTTGGGGATCCTTGTTCTTGACGTAGGAAGAGAACATCCTCTTTTCCCCCGTCATGTGGTTTGTGCATCCGCTGTCGATAATCCAGCTTGAACCCCCGGATGCATAAACCTGCAAGGCAAGTTTAGGCTTGGGTCTTAGGTACCCAACTCTTGTTGGGTCCTACAAGGTTAGTCACAATTGTCTTAGGGACCCAAATGCAAGTTTTATCTCCCTTGCATCTTGCCCCTAACTTCCTAGCAATCACCTTCTTATTCTTCCTATAAATGGCAAAAGAAGCATTGCAAGCATGATATATTGTAGAAGGTTCACTAACTTTCCTAGGAACATTAACAACATTTCTCCTAGGCATATTATGAACAACATTTCTCTTACCAACATTTCTATCATGCACATAGGAAGAACTAGAAGCAAACATGGCATGAGAATCAAAAGCATCATATGCATTACTACTCCTATAAGTATTTCTAGATTGTCTCCTATTATGGTACATAAAAGCATGGTTCTTTTGCACACTACTAGCCATAGGGGCCTTCCCTTTCTCCTTGGCGGAGATGGGAGCCTTATGGCTTGTTAAGTTCTTGACTTCCCTCTTGAAGCCAAGACCATCCTTAATTGAGGGGTGTCTACCAATTGTGTAGGCATCCCTTGCAAATTTTAGTTTGTCAAATTCACTCTTGCTAGTCTTAAGTTGGGCATTAAGACTAGCTACTTCATCATTTAATTTAGAAATGCACTCTAGGTGTTCACTACAAGTATCAACATTAAGATCTTTACACCTAGTGCAAACATGTTCTACACAAGAGTTAGATTTACTAGCTACTTCTAGTTTAGCATTTAAATCATTATTAACACCTTTTAAAGTAGCAATGGTTTCATGACAAGTAGATAGTTCATAAGAAAGCATTTCATTTCTTTTAACTTCTAAAGCATGAGCTTTTTGTGCCTCTACAAATTTATCATGTTCTTCATACAACAAATCCTCTTGCTTTTCTAAAAGTCTATCCTTTTCATTCAAGGCATCAATTAACTCATTAATTTTGCCAATTTTAATTCTATCCAAACCTTTAAATAAATTAGAATAGTCTATCTCATCGTCATCACTAGAATCATTACTTGAAGAAGCATAAGTGGTATCCCGAGTACATACCTTCTTCTCCTTTGCCATGAGGCATGTGTGATGCTCGTTAGGGAAGAGGGATGACTTGTTGAAGGCAGTGGCGGCGAGTCCTTCATTGTCGAAGTCGGAGGAGGAGCAATCCGAATCCCACTCCTTTCCGATATGTGCCTCGCCCTTGGCCTTCTTGTAATTCTTCTTCTTTTCCCTCTTGTTTCCTTTTTCCTGGTCACTATCATTATCGGGACAGTTAGCAATAAAATGACCAAGCTTACCACATTTGAAGCATGAGCGCTTCCCCTTTGACTTGGTCTTGCTTGGCTGTCCCTTGCGACCTTTAAGCGCCGTCTTGAAGCGCTTGATGATGAGGGCCATCTCTTCATCAGTGAGCCCTGCCGCCTCAACTTGCGCCACCTTGCTATGTAACGCCTCCTTGCTTCTCGTTGCCTTGAGAGCAACGGGTTGAGGCTCATTGATTGGACCATTTAGTGCGTCGTCCACGTACCTCGCCTCCTTGATCATCATTCGCCCGCTTACGAATTTTCCAAGGACTTCTTCGGGCGAAATTTTGGTGTACCTGGGATTCTCACGAATATTATTCACCAAATGTGGATCAAGAACGGTAAAGGACCTTAGCATTAGTCGGACGACGTGGTGGTCCGTCCATCACGTGCTTCCGTAGCTCCTTATTTTGTTGATAAGGGTCTTGAGCCGGTTGTATGTTTGGGTTGGCTCCTCGCCCCTTATCATCGCGAATCGTCCAAGCTCGCCCTCCACCAACTCCATCTTGGTGAGCAAGGTGACGTCGTTCCCCTCATGAGAGATCTTGAGGGTGTCCCAGATCTGCTTGGCATTGTCCAAGCCGCTCACTTTATGGTACTCGTCCCTGCAGAAGGAGGCTAACAACACAGTAGTAGCTTGTGCATTTCTATGAATCTGTTCATTAATAAAAATAGGACTATCCGAGCTATCAAACTTCATTCCATTCTCAACAATCTCTCATATGCTTGGATGGAGAGAGAACAGGTGACTACGCATTTTGTGGCTCCAAAATCCGTAGTCCTCCCCATCAAAGTGTGGAGGCTTGCCGAGAGGAATGGAGAGCAAATGTGAATTTGAACTTTGAGGAATACGCGAATAATCGAAAGAAAAGTTTGAGTTAACCGTCTTTCGTTTGTCGTAGTCGTTGTCGTCGTTGTCCTTATGGGAAGAAGTGGACTCATCACTGTCATCGTAGTAGACGATCTCCTTGATGCGTCTCGTCTTCTTCTTCTTTCCATCTTTGCGTCTGTGGCCCAAGCCCGAGTCGGTAGGCTTGTCATCCTTAGGCTCGTTGACGAAGGACTCCTTCTCTTTATAGTTGATCACGATTCCCTTCCCCTTAGGATCCATCTCTTCGGGCGATTAGTCCCTTCGTGAAGAGAACGGCTCTGATACCAATTGAGAGCACCTAGAGGGGGGGTGAATAGGTGATCCTGTAGAACTTAAAACTTAAGCCACAAAAACTTGGTTAAGCGTTAGCACAATAATCACCAAGTGGCTAAAGAGGAGTCGTCAACAAAACAAAATAACCACAAGAGATCAATCACAGAGATGGCACGATGGTTATCCCGTGGTTCGGCCAAGACCAACGCTTGCCTACTCCACGTTGTGGCGTCCCAACGGACGAGGGTTGCAATCAACCCCTCTCAAGCGGTCCAAAGACCCACTTGAATACCACGATGTTTTGCTTGCTTTTCTTAATCCCGTTTGCGAGGAATCTCCACAACTTGGAGCCTCTCGCCCTTACACTTGAAGTTCACAAAGAAGCACGGAGTAAGGGAGGGATTAGCAACTCACACAAGACACTAAGATCACAGCAAATGCACACACACAAGACCCAGACTTAAGCTCAAAAGACTAGCACACTAGAACGGAGCTCAAATCACTAGAATGTCGAACAAGTGCGCAAGAATGAAGTGTGAGTGATCAAGATTGCTCAAGGAATGCTTGGTGTACTCCTCCATGCGCCTAGGGGTCCCTTTTATAGCCCCAAGGCAGCTAGGAGCCGTTGAGAGCAATCCTGGAAGGCAGATCTTGCCTTCTGTCGACTGGCGCACCGGACAGTCTGGTGCACCACCGGACACTGTCCGGTGCAGATATCCTTCCTTATTTGGCGAAGCCGACCGTTGGAGTCTGAGAGCCGTTGGCGCACCGGACACTGTCCGGTGCACACCGGACAGTCCGGTGCACCAATGTGACCATTGGCTCGGCCACGCGTCACGCGCAGAATCCTCGGCCGACCGTTGCCCCGGATGACTGTTGACTCACCGGACAGTCCGGTGCATCACCGGACAGACCGGTGAATTTTAGCCGTACGCCGTTAATAATCTCCCGAGAGCGACGAGTTCGCCTGTGAACGGCTCACCGGACAGTCCGGTGCACCACCGGACAGACCGGTGAATTTTAGCTGTACACCGCCGTCGAAGTCCCGAGAGCAGCCTGTTCGCCAGAGCCAGCCTGCGCACCGGACACTGTCCGGTGCGCCACCGGACACTGTCCGGTGCACCACCGACTGAGCAGACTTTGGCTGAACAAAGCCATCTCATTTCCAATTCAATCTTTCCTGTTTCCAGCACTTAGACACAATACATTAGTCTATAAAACAATGTACTAAGTCTAGAAACATACCTTTTGACTTGATTTGCACTTTGTTCACCACATTGCATAGATCAACACAAAAGCACTTGCGTTGGCACTCAATCACCAAAATACTTAGAAATGGCCCAAGGGCACATTTCCCTTTCATTAATGCCCTTCGTCCTTCGAAGCATTATTTCCCTGAGGATATAACGTTCTTCAGACAAAGGTTATGAAGGACGTACCTTCATCACTGCAACATAAACAAATGGAAAACAAAACATATGAAACATTATAACATGAATTATTACATGTCATCATAATATATCTTTCTTTTATATAGTCAGGAATAAATAAAAACAATATCAAATTACATTTATACCTTCGGTTTGAAGGCAAAGGTACAAGCGTGATGCACGAGTGAAAATCAGTCAGCGTGAACAGTACAGGGCTATTGTTCACCTATTTATAGACACAGGGCGTAGCCTGTATGAATTTACATTTATATCCCTTATAACTGGTTACAATCATGACACAGATTACCATGGGCCGATCTATCTTTGCATATTTAAGTCGGTGCAACCCTTCGTCTCAAGGCGTGTTATTATGCCGAAGCTCCCTGGGTGGCTGTGACACCCTAGTGTCACCTAGGGTTTCTCTCAAATGCCAAACCAAGAACCATCATTTTATGTGAACCAAAGTAAGCATGAGCATCAAATAACTTAAGTACTAAAAGATTCACCAAGTATATACTTAAAAGTATCATGATCCAAACAATTGAGCCTTTTAAAAAGATAAGAATGTACAACCCTAATGAAAACCCTAAGTGAGCCCCATGAGCTAAATTCAAGAAAGTAAGAAAAAGGGGATGAAAAGTTTAAAATTTTGACTTGAGCCAATTATAAAAATTGAAGTATATTTAATGAGCAACAAGAAAGGTTGAGAAAGCTTAGCCAAAATAACTCAAGAAAAACCCCAAATCAAGCTTCTCATGTGGGGACTTAATGGGAATTCTGAATTTCAGAATTCTGAAATTCAGACCTTGAGCCAAAGATCAGGGATGTTCACCTTGATCCCCAACTCGAATCCTAATGACCCCATTGACAAAATTGTGTCTAACTAACCCCTCTGTCGTGTGCCAGAAGATGGCATTGGGACGCGAGCCCTAGACACGACAAAACCTTGGATTTTTGCCTCGGGTTTGGGCAGGGAGACAGACCGGATTTCCTGGCTCCATATCTCTGCAACCAGTAGGCAAAATCCTTTGACCCCCACACAAGAATGGTAGCTTGTAGGAAGGAGAAGAGGTTTTGTGCACTGACCAAGGCGAGAGCATGCTCGGATGAGCGACCACACGCGCCAGAACTTGGGCAGAACGCACGGGCACACGTGTTCGACCCTGGTCGGCACGCCAGAGCTCGCCCAACCTGCGCGCGCGCTCGCCTCGGCGTCCGGTCAAGTCCGCCGCGCGCCCACGCCCTCGGCCGTGCCCGCCCGCGCCTATAAAGCCTCCCCAGGCGCACCTCACTTCGCCCCGCACTCACCCTCACCGGCCAGCCACTTTCCCTTAGCTCCGGCGAGCTCAATTCCGCCCGCCATTGCCGCCAGAGCCTCGGCCATCGTGGCCAGCCCACCCCAGCCATCCTCTGGGCAAGCCAGTGCTTCGGCTAGCTCCGCCAGTAGCCCGTGAAGCTTGCCAAGCCCTCGGACCCGGCCGGACTTCACCGGAGGCCCGAGATCGACCTCACCGGACTTCGGTCTTCCGCCGCCGCGCGTGGACCGAGCTATCCAGTGAGTCTTCGACCGATTCCTTGCACCCATATCTTCTCTGGCATCCCGTGAACCTCTCTGACCCATCCAATTGCTCTATCTCGCCGTGACCAGGCCGGACTCCTCGCCGCCGACGAGCATCCCCGCCTGCGCGCGTGGACCGACCGACTCCGGCCATCCCCGACGGCGACCCGCACCTCGTTGTAATCCCCGAGACCTCCCCTACGTCCTCGACCACTTCACCGGAGCAATCTCGCCGCCGGTAAGCCCCTCCGCCCTTTCTTCCGCCGCGGTTACTGTTCGAGGTAGAAGAAGGACCTCGGGTTAGGATCCGTAGAACCCGAGGGGTTTTCTGTAACGTCAGCGACTCATGTGAATAGTAGCTTAAGGACTGATTCGCGAGGAAAACTTAAAAACCCGCCAGGGACCCAGTGCAAAGTGGATTTCCATTAAACCATTTCTGTTAATCTTTTTAAAATGACCAGAGAACTTAGAAAATCCATAACTTGCTGAATTCTTCATAAAAAGTTGTCAAACCAATTTTGCTAGCTCCTGAATATTATGAACTGTCATTTAAAAATGATAAACCCTATGCTTTCTGTTCTAAATTTTAGAGTTTAAAATTAAAAACAGAAACCCACCAAACCTTGTTTAATTAAGGAAAATTAGTTTTTCTTCTGTGCTGAACTTAAGAAAATTTGTAGATGTTTAAACCTCATTTAGACACTGTTTAAAAAAGGTAGGAACCCCAGCATTAGAAATTATGATGTAGTTATTCATTTAAAGCTAATTTGTCCAAAACTTAGAGAAAATCAGAAAGGCATTAGAAATTAATGAACAATGATTAAGATTATTTTTCCTAGTTTACTTATGTAACAGAGAACCTAGGAAAAATACAGAGACCATTAATTTGGACCAGTCTTAAATTAAGATGATTTATTTAGCCTTATATAGACTACAAATCAATTCTTAGAATGGCAAAACTATAACCAAAATGATTAATAAAAATCCAGTGGACTTACAACCCCCAGAGCCCCACTACAAAAATAAAGAGCACCTCAGCCCAACTTTTTAAGTAAGGAAAATAAATACAAAGTGATAATAAGGCATTTTCCCAATAATCTTTAACAACCCCTAATAATGTGATAATGGGCAACCAAAAATTAGCTAAGTCCATGATGAGATAAACTACCAGAGAAAAATGCAAACCCATGAAAAGAAGCAAACTCATACCTATTGCTAATAATTTAAAAGAAAGGCCATTTGATTCAAATAATGCATACCACCCCTTCCCTTAAGCAAATAGATGCCAAACGTCAGAATGATTGCTCTTGCACAAAACAAAAACTAAGAAAAATAAGAACTCTGTTGTTTGATATTTTTCAAATATAGTGGTAGTAGAAAGCACCAATGTCGCTAGAAACTTGAGAAAGCCATAGAAAAATAACTAAAAGGTATTAATGGCTAGAAGTTTGCACCAAATCATGTTATGACACCTAAAAGCCAGCAAAAATAAGTTTTAGAAAATTACCCATTGTTAAATAATAGTTGTAGTTCAAAGCACCCCTTCTGCCCTAGGATTTGATAATTTTGTCCAGAGAAAACTATTCACTTCCTGATCCCCAAATTTTGAGACAGAGAAACATACACCAGTACCAAGCCACTGTAATTTTTGCAGAATTTTTAGAATTTTATAAAAGCAACTTGTAGTTCAAACCCACTCCAAAACATTAAAAAGAATAAAAGAAAAGGGAAGAAGAAATAAACCTCACCCCAATAAGGCTAACTTGAGAACTTATCAATTCTCCCTAAGACTTAAAAGGAATTCAGTGGAAACCCAAAAAATTGAATCCACTACTTACCTTAGCTAAGTTTAAACCAATTTACCAAGTATACCACCCAAGGGTCTTACATAAGTAAAGTAACCTTGTTTAACTCAAGAAGATCATACACCTTTAAAGTTGTAATTTCTAGAAGCACATATCATATCATGCATATATCTTACGCATTGCATTCATTAGATTGTAATCTTGCCGACGGAGAGTACGTGCTCATCCCCGAGCAAGGACCTGTCCAAGAGGAGGACCAGGAGCAGGCTTCAGAGGCTGCTATTGAGGATCTCCCTGCTGCCCCAGCAATTGAAGGCAAGCCCCGGTTTTATGCATAACCGTTTATATATGCTATTTTACTACACTTAATGTTTGTAGGTTTGTAATGTGCACTTAAGTGTAGGAGTTGCTTGAAACTTCTAGTTGCATGAACTTAGGATTCCTTTTTGAGATGAATACTAGTATGCTAGGTCGAGTAGCTGCTTGCTAATCAGGATCTCGGTAGAAGTCGAGTGATTTTTCTAGCACTCGCGCAAGGTCAGGAATTGATTGTATTCATCTTGATAACGGGGTATATGTTGGTCTATGGACTTGGATCCAGGGAGGATGTCTTGTCCATGAGACGGGGAAAAGAATTAAGGATTAATGTGTGGATACCTGAGTCAAGCTTTTGAACGTACTAAGCACATGCCGGGAAATATGGTAACCGGTAAACCTAGTACCTGAGTGAAGCCGGGCGCGGACTTTATCCCTCATGCGACCTGAGACTGGGTCTCCCATGCTAACTATGGTGGGTACAAGTGCGGTCACTACACGGCGGTAGCCGGGGTCAGTGGAGCATTGTATGCCAAGGCGGTGAGGCCTGGATGTGAATGGGGAATCGATGGGGACGGTTGTCATGTGCAGGGTCGGAGTACCCTGACATGCCGTGTGTTTAGGTTTACCTTGCAAGGTTAAAACTCGATTCGAATCGTTTGCTTCTCGCAGCTAATGAGACTGCTTGATTCCTTGTACTGCATCGAGTAAAAAGTGAAATGTGGTTACATAAGATAACTTGTTGATTGAATAAATTGATTGTTACCATGTATGCTTAGAAGGAGCAATCTAGCTAAGTTAATGATGATAGAAACTGGAAAGCTAAAACTTTGCTTTTAGAAACAGCTAGCGCTTTTGGCAAACCAAACCCCTCAGCCAAACAGCTGCATAGTCTAGAGGTAGAGGAGTAGATTCCTCACACCGGGTAAGTCTAGCTGAGTATTAGTATACTCAGCCTTGCTTGTGGCAAATTTTTTGCAGGTACTATTCAGGAAATGGTTGATGGTGTGACTTGGCCTACCACCCTGCCACCGGGTTGGACGGTCGAGTGGGATGTTGCTCCGGTAGGAGAGGAGCACGAGGAGTAGTGGGCTAGGCCTTGCCCAATTCCTCGATACCGACGACATCAATCATCCGCTGCACTTTATTTTGTGAACTCTTATTTGCTACTCAAAAACTCCGATTTATGTAATAACTCAGTACTTAATTTGAGGTTTCCTGTTTTATTGCATTTCTTCTGTGACTCACCTTCGAGTGAGATTGTGGAATTTGATCCTGGTTAAGTGGCTCTATCAGACTAGATCTAAGGGACTGACGGGTTATTCCGATTTAAGTGTGTTACGGCCCCTGGGGCGTGACTTAGGCACTTAAGCTGGAATAATTCGGGCGGTTCTGCCACAGCTGGTATCGGAGCAAATTCCACCACAGAGAAGGACAATAAACCATGAATACCAATTTTCAAAATCTAAAACTTGCCTAGAAACTGTTATGGATCGTCAGGACTAGACCGCTAGACCTAGGACGAAAGGCCTTAGGCATAGAGGGAAAATGGGTGGCTAATTACTTAGGCCCCGTGGGCCAGTACTTATATTTTCAAGGATTGCCTGAAAAGCACCCTATTTTCTTTCGACAGGCAACGTTTTCTTTTTCCCAGCATGCATGCATTATAAAACATCAAAGAGGAATTAAAATTTGAGCTAACCCACTTTCTTTAAAACCATCCGGGCTCTCTTTTTCTTTTCCTTCCACCATAATCTTTACCTTTGATTCCCCTCCGCAGATGAATTCACCCACCCCCACCAGTGGAGGAGACTCTAGTTTCAGATCTGACTTACTTTCTCGCGATGGTTTTCCTTCCATCTTGTGGGAAGTGCTTAACTCCGCCGGCTACCCTACGCCCCCTTTGTACACGGTGCAGTTGTATGAGGAGCATCGGGTACCTCGTTGTCGGGTCTGGCTGACTTTGGAGGCTCATCCCCTTCAGCTGGGTTGGCGTTCTCTTGATTCTGAGACAATTGGACTCAGGACGGACGACACCGTTGAAGCAGCAGCCATGAAGGCCCTGACAAATTTCTGTGGCTATCATCCCCTGGAGATGGTGATGCACCCCTTGGGACTCTTCCCTGCTGAGAGGAAGGATGATCCCATGTGGTGTAACCGCGTGAGCCATGTGAAGGATGTGTGGGCAATGTATCCTGACTTGGTTGGGAGGGTCACTGTTCAGTGCATGAGTGCGCTGTACCGCCTTCAGGCCCTTCAGAGCGATGCTATGGCACTCCTTGCCAACACCGCTCAGACTGCCAAGCTCACTCTCGACAGTCGGGAAGATTTTGTGGTCGACCTATCCACTGAGTTGGTAGAGAAGGATCTGCAGGTGGAGAGGTTGAGCCAGCACATCACCACCTTGGAGCAGCAGGTGGAGATCCGAGACAACACTATTGATGTCTTAGAGAACCAGCTCCACGATGTGCTGTGAGAACTCGAAGAAGCGAATGACCACCTGGACATGCACCACTTGGAGATGGAGGCCAATGAAGCAGGAAGCGAGGGAGAAGAGGATCCTGAGGAGCTAGGACCAGCCCCTGGTGCCAATGGGACTACCTCCGTGATGCCCCCTTCACCCGCATCCAGTGTCGCTTCCACCGCTCAGGGTTAAGCAGTCGCTTCGGCACTTTTCGGCGGAAAGAAACCTATGCGAGCTTAGTAATATCACATTTTGGACTAGGGTTATGGGTACTTTCCCCTGATTGATGTAACCCTGTGAACTTTTGAAATCTGTGGGATGTTTGTCACCATGTTATCTTCATTTCGAACCTAACATTATGATTATGGCATTTTTTCTTCCATATGAGATGATATCTTGTCGTTCAGAACTGTGAGTTGGGATAACAATGGCGGCAATCTCTGTTTTCAGATGGCAGCTAGGCAGCGTCGCGGGCATAACGAGCAGGTTCCCCCGCCACCTCCTCCAGCTCCCACAGTGCAGGAGCTGATGGCCCAGCAGAATGAGATTCTGCGACAGCTCTTGCAGCGCCAGCCCCACCCGCAGCAGCATGGTGGAGGCCAGCCTCAGCGACCTCCGGCAATGGCCATCTCCCAGGAGGATTGCATTGTTGCTCACCGGGCAGAGAAGAAGAGAAAGGCACCAATGGCAGCACCATCCGCTCAAGCTCAGAGGTTCTGGATTGTTTCTCACAATCAGAGCAGGGGTTTTCAGCAGCAGGCAGGCAGATGGGTGATCAGGCCACCTCAGCAGCAGCAGCAGCCGGCACCCAATCGCTTTCCAGCTCCCGCTCCAAGAAACAACCAGCCTCAACAGCAGCAGTTCCGCCAGGGCAATGGGAACAAGTGTTTCACTTGTGGCAATGTGGGCCACTATGCCAAGAATTGTCCCAGGAACCAGCAGAGGCAGATGCCAGCACCAAATCAAGACAAGGGAAGAAAGCAGAAGGTGCAAGTCAGGCAAGGGAAGCTCAACTTCACCACTCTGGAGGAAATACCTGAAGGAGGTCCTATCATGACTGGTATCTTTTCAGTTTATAATCAACCTGCTTTAATTTTGTTTGATTCTGGTGCATCTCATAGTTTCATTAGCCAAAAGTTCAGTGCTAGATGCAAACGACCATTCTCTCACTCTAAAGAGTCATTCATGATAGTCACACCTGGGGGTAAAATTGCAACTAATCAATTAAACCAAAGTGTGCCTATTCAACTGGGAAGCCACATTATCAAAACCACTCTTCTTGTGTTGGGATTGGAAAATGTGGACATTATTCTAGGAGCTAATTGGATGACCTAGCACCAAGTTGTGCTTGATGTAGCCAGCCGTACCGTGGAAGTTAATTCTCCGTTCTGCGGGAACTTCACTTTAATTCTGCCCAGTCAAGGTTCTACTCAGTCATGTGCTTTCTCTATGACGGAGTTACCTTTGAAGAAAATCCCAGTGGTCTGTGAGTATGCAGATGTCTTCCCTGATGAGTTGCCAGGAATGCCACCAGAACGGGATATTGAATTCGCCATCGAGTTGCAACCAGGAATGGCCCCAATTTCCAAAAGGCCCTACTGGATGCCACCCGCTGAGTTGGCAGAGTTGAAGAAGCAATTGCAAGAGTTGCTGGATAAGGGTTTTATTCGCCCAAGCACTTCGCCTTGGGGATGTCCAGCACTATTTGTGAAGAAGAAAGATGAAAGCTTGAGGTTGTGTATAGATTACCGCCCTCTTAATGCGGTAACTATCAAGAACAAGTATCCTTTGCCTCGTATTGATGTTCTCTTTGACCAGTTGGTCGGGGCCAAGGTATTTTCCAAGATAGACCTTCGCTCTGGCTACCATCAGATCAAGATACGAGCAAGTGATATTCCGAAGACGGCATTCTCAACCAGATATGGGCTATATGAATTCTTGGTGATGTCATTCGGGCTGACAAATGCACCAGCATATTTCATGTACCTGATGAATTCTGTTTTCATGCCTGAATTGGACAAGTTCGTGGTGGTTTTCATCGATGATATTCTGGTGTACTCAAAGAACGAAGAAGAACATGCCGGGCATTTGCATGTAGTGCTTCAACGTCTGCGAGAGCACCACCTTTATGCCAAGTTATCCAAGTGTGATTTTTGGCTAAAGGAAATCAAATTCTTGGGTCACACTATCTCTCAGGCCGGAATAGTTGTTGATCCTGATAAAGTGCAAGAGGTGATGAACTGGAGGCCACCAACAACTGTTCGTCAGATTCGGAGTTTTCTGGGATTAGCTGGTTATTACCGAAGATTTATTCCAGACTTCTCTCGAATTGCGAAGCCTATTACTGAGTTGCTGAAGAAAGAAGTCAAATTTGTCTGGAGTTAGAAGTGCGAAGATGCCTTCCATGCATTAAGGCAGCATCTGACCACAGCACCAGTGTTGGCACAGCCTGACAACAGCAAGCCTTTCGATGTATATTGCGATGCCTCTGGCACCGGGCTAGGATGTGTCTTGATGCAAGACAACCGAGTCATCGCTTATGCCTCAAGAGCACTCAGGCCTCATGAGCAGAACTATCCCACTCATGACCTTGAGCTAGCAGCAGTGGTTCATGCATTGAAGATGTGGAGGCATTACCTAATGGGGACCCACTGCAACATCTTCACTGATCATAAGAGCCTTAAGTACATTTTTACTCAGGCTGATCTCAACATGAGGCAGAGAAGATGGCTAGAGCTGATCAAGGATTATGACCTGGAGGTACATTACCACCTAGGAAAAGCTAATGTGGTAGCAGATGCCTTGAGCCGGAAGATGCAGTGCAATTGTATTCTGATGGATTCTCGCATTAACACCTTGTGTGATGAGTTGAGCAAGATGCAAATTGAAGTAATTCCTTCTGGTTCTTTGTCTCACATTTCTGTTGAGCCAGCTTTGCAAGACCAGATCATCATGGCCTAGCTCAGTGACAAGGGAGTGCAGATTATCAAGGAGAATCTCCATCAGAAGGTCAAGAAGTATAATTGTTTCCGCCAGGATGAAAAGGGTGTGTTATGGTTTAAAAACAGATTGATGATTCCTAAGGACCAGGATCTCAAGAGGAAAATTTTGGACGAAGCTCATCTCTCCAAATTCTCTATGCATCCGGGAAGCACCAAGATGTACCATGATCTGAAGCCTTTGTACTGGTGGACCAGAATGAAGAGGGAGATAGCCTAGTATGTATCAGAATGTGACACCTGTCAGAGGGTAAAGGCAAGCCACTTGAAGTCAGCTGGAGCTTTGCAACCCCTGTCCATACCTTCATGGAAGTGGGATGACATCAGCATGGATTTCATTGTGGGTCTGCCCAACACCTCTCGTCATCATGATTCGATTTGGGTTATTGTGGACCGATTGACGAAAGTGGCACATTTTCTTCCTGTGCACACCACTGATAAGGCTCAGAAATATGCAGAATTGTATATTGACCGGATCGTGTGTTTGCACGGATTACCTCGGACCATTGTTTCTGACCGAGGAGCCCAATTTGTTGCCAGATTTTGGGAACAATTGCAAGGGTCTCTGGGAACTAAGCTAATCAGAAGTTCAGCTTACCACCCACAGACTGATGGTCAGACGGAAAGGGTAAACCAAATTCTGGAGGATATGCTGAGAGCTTGTGCGATCGATTGTGGCAAGAACTGGGATAAGCACCTCTCCTTAGCAGAGTTTGCTTATAACAATAGTTATCAATCCAGCCTAAAGATGGCACCTTTTGAAGCTCTCTATGGAAGAAGGTGCAGGACACCACTCAATTGGTCTCAACCTGGTGAAAGAGAAGTTTTTGGACCTGACTTAGTGACTGAAGCCGAAAGGAAGGTCAAACTAATCAGGAAGAATCTAGAAGCTGCTCAGGCCAGGCAGAAGAGTTACCATGATAAGAGAAAGAAACCTCTCCAGTTCGAGGTGGGAAGTTTTGTATACCTCAAGGTATCACCCACCAAGGGAATGCAGAGGTTTGGGATCAAAGGCAAGCTAGCCCCTCGCTACATCAGACCTTATGAGATCATAGAAGCATGTGGACCCGTGGCATACAAGCTGAAGTTACCTTCAAAGATGTCTGCCATTCACGATGTATTCCATGTATCTCAACTGAAGAAGTGTGTTCGATTGCCGACTGAGATCTTAGCAGAGCCAGAATTGGAGATAGAGTCAGATCTATCGTACCAAGAGTATCCCTCCAAGATTCTGGATTGCAAGGAGAGATCAACTCGGGCTAAATCGATCAAGATGTACAAGGTCCAGTGGAGTAATCACTCAGAGGAGGAAGCTACTTGGGAAATCGAGGAATTCCTGAGATCCAACTTTCCCGATTGCCTACCTAAGGAAGCTGGTACGTAATCACCCCCAACCCCTCCTCCTGCCCTTCGAATCTAATTTTCAAAAATATAACCTTAATTCAGAATGGAGTAACTATGAAGTAAAACTTAAAAGGGCTTCCTTCTGAAGTTGCAAAGAGAATGACATTCGAAGAACAGTTTTACCCTGATAATAACAACACTCACCCATTTCCTATAAGTCTCACCCTTCGCTTCACCCCGGGAGGACTCTGGCCCGAATCTCGGGATGAGATTCCTTTAAGGGGGGAAGGCTGTGACACCCCAGTGTCACCTAGGGTTTCTCTCAAATGCCAAACCAAGAACCATCATTTTATGTGAGCCAAAGTAAACATGAGCATCAAATAACTTAAGTACTAAAAGATTCACCAAGTATATACTTAAAAGTATCATGATCCAAACAATTGAGTCTTTTAAAAAGATAAGAATGTACAACCCTAATGAAAACCCTAAGTGAGCCCCATGAGCTCAATTCAAGAAAGTAAGAAAAAGGGGATGAAAAGTTTAAAATTTTGACTTGAGCCAATTATAAAAATTGAAGTATATTTAATGAGCAACAAGAAGGTTGAGAAAGCTTAGCCAAAATAACTCAAGAAAAACCCCAAATCAAGCTTCTCATGTGGGGACTTAATGGGAATTCTGAATTTCAGAATTCTGAAATTCAGACCTTGAGCCAAAGATCAGGGATGTTCACCTTGATCCCCAACTCGAATCCTAATGGCCCCATTGACAAAATTGTGTCCAACTAACCCCTCTGTCGTGTGCCAGAAGATGGCATTGGGACGCGAGCCCTAGACATGACAAAACCTTGGATTTGCCTCGGGTTTGGGCAGGGAGACAGACCGGATTTCCTGGCTCCATATCTCTGCAACCAGTAGGCAAAATCCTTTGACCCCCACACAAGAATGGTAGCTTGTAGGAAGGAGAAGAGGTTTTGTGCACTGACCAAGGCGAGAGCAGGCTCGGATGAGCGACCACACGCGCCAGAACTTGGGCAGAACGCACGGGCACACGTGTTCGACCCTGGTCGGCACACCAGAGCTCGCCCAACCCCCGCGCGCGCTCGCCTCGGCATCCGGTCAAGTCCGCCGCGCGCCCACGCCCTCGGCCGTGCCCACCCGCGCCTATAAAGCCTCCCCAGGCGCACCTCACTTCGCCCCGCACTCACCCTCACCGGCCAGCCACTTTCCCTTAGCTCCGGCGAGCTCAATTCCGCCCGCCATTGCCGCCAGAGCCTCGGCCATCGTGGCCAGCCCACCCCAGCCATCCTCTGGGCAAGCCAGTGCTTCGGCTAGCTCCGCCAGTAGCCCGTGAAGCTTGCCAAGCCCTCGGACCCGGCCGGACTTCACCGGAGGCCCGAGATCGACCTCACTAGACTTCGGTCTTCCGCCGCCGCGCGTGGACCGAGCTATCCAGTGAGTCTCCGACCGATTCCTGGCACCCATATCTTCTCTGGCATACCGTGAACCTCTCTGACCCATCCAATTGCTCTATCTCGCCGTGACCAGGCCAGACTCCTCGCCGCCGACGAGCATCCCCGCCTGCGCGCGTGGACCGATCGACTCCGGCCATCCCCGACGGCGACCCGCACCTCGTTGTGATCCCCGAGACCTCCCCTACGTCCTCGACCACTTCACCGGAGCAATCTCGCCGCCGGTAAGCCCCTCCGCCCTTTCTTCCGCCGCAGTTACTGTTTGAGGTAGAAGAAGGACCTCGGGTTAGGATCCGTAGAACCCGAGGGGTTTTCTGTAACGTCAGTGACTCATGTGAATAGTAGCTTAAGGACTGATTCGCGAGGAAAACTTAAAAACCCGCCAGGGACCCCAGTGCAAAGTGGATTTCCATTAAACCATTTCTGTTAATCTTTTTAAAATGACCAGAGAACTTAGAAAATCCATAACTTGCTGAATTCTTCATAAAAAGTTGTCAAACCAATTTTGCTAGCTCCTGAATATTATGAACTGTCATTTAAAAATGATAAACCCTATGCTTTCTGTTCTAAATTTTAGAGTTTAAAATTAAAAACAGAAACCCACCAAACCTTGTTTAATTAAGGAAAATTAGTTTTTCTTCTGTGCTGAACTTAAGAAAATTTGTAGATGTTTAAACCTCATTTAGACACTGTTTAAAAAAGGTAGGAACCCCAACATTAGAAATTATGATGTAGTTATTCATTTAAAGCTAATTTGTCCAAAACTTAGAGAAAATCAGAAAGGCATTAGAAATTAATGAACAATGATTAAGATTATTTTTCCTAGTTTACTTATGTAACAGAGAACCTAGGAAAAATATAGAGACCATTAATTTGGACCAGTCTTAAATTAAGATGATTTATTTAGCCTTATATAGACTGAAAATCAATTATTAGAATGGCAAAACTATAACCAAAATGATTAATAAAAATCCAGTGGACTTACAACCCCCAGAGCCCCACTACAAAAATAAAGAGCACCTCAGCCCAACTTTTTAAGTAAGGAAAATAAATACAAAGTGATAATAAGGCATTTTCCCAATAATCTTTAACAACCCCTAATAATGTGATAATGGGCAACCAAAAATTAGCTAAGTCCATGATGAGATAAACTACCAGAGAAAAATGCAAACCCATGAAAAGAAGCAAACTCATACCTATTGCTAATAATTTAAAAGAAAGGCCATTTGATTCAAATAATGCATACCACCCCTTCCCTTAAGCAAATAGATGCCAAACTTCAGAATGATTGCTCTTGCACAAAACAAAAACTAAGAAAAATAAAAACTCTGTTGTTTGATATTTTTCAAATATAGTGGTAGTAGAAAGCACCAATGTGGCTAGAAAATTGAGAAAGCCATAGAAAAATAACTAAAAGGTATTAATGGCTAGAAGTTTGCACCAAATCATGTTATGACACCTAAAAGCCAGCAAAAATAAGTTTTAGAAAATTACCCACTGTTAAATAATAGTTGTAGTTCAAAGCACCCCTTCTACCCTAGGATTTGATAATTTTGTCTAGAGAAAACTATTCACTTTCTGATCCCCAAATTTTGAGACAGAGAAACATACACCAGTACCAAGCCACTGTAATTTTTGCAGAATTTTTAGAATTTTATAAAAGCAACTTGTAGTTCAAACCCACTCCAAAACATTAAAAAGAATAAAAGAAAAGGGAAGAAGAAATAAACCTCACCCCAATAAGGCTAACTTGAGAACTTATCAATTCTCCCTAAGACTTAAAAGGAATTCAGTGGAAACCCAAAAAAATTGAATCCACTACTTACCTTAGCTATGTTTAAACCAATTTACCAAGTATACCACCCAAGGGTCTTACATAAGTAAAGTAACCTTGTTTAACTCAAGAAGATCATACACCTTTAAAGTTGTAATTTCTAGAAGCACATATCATATCATGCATATATCCTACGCATTGCATTCATTAGATTGTAATCTTGCCGACGGAGAGTACGTGCTCATCCCCGAGCAAGGACCTGTCCAAGAGGAGGACCAGGAGCAGGCTTCAGAGGCTGCTATTGAGGATCTCCCTGCAGCCCCAGCAATTGAAGGCAAGCCCCGATTTTATGCATAACCGTTTATATATGCTATTTTACTACACTTAATGTTTGTAGGTTTGTAATGTGCACTTAAGTGTAGGAGTTGCTTGAAACCTCTAGTTGCATGAACTTAGGATTCCTTTTTGAGATGAATACTAGTATGCTAGGTCGAGTAGCTGCTTGCTAATCAGGATCTCGGTATAAGTCGAGTGATTTTTCTAGCACTCGTGCGAGGTCAGGAATTGATTGTATTCATCTTGATAACGGGGTATATGTTGGTCTATGGACTTGGATCCAGGGAGGATGTCTTGTCCATGAGACGGGAAAAAGAATTAAGGATTAATGTGTGGATACCTGAGTCAAGCTTTTGAACGTACTAAGCACATGCCGGGAAATATGGTAACCGGTAAACCTAGTACCTGAGTGAAGCCGGGCGTGGACTTTATCCCTCATGCGACCTGAGACTGGGTCTCCCATGCTAGCTATGGTGGGTACAAGTGCGGTCACTGCACGGCGGCAGCCGGGGTCAGTGGAGCATTGTATGCCAAGGCGGTGAGGCTTGGACGCGAACGGGGAATCGATGGGGACGGTTGTCATGTGCAGGGTCGGAGTACCCTGACATGCCGTGTGTTTAGGTTTACCTTGCAAGGTTAAAACTCGATTCGAATCGTCTGCTTCTCGCAGGTAATGAGACTGCTTGATTCCTTGTACTGCATCGAGTAAAAAGTGAAATGTGGTTACATAAGATAACTTGTTGATTGAATAAATTGATTGTTACCATGTATGCTTAGAAGGAGCAATCTAGCTAAGTTAATGATGATAGAAACTGGAAAGCTAAAACTTTGCTTTTAGAAACAGCTAGTGCTTTTGGCAAACCAAACCCCTCAGCCAAACAGCTGCATAGTCTAGAGGTAGAGGAGTAGATTCCTCACACCGGGTAAGTCTAGCTGAGTATTAGTATACTCAGCCTTGCTTGTGGCAAAATTTTTGCAGGTACTATTCAGGAAATGGTTGATGGTGTGACTTGGCCTACCACCCTGCCACCGGGTTGGACGGTCGAGTGGGATGTTGCTCCGGCAGGAGAGGAGCACGAGGAGTAGTGGGCTAGGCCTTGCCCAATTCCTCGATACCGACGACATCGATCATCTGCTGCACTTTATTTTGTGAACTCTTATTTGCTACTCAAAAACTCCGATTTATGTAATAACTCAGTACTTAATTTGAGGTTTCCTGTTTTATTGCATTTCTTCTGTGACTCACCTTCGAGTGAGATTGTGGAATTTGATCCTGGATAAGTGGCTCTATCAGACTAGATCTGAGGGACTGACGGGTTATTCCGATTTAAGTGTGTTACGGCCCCTGGGGCGTGACTTAGGCACTTACGCTAGAATAATTCGGGCAGTTCCGCCATAGTGGCAGCTTCGGTGTTGCTTCTGTGTTGATCTTCCGAAGATGCTTCTTCTTTCAGGACCTTCGGCGACGAAGCAGACCCCCAATAATAGCCCCTTCGTGGTACTAGATCATTTTTTGTAACGAGCTTGAGTTGAAGAAATTCGGCATCTGTAACAGTGGTGCTGATATAAGGGCTTGCTTGAGTTGAAGAAATGCCTCCTCTACCCTTTCCGACCAATGGAACACCTCATGCTTGAGAAGAGCCGTGAGGGGTGCAGCTATGGTCCCATAATCCGCTATAAACTTGCGGTAATAGCCAGTGAGACCCAAGAAACCACTAAGCGTCCGAATAGACCGAGGGCATGGCCAAACTTCTACTGCTGCCACCTTATCCAAATCCATAGAAACACCCTGAGCTGAGATAACATGACCCAAGTAAGCGGCTGATGTTTTGCCAAATGAACACTTGGACTGTTTGACTAATAACTTGTTTGCTTGGAGTGCTGTAAATACTTCCCTGACATGCTATAACCCAGGAAGAACTGAATACCAGAATATCATCGAAGAAGACCAGGACAAACTTCCAAATGAAGGGTTTCAGGACATCATTCATGAGGGCCTGAAATGTGGACGGTGCGTTGGTGACGCCGAAGGGCATGACTAGAAACTCGAAGTGAGCTAATGAGTGCCGAACGCTGTCTTCTCAATATCATCTGGGTGCATGCGTACTTGGTGATATCCACTGCGGAGGTCCAACTTTGTGAAGAAGCAGGCACCGTGTAACTCATCCAAGAGTTCATCGACCACCGGAATGGGAAACTTGTCCTTAACTGTTTTGGTATTGAGGGCCCGATAGTCAATGCAGAAACGCCAGGATTTATCAGCTTTCTTCACAAGTAACACTGGAGAAGAGTAGGCCGATGTGCACTCCCGAATGATGCCTTGCTACAACATGTCTTCGCACTGGTGCTCGATCTCGTCTTTCAACAATTGGGGATATCTGTAGGGCCGAACTGCAACTTGTGGCATCCCTGGAAGCAGCCTGATGTGATGGTCGTGACGATGAGGTGGCAGAAGGCCACATGGTTCAGCGAAGATGTCGGTGTAGGACTGCAGTAATGCCTGTAGTAGTTCACGAGGTTTGGACAGGGCTGCGCACTGAGTATGTGGCGCACCCAGTCCTACCCAACGCACCTTGCGTCCCAGGTGCCAGAACTCCATGGATAAGGCATTGAAGTTCCACAATATGGGTCCCAATGACCAAAGCCACTGGACCCCCAGGACAATGTCAAAGCCGGCCAGAGGAAGACCGTAGCAGGTGATGTGTAAGGTCTCCTCAACAATAGCAATTCGAAGCTTGGAATATATCCCGCTGCTGGCAACGTTGTCCCTGTTTGCTACCTTGACAAAGAGACCCGGTCTTGGTGTGACTTGGAGGCCCAGCTGGGTGGCCACATCTTCCCGGATGAATGTGTGGGTAGAGCCTGTGTCCACCAGCGCCACTAATGTCCGATCCTTGACCCTGACCTGGAGCTTCATGGTGTTGCTGATGTCAATGCCCGTGAGGGCATGAAGAGAAATGCCTAGGTCCTCCGGTGCTGCATCTTCCTCCATGTCGTCGTCCATTTCTAGCAAGAATACCCCTAGCGGTGCACTTGTGATCAGCCGAGTACTTCTCATTGCAGTGGTAACATTCTCCACTTGCCCATTTCGCTGCTAATTCTTCTGGTGTTAGATGTCTGAAACGCGGCCGATTTGTAGCAGCCGGCCTGGCCCCCGGTCCTGAACCAATCCCTTTGATGGCGGATGGGTTTCGGTGACTTTGTCTATCTCTGAGTGCTGCAATGTTCTCCTCCTTGCGCTCATAAGCACGTGCCAGACTCATTGCGGTTTGCAGGTTTGTCGGGGCCAGCAGCTCGACATTGGTGTAGAGGGGACCTCCGAGACCTACTGTAAACATGTTCACCTACTGCATAGGAGACAAATCATCACAGCGAGAAAGCAAGACTGAAAATTGTCGCTGATATGCCTCCACGGTGCCTGTCCTATAAAGGGCTTTCAGTTCTGCCAGGCCATTGGATCGGATGGGTGGTCTAAACCTCATGTGGATGTAGTCAACAAATCGCGCCCACGACATAATGCCATGATCATGTTCCAGGCATAGTACCACTCGGCTGCTGCTTCCTCCAAGTGTAATGATGCTAGCCAAACTTTTTCTTCTGCCATGGTTCGCATCCCTCGGGAATAGGTGTTGCACTTGTTGATCCATGTCAATGGATCTGATTCACCATCGAAGGATGGAAATTTGGGTCACGGTGGACGGCCGCCACCCTCCTCATCACGACCCCGACCGCGACCATAGCCATCTAGTCATCCATAACGATCCAAGCGGCTGTAGAATTCGCTGCCCCCATCACTGCACCCACGACATGGGGCCTGACGGCCACCATTGTTGCTGTCGTGGTCGCCCTGGTTTGGTGGTTCGTCGGCGTCGTCAATGTCCGTGATTTCCTCCGCCAGGATCAGAACTCACGTACACAACGATTACATAATTGGACATCATTACACAATGCTCAAAATAATTAGCAGAAAAGTACTTTAATTACATCAAGATGTCCGAGACATCCACAGAGTCTAATACATAACCATAGTGTTCAACATTAATATCAAAGTGCAGAGAAACAAAATGTAGAAGATAATCCTACACAGGCAGCTGACTGGGGGTTTGCCACTAAAGTAAACTAGAACTCGTCGTAGTCCTGGAACTCCTCGAAGTCCTCCATGTTACCAACATCTCCTCCTGAGCACTGAGTACAGTGGGGACAACCTAGGGTGGGGTGGTTTGTAAAGCAAGGATGAGTACACATCAACGTACTCAGCAAATGTCCCGTTTGGCTAAAGTGGACTAGTTGTATGTGGGGTTAAGGTTAAGCAGTTGCTTTTAGTTGTGCAAGTATCACAAGAACCTTATCGAAATAACATCATTGTATCATAAATAATCACATCATGTTCATTGATTAAGTTAAAGCAATAGCATACGCTAACCATGATTAACCGAAAAAGGTAAACAAGGGTAAGGTAAATACAGACTAGTAAATCCTTAAGTTTCAATAATGTGATGCGGGACAGTGAATTATAAAGTAAAGTAGGACATGATAGGTTTGAGGACACTTGCCTTCACCAGGTTGTTGCTCAGAGGGATCTTCGGCAACACACTCAGGAACCACGAGCTGCTCGTTTTCTAAATAAATCAATCATACATTCAATACATTTGGAAAGTATAAATGAACATCACATCAAGATGCACCAACATTGGAACACATCTCAAAAGGTATAATATTAAACAAAGGATAAAGAGATCAAATTATAGAATGAACTAATCTTAATTAGGAGTTGATTACTCTCTTAGTGTTTGGAACATATCTCAAAAAGGTAAAGTAGTAATTTAAACAAAGAAAGAGATTAAATTATAAGATGGACTAATATAGGAATTGATTATTCTTTAAGTGTGGTCCATAATTACATAACCTAATTCTATTCATTTTGTTGAGACCTAAAAGTTAAACCCAAGATGAATTCATGTAACGCATATTACTAATCTCACAAGATTAAATATACTTTGACTTCTAGGGCTTTCATTTTATTTATTTCATTAAATGATCAAATTAATATATACATTAATCTTGTATTCTATGTGTAAAATTAAAGTATACATGCTATAACTGATCATAATTTATTTGGGCAGAGAATAATTTTATAAACATTTTGCAATTTGGACCACTAAATTTGGAGTTCATATGAAAAACATGAAATAAACAAGTTTTGAAGTTTGAAATATGAAATTAGGGCTAATTCTGTGATTAAAAAAAAGCACAGGGGGCTATTTAAAAGGAACTAGGGGTCTACGCGCTAAAACAGAGGACGACATGTTGATTTCCTAAAAGCCGAGGGTCTCTTATGTAAAACTCACACGCGAAGGGGTACAGGGTAATCTCAACCATCGGATCCGAGATAAACGGCCAGAATTAGATCGCGCGGGCGTGGGCACGGACGCGACTGACTGGCGGGGATGGGATGTCAGTGAGCCAGGGCGGGCTGACCAGCCGGGCCCAGGAGCAGTGGCGCGGGTGAGGGGGGAGAGAGGAGGGCGGTTGGATCTGGATCGGAGGGCTGCGATCAGATCTGCACTGGTTAAACCTAAACCGCCCGATCTCGGACGGACGCCCAAGATCTAATGGCTGGGGTCAGACACAAGCGCGGTGGCACCGCTCGGTCCCACGGCGAGAGCTCGCCAGAGACGAGGGGGCTGGCCACGGCGGGGCTCCAGAGGCTTGAGGAATAACTCAGGCACGCTCAGGGTGGTCCGACGGACTCGACAATGGGCACAAAGCCGGCATGGGGACACCAGAGGGCGCAGACCACGGCAAGGCGGGCTAACGGCGGCGCGGATCAACTCCGACGAGCAATCGTGCGATGACTAGGGCAATAAACAGGAAAATAGGGACGTGGGGAGATTGCTCACCTTGAGAGGAAACACTTGAGTGTTGGGGCAATGGTGGGAGCGCAGTGACGCCTCGGGCCGATGGTGGCGGAGCTTCGGCTACACAGGAAGAACTCCGGTGAGCGCGGACCAGGCGGACTAGAGGGATTAGGGGCGAACCGAGGGGTGTTCCAGGTGGCGGATGATATGACGGAGCTCACCGGGGCAACAGACGCGGCAGGGAGTTCCACGATGACCGTAGAACGGGCGGCGGACTCAGTGGGCGGTGGCGGAGCTCTCTGGTCATGCGTGCAGAGCGAGAGAGAGGGCAAGGGGGTTTGACTGAGGGCGCAAGTGAGCGAGGGGAGGTGGGCGAGTAGGGCGCGGGGCTCAAAAGGGACGCAAGCGCGAGAACGTGGCCGGGAAACGTGCGATCGTGGGCGCGTCCACGGCGGGGGGGGGGTCATGGGCAGGAGGTTGGGGATGACTGACTTGTGGGCTCGGTGGGACAGAGAGAGAGAGCGGGCGCGAGGAAAAGGAACGGCGCCGATAGATCGGCCCCACAGAGTAGCGAGAGGGAGAGAGGGAGTGAGCGTGCAGGTTGGAGCCGGTAGGTGGGGCCCACCTGTCAGGCACCAAGGGCACGCGGGCGAGGGCGCGCGCGGGGGACTAGGCCGACTTGGGCTAAATGGGCTGAAATGGCCTTTTCTATTTCCAAGGAATTTTTAATGCCTTTTCTATTTATTTTCTCTAGGGTTTTCAATTCAAATTCAAATCAAGTTTCAAATTCAAACCAAATCAAACATGTGCAACAATTCAAAGAATATTTAGGCTCAATATGATGCAACATTTCATGACTCAAATGTTTTGGGGCAAAATAAAATAAATACTCCCTCACTAATTAAACTAACCCTAAACAAAAGGGAAAGAGAGGGAGAGAGAAACTAGAGAGAGATAGAAACTAGAGTGAGAGAGAAGAGTAACACCTGAATTTGGATGATAATAAGAAGAAATTTTATACCCCCAAATTCAGGGTGTTACACCAGCCGACCATTCATGGTTGTCAGCTGACCCAACATCATGTTCATTGCGTTCATGAGGAAGTCCAACTTATGTTCTATGCTCTTGTCTTTAGGATCGGGCATGACACCGAACATGATTGTCGCTGCGTCTGTTGAATCTGATACCAAATTGTTACCGACTCCTCGCTGGTGAGTCCGCAACCTTGGTTTCCTGGTGTCCTTCAATGGGGTGTGGAGAGGGAGATTGGAGTGGCGCAAGGTGTATGGAAGAAGAGGGCGTTGATCACCCAGATCTCCTGCGCCGGCGTCATGCCTGGCCAGGATGATCCCAGGTGATCTCACCCAAACAAAAGGGAGATCTTATTCCTCGTTCCTTATTACAGCTGATGCTGAGCCGCCTTTATAGCCATATGCGGTCTGGATCATCTTAGGATAGACATATCTACTGCTACTATTTAGCCACATAAAAAGGAACTAACCTAATATTTAGGAACTGCTACAATTTAGCCACATAAAAAGGAACTAACCTATTATTTAGGAACTGATTAAACAAAACTATTCCTGACTTATCTCTTCTCCTTATTAGGTGCTGGTCTCTTTTCATGGCGCCTCTTTCTTATTTCTGCGCCTTGTGAATTGGCGGCCCACAAAAGCATCTATAACAGGTCGTGATACAAACAACCATAATCCATGAGCCATATGTTCTCTAGGCCTCTATTCTACATCAATAAAAGGACATAGGCTGAGCAAATGACACAATACTAGAGTTAGTAAGCCGTAAAGTAATACTAGTGTTGTGTTATTTGCTCCTAAAAAGCATTAGGAAAAATGCCAAAATGTTCGGTATCATAGGGGGTTGCAAGCTCCACGAGAGAGCTGTGGGAACCAAACCCTTTGACATAGGATCTTTAAATCATATTGTACATGACCAACATCCTGCTAGGCTCGACCACCATCACTAGTGCATGGTCTCATTGCCTTAGGCCTAGCAACCAAAGACAAAGAACTTCTAGGCCTAGCAGCCTGCCTCTGAAATAGGAGGATCAAGCATACCATGAGAAGGACGGTACATGTTCCTATTGCACACATAAAAACCTAGTCGCTCATCTCTCTCTCCTAAAACAAAACTCAACAAGTGACAATTCCTCTTGTAATACTGACAATGATACCCCCGTCGCTCATCTCTTTTTCTCCTAAAACAAAACTCAACAAGTGACCATCCCTCTTATAATACTAGTAGTGGTACCTCATCTCTCTCTTAGGTGAAGTTCTTATGTGGACATGGTTTACTTTTGGTGGCAGTGGAGCTCTATGAAGGGGGTTGCTAGAGATGTTAGACAAAGCGTCAAGTGATTTAAGGTGGTTAGTTTGGGATCCACACTTTCTTTTGAGGTGGGGCTTTTGGAGGTTCTTTAAACACCCCGTCTCTCACAACTAAGGTGGCAGATTTGGGTGGAATGAGTTTAATGGGCTAGGAGGTAGCTGATAGTTTCTCTAAAGGTGTCAAGACACTACACTTACCAACCTTGCCATAACCCGCATCATTCCCATCCCTAGCAGCAAAGCCTAACACTGGCCCACCAATTCTTCTCCTAAATTAGCTAACTATCATGCCCCAGACTAACTGAAATTACGTGTTTTCTTCCATGGTGTGAGTTTTGCTGTATCTATAGGGCTTGATCTTAGACTGCAAACCTTCATAGAGTGCATACTAAGTAAATATAGGCACACTTATTGTTCTAGCCTTCTCAATTGAGGCTATCCTAGCGTTTTTCTTTGCTAGCTCAGTCTACAAACCAGGACAAGTCTGACACACACCCAACAAGCTAGATATAGATTGTAACACATCACACTCATCTGGCAGGGTGGTAATGTTTGACTTGTGAAGAGCACACTCATCACGTTTAGTCTCATTCGACAACACCATAGAAACTCTAGCAGACTCAAGCTCCTTAAGTGTGACTCTTACTTGCACTTGTACTCTTTCCTCTCAAGCGCTGCAAGCATAAGTAACTTGTCCTGACTAGCTAAAGCATTTAACAGCTCATCTACCTCAGCGGCAAGTTCATTAGTAGAAAGTGATACCTTAGACATGCAGTTGTTGTTGATGTCCTTTCCATCGCCACCCACTACATCCTTACCAACCGCCATGGCATAGAGGCCTCTCGCGGTGTTGGCGAAGAAGAACAACATGTTTAGCTTGTCTTTGACTTGCCTCTCGAGCTTGTCGTCACTTGAGAAGAAAATAAGTATTGTCAAAGTCGTTGTTGAGGTCACTAAAGGAGGCAAGGAAGGTGCAATCCTAAAGCTTGGCCTTTTGGAGGTACTTTTGCTTGAGCATCTTATTATCGAACCACCCCTTAGGCTTGTTCATCTTAGGGCAGTTGGTAATGAAGTGGTCAGAGTCTCTGAAGTTGAAGCAACCATCCTTGTCCTCAACATGCTTGTAGTTCATGCAGTTGTTGTGGAATTGTGCAAACCGACTAACCATAAGCATCAACTCCTCATCCTCAAGACACTCAACCTGCCCCTCTGAAATAGATAGCGAAGAGGACAAAGCAAACAAATCAATTGAAGTGTTAGTGACAAAGGACCACCTATAGAGATAAGGGCCATGGTGGGTGCACTAGGGTTCTCAATCTTGGCCCAAGTCTAGTGGTCAATTTTGATGGACCTAAGCTTGCTGAAAAGCTCATCCACAATGAGGGTCTCATACTCTATGATCGCAGAGACATTCACCTCCCAAACCCTCTCGATCTAGAGTATGTAGTAACTTGAGTGCTCTCTTGTGATCGTCATAGGGTAATTGTGCCTTGTTTGTGTGCATCTTATTCATGGTTGACTGGAAGCAAGAAAACATAGAATTGATGGTATCTCTAGCTAACTGAGTGAAGTTCTCATACTCTCACCTTTAGGTCTCAAATAGTCTGGTTTTGACATGATCACCTCCCAAACAATCAAATAGACTTATCAAGCATGATCTATTCAAAGGATCAAATGATATGATATATGAGAAGAATATATTATGTATCTCTTGTCAATCTAGAAATGAGGTGAAAATACTCATCCTAACAAGATCATGATGGGCACTAGTAGACCATTAGAGTTATTGCACATGGCTTTGTTTGGACCAACTACATATAGAAGCATTGATGGCAACAAATATGGTTTTGGAATTTTAGATGGATTCTTAATATATACATGGGTTCTCTATCTCAATGACAAGAGTGAAGTCTTTAACAACATTAAATCATTTATCAAGAGAAGTGAGAATGAGTTTGAATTCAAAATTAAGAAAGTAAGAAATGGTAATGGAAGTGAGTTTAAAAACTCAATAATGCATGAGCTATGTGATGACATGGGAATTAAACATGAGTTAGCTAACTATTCTCCTTAATCTAATAGACTTGTCAAAATAAAAATAGAACACTTATTGATATGATAAGATCTATGCTTAGTGAGTCCAATTTCAATGATGTATTTTGGGCGGAAGCTACCAACATATCATGTCATATATGTAATAGGCTCTATTTTCACCAACTATTAACAAAGACACCATGAGCCATTGGTAGGTAGAAAGCCAAATATTGTATATTTTAGAGTTTTTGGTTATAAATGCTATATCCTCAAGAAAGATATAGTATTAAGCAAAATTATGAATAAATAAAATGAAGATTTTATACTTGGGTACTTTACATCAAGCAAAGCATATAGAGTCTACAACAAGACACATGTGATAGTGGAAGAAGTACATGATGTTGAGTTGGATGAATCGAATGGCTCTCAAGATGCAAATAACGATCTAGATGATGTGAGAGGTATTTAACTCAACAACGCAATGAAGTGCATACAAATTGGAGATTTGAAACCATGATTGGCGATGTGGGAGCTCTTTGGTCACTTTCTACATGACATTGGACCCTAGTCGCCAATTGTCCGATGGTCAGCTAACTCCGATCAGTGGACCATATGACTCCATAGCCCTTGGGGCAACAATGATAACATTCAAATGACTAGTATATGTGGTGATCTCTAAGTGCATTAGGCCAATATGACATGGTCCAACGTTGGATGTAGGACGGTCCAACAATTTCGATTTTTGCATAGTAAAGGTACCAACTGCTAGTAGCCTTTTGGGACCTTATAAATACAACATTTAGGATTGGCGCCAACATCCCAGCAATGAAACATCTCCCACTCGTATCTAGTGATATTGACTCATCCAAAGTGAGAATGAGAGTGACCTCTAGTGATTTGCATTGAGTTGTTGCATCTAGTGGCACTGGTGATCGTCTCATGCTTATTACTCTGGGTGATTGTCATCACCTAGATGGTTTGAGGAAGCGAAAGACCATTGAGAGACTTTGGTGACTGTTGCCAAATGCAATCATCATTGTGAGGGGCTCTTGTGCTCATTTCCCATGGGAGATTAATAAAGATCAGTGGAATCGTGGCTTACTGGCTTTAGATTGATTCTTACAACACCCTTATTATGGGTTTGTTGTGTAATGCTAATCAACCTATGAGTCATCTAAGTTTGGACTTTGGACTATCCACAACAAAGGCGTAGATTGCTGGCAAGCAACCAAACCTCGAAGACAAATCATATATCATTTGTTACTCTGTGTAATTTATACTCTATAACTATTCTTACATTTATATCTACTTGTTACATCATATTTGTCAACCTTGCTTCATGTAGACTATAATTAAGTTTTATCTATGGCTAGTGAGTAGCTAGTTTTGTTTAATATAAATCTTCTTACCAAGCTACTGGATTGGATTGTTAGTGTCGGTACCTTAGACATGGGGTACCCACTCCTGCCAGGTCAAGATGGGACCCCTATGAATATTTGTAGCCATGGGAGGACGAGTGATCTAACCTGAGTTGGGGCCTACACCTGTCCAGAAGGGTCGCAAGCCTCCAGATTGGTGTCACCCTAGGTCCTAGCGGTGGGACTACTCGTCAACTATAGCCTGGGACCGAACCCCCAAGAGGTGGTTCTAGATCCCCACATGTGCCATCTAGACCTCCGATCAGGGGAGGTCCGGTCCTGCCACATGTCTGGGCCATTCTGGAGGGACTCGGGTTTCGCTAAGTCTCTCTCGGACTCCCAACCAGGGGAGGTCTAGAGCCACCACATCAACGTGCGTTCCTAACCACTGCTCTTCGCCTAGGCGGAGGTGTGGTGCTACCACGTGGCCCAAGGTGTATTGCAGAAGCTACCTGCATCGATTGGCGTGGGCCTCTGACATAGGGGGCTGCCTGAATTAAATACGGGCAGCACGCCCACCTATTCACACCAGTGACAGGCGACGTACGCCTTGAATTAAAAGAATGCGGCGTGTGCAGTCTGCAAGGCCTGGGACTCGTCAGTAACCCACGTGTTACCGAGGTAAAGACCGTTGACCGATTGCAACGCTCGTGGGTAACTTCCATCATGACCCTTGTTGTTCCCACTACAACACCAGGTGAAGATAAGTGCGGAAGAGATAGGACAACACCATCCGCCTACTCCACTATGTAAGATGACGAGCCAGCCTACGTCGCAGCCTACACCGTTGCCTTTGCCCGCACGCCGATGAGACAAGACGATGGCACGACGAGGCAGGGAATCCGCATGATGACCAAGCGAAGACCTTGGACTAGAGGATTAATAGCTCCATGCTCCATTTATTATACAACTGGGGCCCACAAGTCGGGGCACCTTAGTACCCATGTATGTGCCCCTTCCCTTGGCTTCAAAAGGGAGGGCACACTCGCTACTTAGGGAGACAAGGCCTAGGGGCACACTCGCTACGCTCACTTCCCTAGGCTCATTCCAATCTCTCCATAGAGCCTTCTCTAACTAATCAAAGCCTTCCTTCTAGCTCCCACTTTTACACTAACAAGCATAGAGAGTGCATTACCCTTCATCGGCAAGCTAATCCACAAACACTAGCCATCGACCCTATTCTTCAACCAACACTTAGGATCGAGATAACATAAAGTGAATTAGAGCTAGATCAATACACTCTCGTACCATATTTTGATATGTATTAACTTGACTCTAGTGTAATTATAAGTTCTATAGAATATTTTTGTATAGACTATTCATACATCCTCTAGTTATCTAGATTCCATGAACCTCCGTGAACAAGGAAACACACCGAGCGTGGTGGAGAGAAGCAGAGGTCAATTGGTGGCAGCTCCAGACATGAGATGTCGTACGAGAGGGGCAGAAGGCTGGCGAGCGTGATGGAGAATGAAAATTGTGCTCGATAGAGGGAGGAATGTGGACAATGGCTCTCGGGTGCTGGTGAAGGCGCTTGAGTATTGCGGAGAGGAAGGATCGTCCACAGACACGATGGAGAGTGTCGTGGAGGATTTGGACACGATGGAGAAAGCTCAAGTGCAGTGGACAGAGAAGATGGCGGTCGGCCGGTTGCAACTTGCAACAACAATGACCGATGGAATGCAGCACAACCGGAAAATAGGAAACTTTCGACGGCTTAAATCATCCAAGATAAGATCTATGCCGTCAGACATAGATTATTTTTGACGGTTTAAGACTTGTCTCTGACGGCAAAAGTCCATTGGGTTTAAAGCGTCGGAAATAAGGCTATTTCCGATGGCTGCCGTCAGAGATAGCTTATGTCTGACGGCTCCAAGGCCTTGTCGACAATATGCTTAGGTAATGGCCATCACGGTGTACAGGGGGCTCACACTTGTTATATCCGATGGGCTCCATGCACACTGTCAGACATAATATAGTTATGTCTGATGGCGTGCATGTGGCCATCGGTTTTTAAGTTCTGTTATATCTGACGGCCAGCAACAAACTGTCGGACATAATAGACTTATGTCCGACAATTTTTATCTGGCCGTTGGAAATCATTAATTCTAGGGAAACCAAAAACTTCTTTATTTTTTTGTTCATTCCCGCAAAATATAATATAACAACCACAATATTCTAAATTCCACACCATTCATAGATCACAAACATATAGACATCCACAAACACATATACATTGACAATCACATACACAAACATATCTCACATACACATCCACAAACACATATATGACAAACTTAGTTCATCCACAAGCACATATCTCACAAACGGCCACATATCCCACAAATGTCATCATTCTAATCTCACAAATGTCCACATATCAAACTTAAGTTCATCCACATTCATATAGTTCCAAATTCGTTCAAATGTCATAATTAAAGTACTAAGTTCTAGAAAAGTGTATTGGAGTTGAATCCAAACCAACTAAGCCTACCAATTGTCACCTGGTTTATTAGAGTTGTGACCACTTCCACCGGTTGGACTTTAGGTGGTGAAGAGGTTGTTCACCCACGAAGTTGCGACATCGTCTTGGCCAAATGCATCTCCAGGTGCTGCAACCAAAGCATGAGATGTTTGGAAGGCCTATAAAACCAATTTGGATACTAACTACTATGTTCTTACAATTTGTAACACACACACATTTATGTACATATCAACAAAAGAGAATTGTGGCGGAGGTGGAGGCTACAGTGGCAACAGGATCCCATCTAATGGGATCTGGACACCCACTTGTTGTGCCAGTTGCTACAAATTAGATACAAGTAATTGTTGAAGAAATATGATACACAACATGTGTTTGTAGTTGTTACGAACAAAATATTACTTCAACATACCAAGGGGGAGCTTGCTACTGGGCCAAGAGGTTCGAATAGTACTCGTCCTTCTGCTTCTGGTACTCAGCTTGCTACCTCTGGTGCTCAGCTTGTTGCCTCTGGTACTCCGCATGATGCCTCAAAACTTCATGCTGATAATCTGACTATTGCCGCAACACCGCAATCTCTATGTCATGGGTGGAGGATCGATAATGAGAGGCCTACGAGGATGAGGACACGAACCCTCGTCCATGATGTCTCAGCTCCCTAGAGTCAATAGTAGAATAAAAAATACCCAACCTACAAGACTGAACCATGTACTTAGTAGAGTAAACCATGGTCTCAGTTCAATCGCTAGCATATGAGCATAACTTTGAAATCCAAATAAAATACTCTCATCGTCCATGGACTTGTCCTCCTCCGCTAACATATGCTGCCTGAGAGTCGATTCGTTGGCTCCTTCAGTCATAGTCGTACCCATGGCACTGAACCATCTCCTGCCCATATAAAGCCTAGAGGCAAACATACAAAATGTCAATGCATCATCAAGTTGATGCACAAACACATACTAGAGTACCAAAAACTCAAGATGAGCAGTGTATGTCTGAGTGCACAAAACATTAGGATTCTGAGGATCAGAACCCCTAAGCTCGTGCATATACACCTCCACATCTGTGGGCTTATGACCAGTTTTGACTTCATGTACATACAAGTTAGAATGACACACTTTTATGTAGTTTGAAGTTAGAACATACTATGACATACCATTCGCTTAGCCAAGCACACATGTCCATCACTGTCGTAGTTTTGGAATGACTCTATACCACGGTTTCCTCTATTCCTTTCAAAAATGGTGCAAAACTCATGGTAAGCCCACCACCTACACAAGGCCCGATAACCCTCTGGTTAGGTGGCCATCCAAGGAACATAAACTTACATGAAATGTTTTTCAATCAAGTAAATTGATGCATTAACATGTACCCAAAATAAGAATCAACAAAAAAGATAGAGGAGGCAACAACTTGTTTACCTCAAGGTATTGCTCCTCTTTAAGGTAAACTAATGACCACTCCACTTTGGTCTTTGGCATCGGCCGATCATCATCACTTGCCCTATACCATGCCTTTATAGCCCGAAGTCGTGCATAGTACATTGCATCTGCAACAACATCATTCGCATTATACTCAAAACAGGTAACAAGCGTTCAGATCATATAACCCATCTTTCGGCAACTTGTACCATTTTCTGCAAAAATTGTGTAAGAGGATGATCATCTCCAACATATCTAGTAACCTTGCTTTCATCATGGACATCTCTAGTAACAACTCTAGAATTGGTTGTGGCTGTAAGAGTTTGATCGTCTCCGAACCTTGAAGAACAAAAATAGAAACCATTGACATCATACCGACCTTAACTCCTAACAGTTACTGCTCCTAGGTATAGTTTTCAAAGATCCAGGTGTATATTGTCATTCCTATCTACATAATGTCGAAACCAACACAAGAAATTAGGCCTTACATATTTTCCCTCTTGACGAATCTATCACATTGATTCGATGTTGGTTCACGACTAGACATCCAAATTTGAGAATCAATTCACTGTTAGAACAAGGAAAAATCCTATTAGGATAAGAAAAAAAATATAGCGATAATGACTACAAGTTCAGTTTGCACTTATAAGAGAAAATGATTCATCTCTTCCATGTTGTTATACATGTAGAGCAAAGCAATCTTCCTTTCATCATTGGTGAAACAATATGCTGTGCTGGGTCCTACAATTTTGACCCTCTGAAGGAAACAGTGACACCTAAGAGGGGGGGTGAATTAGGACTTCTAAAAACTATCTCTAAACTAGGCTACAATTAAATCCCTAGAGTAAAACCTATGCAAATAAACAATCTAGAATGTGCAAATTAGGTTTTATATAAGTGTTGCTATCTCTACTGCAAAGCCTAAGTTTCAATCCTAAATAATCTAACTAGAAAGGCGAGATTGAAACATAAATACATGATATAAATGTGGAAGGTAAAGAGCAAGGTAGAGATGCAAACTCTCGTGGATGATACCGATATTTTTACCGAGGTATCTAGAACCACGCAAGGTTCTGACTAATCCTCGTTGGTGGCCCTATGCAAAGGGTAGCCCACGTGAGGGCCAAGCGCCTCGATCGAGTAACTCCATAGAGAGCCACAAGCCTTCTCCACGCACAAGTGGTGCTCCGCTTCTGGCTCCTCTCAAATGCTCCCCGCAGTCTCCACTATCGAGCTTCTGGCCAAAATGCCATGGGCCTCGTTCCCTCCGGTACACGGTGGTAGCCGTGACACACTCGGTTGTCACGGTCTCGCATGACTCTCGCCCCACTCGGTACAATTACAACAGCTCGCACAAGAGCCGAGGGGTTGTGTGGTTTTCTAAACTCACTCAATTAACTAGGATTCACCTAGAGCAAGCGCATAAGCGGCCTAACTAACCTAAGCGCTTCGCAATGCACCTACGCTAATCACGGAGTGATTCTATTAAGCACTTGGGTGTATGAGCACTTCGAAATGTCTACAATATGTCTTAGTATGTTGCTTGAGCTCCCACACCTCCAAATGGTCGGTTGGAGGGGTATAAATAGCCTCCCCCTCAATTATAGTCGTTGGACAAAAAAGCTACTGCTTCTGTCGTCGGGTGCACCAGACAGTCCGGTGCCCTGGCCACGTAAGTTGACCGTTGAGGCTTGTAGCAGTCAACCATTGGATCCGACCGTTAGCCAGACTGTCCGGTGCTACAGCCTCGAGAGCCCCTGGTTGCGGGCTCTCTGCGCAGACTGCACGATACCTCTCCGGACAGTCCGGTGCACACCGGATAGGTACTGTTCACTGTCCGGTGCGCCACCGGGGCGCTGGCTGATTGCCCACTTCATGGATTTCTTTGCTGCTTCTTTTGGGCTTCTTTTGTTCTTGAGTCTTGGACTTCTACGCATCTTTTAGGTCTTCTTTTGAGGTGTTGCATCCTCAGTGCATCAGTCCAATCCTCTTCGCATCATGTGAACTATAAACACCAACACTAGCAAACACATTAGTCCACAGGTTATGTTGACCATCAAACACCAAAATCATTTAAACAAATGGGCCAAGGTCCATTTTCCTTACACCCTCGATTGCAAAAATTCAAGGTCACTGCAAGCGGCTCTTGGTCGACATGGTACCTCAACATAGGTGCATTGACGTTATGTTCCTCTACAAAGTATAGGCCCGTGAATGATGCTATTTCTTTGTATTTGAATTCCTCAGCGATGCACCCTTCAACTCGTCTCTTATTACCAACCATTGCATGTAACTTCTTTAGTGTCCTTTCAATATCATACATCCATCTATACTGGACAGGACCACCTACCTTTACTTTGTATTGTAGATGAATAAGTAGATGTTGCATCAGATTGAAGAAACAAGAAGGAAATATTTTTCAAGCTTGCATATCAAAATCGATATTTGTTGCTCAAGCATCTCCATCATCTCTTTCTATATTTCTTTAGCACAAAGATGTCTATAAAAGTAGCTTAGCTCCGTAACGCCTTCCACACATCATTTTTTACAAAACCACACAATAGAACAAGAAGAAGTCTTTCTATTATTATGTGGTAGTCATGACTCTTCAACATAGAAAACTTGTCCATCTTTAAATTCACAGACCTTCTAAAGCCCGTGGCATAACCATCATGGAACTTTAAGTTTTTCAACATCTCATCAATCCTTTCTTCCTTTTAGGGTTAAGACTATAAGGAGCACGTGACTTCTTCTTGTTCTCTCCTAGCTTCAGAGTTGGTCGACTACAAATTAAGGCTGAGTCTTTTCTAGCCTTAGGGTTGTCTTTTGTTTTGTTAGTGATATTCAAGCAAGTGTTAATAATGCTTTCATCTATTTTTCGTTCTTGGTGCATCACGTCAATGGTGTGCATCAGAATTAAGGCTTTCATGTAAGGGAGTTCCCATAGACCACATTTGTGAGTTCAATTATGCTCAGTTCCAAAACCTTTAAACCGATTTCCACATTCATTTAGATTCAAATTGTTAAGTCTCACGAGAATCTCTAGACCACTAAGATGCTTAGGTGGTCCCCTTATCACAATCATGACCTTTCTAAAACGTTGCTCTTGAACCTAAACGGATTATCCTCAGGCAAAAAGCATCTATGACAATCGAAGTAACATATCTTTCCACCAAACTTCAGTCCAAAACAACTAATGTCTTTAGCGCATATCGAACATGTCAGAATCCTGTGACAACTCCATCCAACAAAGATACCATAAACCATAAAATCGTGAATCGACCACAATTTAAATATGCAGCTCTTAGGTTGAACTTTTGTTTCTTATAACAATCATACGCCTCAACTCCTTCCCACAAAAAATCAACTCTTCAATCAGGGGTATCATCATCACATCGATCTTTGTTCCAGTATGATCCAGACTAGGTATTACAATACACAAGAAAATAAATTCATATTTCATGCAAAGAGCTGGCAGAAGGTTGTATGGAATAGCAAAGACGGGCCAACATGAGTAGGACGACATAGTTAGATTGAAAGAAGAGAAACCATTTGTTGCCAAACCGATGCGGACATTTCAAACTTCGATATCAAAGCTCGAATCAAAGGCATCTAGTGCCTTCCATGCATCTGTATCAGCTAGGTGTGCCATGACAACGGGATTGTCACGTACGCCTTCGTTGTGCCATCTCATTTGTCTAGCTGTATTCTTTGACATAAACAAATATTTCAACCGAGGTATAAGAGGCATGTAATGAAGCTACTTACGTGCTACCTCGGTCATTATGGTCGCACCATCATCATTTCCAACCTCTATGAATCTAGGCTCACCACATATTGTACACTTCTTCTCATTCATGGTCTCCTTCCAGAAAAGGATACATTTATTGTCACAAACATCAATTTTTTGTAGTGCATACCGAGACCCAACAGCAACTTCTTGGATGGATACATGTCTTTTGACATCTTGTGATTCTCCGGAAGTACATCACTGATCAAGTTCAGAAGCTCCTTATAGCAGTTGTTTGAGAATGCAAACTTTGACTTAATATCCATAAGCCGAGTCACGAAAACAAGGATGAACACTTTCATGTGCTCATGCAATGGCTCTTTGGAAGCTTTAAGGAGCTCAAAGAACTTCAAAACCTCAGGCTAGGATGATCCTTAGAATTAGGGTGTTGAGGGGGTTCTCCAAATCGACGGGTAGAAGCTCATGCCGTGCATAATCAAGAATCTCTTTCATCCTATTGTAGTCCCCCTCCTCATCTGACTGAACTTCCGATACAATACGAGGAGATGGGTCCTCGTCGTAGTGGACCCACACCTTATAGTTAGGCATATAGCCATTCTTACAAAGATCTATCGACATAGTCCTCCTGCCAAGGAAATAAATGTTCTAACATTTGCTACAAGGGAACCTAACATTGGTTTCAATCTTTGACCGAGCAAAAGCACTGTCGGGAAAAGCATCAGTCTTGGCAACCCACTCACTTGATAGAGCACCTCTCTGCTTCCAACCTTCATACATCTATCGACGATCCTCCGCCATACTAGATACGAGACGTTAACTTAATTAGTTAAGTAATGCACAAACTATTGGTTATTACAAAGACACCACACCCCTACATTTATAGGAAAGAATAGGTCCTAAACCCACACAGAAGTGACCGACAAAGCCCGTATTTATGACAAGTCATGAGCTCGATTTAAATTTCGGCAGCATAACTTCGATGTACTCCAATTGCACGCCTCAAAATGGTGCAATTGGAGAACAGAGAGGTTATGTTGCCGATACTACGTAGGGGCATATGCCTTTGTCATAAACACGGGCCCTGATGGTTATTCCAAGGATGTCCAATAAAGGAACAATTCCGGCCCAACACATGTCACATACGTCGTATGTGAGGTGTGTTGGACCGAAATGGGTGACACCTAGGTTTCATTTGTTGACATTAAGATACACTACGAATAACTAGAATCATCGTGCATTATTACATAATTCAACTAATAAACCACAAATACAATATTATATGGAAAATAACATTGTTATGGGCGACAAATCATATAAAATGATCTTATTTCCGAGCCTCGGTAATTATAAATTGAAATTATCTACACACACCTAAATAAACTAAAACAAGCTAATTTAATTAAATAATCAAATTCCAGCCATCAAACAGAACAAACTAAACAATATTTAAGATACAAATCATTTAATTCTACATAAAATAACTACAAACAAATAACACATGCATATATGAAATTGTACAAAATCAAGAATACTCACGTAGTGGCAAGACGGCGTAGGCACAGTCGACGAAGGTAGCAGGCACGGGCATGAGCAAGGGCAGGGTTGGTTGGGACAGAGACGGATGATGTCGGGTGAGGATGCGGGCTTGGCCTTGCCGGAGAGGCCGGCGACAGCGAGGCACGGTGGCGGTGGCGGTGAGAAATCGAGAGAGAGAGATAGCTAGAGAGAGAGAGCGTGAATGAGAACGTGGCTAGAGAATTGAAACGGCGCTCGCCGTTATTACCTTAATTTTTTATGTTTGACGGCTATTCTGACAGTCGTCTGACTTAAGCAAATTCTCTAACGGCTGTTAGTATAGCCGTCAGACATAACGATGACTTTCAACTACTACTGAAGGCATTTATGATTGACGATGTCCTAGATAGCCATCGAAAATTACAGGGTCGTCAGACTTTTGTGGTCTTACTATCATGGACCTCCTATGGAGTGGAGGGCATTTCCGTGATGGAATGGATGCCCTGAGGAGAGAGAGCATTATTTCTGGGCCGAGTATCAGGTGCACAAGCCGGCTCCTGTGCACAAACCAAACATTAGTCGTCGATCTAGTATCCAACGATCTGTGCACAATTTGCAAAATAATCCTGCCGCAATCCCCATCCCCACAGTTCTGCCTTCCACTTTCTAAAAAACCCCTCCCCATTATTTTCCTCCTCACGATGGACACATGCGCTTGAGCTTCTCAGGTACCACTGCAAGCCACCGTCATTGTACCCTACAACTGCCGGCAGTGCGCTTGCTGACCTCGTCACGAACGTCGTCGTCACCTACCGCCGCCGTCGCCTACCACCACCGTCTTCCCCAGCGAACGCCGACCCCATCATAGACACCGCCTTCACCTGCCGCCGTCGGCGTCACTTGCGAACGCCGACCTCATCACAGTTGGGGATCCATGATATATGCATATATATGCTAGGCATACTGCAGCTTCACTGCCTTCATCTACCTGTTTGTATGCCCCAGGTTCAGGCTCGCATAGCCAAGCTGACATTGAATTCTTTTCTTCCTCTAGGTTCACCGCCAGTAAGCCCACCGCTCTGTCACTTGTCGCCGGTACTATTCCGATGAAATTGGGTCTCGGATTTAGATCCTAGAAAACCAAGGGGTTTTTTTGTCAAGCCCGTGACTCAGAAGAAAAGTGCCTTGAGGACCGTCCTGTAATTAAGAAAAGGAAGAAATCCCAGAGACCCCAGCCCTAAATGGACATTTCCTAATTCATTTAGAAAATTTAATTTAAATTCTGCAGAGTACTTGTAAAATGCATAACTTGGGAAATATTTGTGCAAGTTTGACCAAACGATTTTGTTAGGCTCTGTATGAGTTAAGCTTTAGAGTAAAAATAGGAAAACCCCTAGTCCAGTACTGTTATAGGAAGTTATTAATTAATTTAGATCTTGAATGATTAAGTGAATATAATGGTAAAAACAGTAGGACTTATGCACTAAGGTTAAGAAAATTTTGGTAACTGCTTGACCAGTGATAGATCACTACAAAAATGTTAGACACCTCAGAATACCAAGACAAGTAGGATAAACAAATAAATCTAGGATTCTGCAATTATCATTAAGAAATAAAAAGAGGAAACAAAAGTGAGAAACAGTGAACAACTTTATTTTTCCTAGAACACCTAAGTAGTATACTGTGAGGGAAATATAAAAATGATATAGTTACACAGTAGATCAAGCCCCACCCCTACACCATGAGAATTTATAGAACACTTTGAAAAATCATACAGCCCATTCCCTATAAGGAGAAATAACCAACTTTAGTAATGATTGCTCTTGCGCAAAGAAGAAGCTAGATAAATTGGGAAATCTGTTGTTTGACATTTTTCAAAAGGAGAGCTAGTTATAAGCACCTTCTAACCCCTAAACATTAGAAAATCACCATTTAATACCTACTAGGTTTCCTTGAGTAAACTTTGGCACAGAGACATAACATTACCCATAAACATCAACAAAAATTAGTCTTAGGGCAGAAGTCACTTCTACACAAGGGTTGTAGTTCAAAGTGCCCTCTCTGCCCTAGCCCTTGTTATTTTTGTACAGGACAGACCACATCCCCTCTGCACCCCAAATTTTTAAGAAAACTTAATTAGGGTAGTGAAAAGACACCATAATTTTTGTAGAATTTTTGGAAACTTCTAGAGCAGAGGTGTAGTTCAACTTACCTCTAAAAGGTCCATCTAAGATGGGAAAAGAAGGCATGGAAGAGATGATCCTCAGTTTAGAAAAGGACCCATAACAACCTAAAAGCATAACATCCATTCACAACCTAACATTTGTTAAGAACTTTCCACAAGCTAACCAAGAAAGGAGCTTAACAAACAAACTATCTAAATAAAGGCTTTAAATCCTACCATGCATACCAGGGCATATATATATGTATACAATTCTTATGCATTGCATTCATTATATTGCAATCTCGCAGATGGAGAATACGTGTTGATCCAAGAGCAAGGGACTGAGCAAGGAGAAGCCCAGGAACTAGCTCTCGAGCCTGTCACTGAGGAACTTCCCACCACACCCACATCCGAAGGTAAGCCCCGGTTTTTATGCATAACCGTTAAATATGCTATTTTACTGCAATAATTGTTTGTAGGCTTGTGTTTTGCACTTAAGTGTAGGAATTGCCTGAAACCCTAGTTACATGAACTCAGGATTCCTTTTAAGATGGATACTAGTATTCTATGTCGAGTAGTTGCTATGATATTTTAGGATCTTGGTAGAAATCGAGTGATTTTTCTAGCACTTGCGCGAGGTTAGTAATTGATTATATTCATCTTGATAACGGGAACTACTATGGTCTATGGACACGGGTCCTGGGTGGATGCTTTGTCTATAAGGCGGGAATGGACTTAAGGATTAATGTGTGGCTACCTGAGTCAAGCATTTGAAAGTACTTAACACATGTCGGGAAATATGGTAACTGATAAGCCTAGTACCTGAGTGAAGCCGGGTGCGGACTTTACTCCTCACTTATCCTGAGACGTGGTTTCCCATGCTAGCTATGGTGGGTGCAAGTGCAGTTACTGCACGGCAGCAGCCGGGGTCAGTGGGCATTGCATGCCAATACGGTGAGCCCTGGCCACGAATGGGGGATCGATGGGGACAGTTGACGTGTGTGGGGATGGAGTGCTCCTACATGTCGTGTGTTTAAGCTTACCTTGCAAGGTTAAAAACCCGATTCGAATCGTCTGCTTCTCGCAGCTAATGAGACTGCTTGACTCATTGTACTGCATCGAGTAAGAAGTGAAATGAGGTTTTTTGAGATAATGTGTTGATTGCACTAAATGTTTGTTACCATGTATGCTTAGAAAGGAGCAAACTTAGTTTAAAGGATATTATAGAACTTGAAAAGCTAAAACTTGTTTTAGACTCATCTAGTGATTTTGGCAAACCAAACCTCTCAGCCAAACAACTTCATGGTCTGAAGGTAGAGGAGTAGTGTAACACCCCAGGTGTTACCATGACCATGGTACATTTATGCACTAATGACTATGATCACCTGTGGAATAGAAGAAGAGCATAAAATCTTGGAAACATGGGTTAACTAAGAGAAGTGAATGGCAAGGGTTTCAACCACACAAGTGGAACAATGGTCATTTGGAGCCAAGAAGAGTAAACCCTAAAAAGGGCACCTAAGAGCACTAGATTTCCAAGTCAGGGGTTAGTGGATAAGTTAACCAAATTGCCAAAGCATAATCTTAGTTCTTAAACAAGTTTTAGTAGCCTTATAACCTAACAAATGCAGGGAGGAACATTGCAAAAAGACCCCTTAAAGACCCAATTTCACCCCCTTAAGGAGAAAGAGCACTAGAGCTCTCTATTTCTTTCTAAGTTAAATTTTGAACCTAATCTAAAGATCCACCATGTTCACCTAGTAAATGGCACCAAATCCACTTGGGTTGTATACCAAAAAGGTGTCATACCACCTAAGGCACCCACTGGAAAAGTTTGAAGCCGAGACCAAGACGTTTGACAAGATTTGGCATGGTTTTTGTCACGAGGTGGACAGAGGGACAAGCCAGATTTGACGCCCGCAAATCTCCCTGCCTAGGGCATATCTACCATGGGAACTCACATACAAGAGACGGCCCTAGGTGCTAGGAGGAGGCCTGCGCCGGATTTTTGCCAAGATTCGCACGCTTGCGATCTCGGCGAGCTGTTGAATAAGGGCAGAAGAACACTTCCACGTGTTCGACGCGCTCTGAGCGCGCCAGAGCACGCCCAGCGCCCGACCCCGCGCGCCCCGTGCCACGCCAAGCCGTGCCCGTGTCTCCTGCTCGCGCCCACGCCTATAAAGCCCACCGAAGCCTCAACCGTACTCCCCCGTGTGCTCTCGACCTCACCGGAGCCAGAGATCACCGGCGGTTGCCCTGCAAGCGGCGTGCCCGCGGCCACTCGATCCCCCGCCACCGTAGACTGGCCAGCAGAGCCCCTCCCAGCCGCGTCTGACCCTCGGAGTAGACCGTGCATGCCTCGGTGAAGCTCCCCGAGCAAGGAATCGGACTTTGCCTCGCCGGAGAAGCCAGTCCACGGTCGCCGGACTTCACCCGATCGCCGGTGAACGTAGACCGGGTAAGCCTCTGCACCATTTTCCGATTCCCTGCGCACATAGCCTCTATGTCATCCCGTGGAGCTCATCGTGCCGTTTAATTGAACTAGATCGCTGTGGTTAGGCCGGAGCACCCGCCGCCGATGAGTTCACCCGCCTGCGCACGTGGTCCGGCCGATTCCGGCCACCACCGCCGTCGAGCCATACCTCGCTGTGATCGCCAGGACCTCCCGAAGCCAACCCCGCCCCTCGCCGGACCTCTCCCGCCACCGGTAAGCCGCGCCGTCCTTTTCCCTTCCACGGTTACTGTTTACTTAAGGGGAGGGACCACGGGGAAGAAGGAGAAAAGGGCAGGGGGTTTTGTGCGCTGTCAGTGACTCAAGGGAACAGTGGCGCAAGGGTATAACTGAAGGAATTAGTTTAATAAGAACCCAGGGTCTTCGATGCAAAGTAGTTTTCCAGGAAACCTTTTAAATATTCTGATTTAAATCCAAACAGAACTTGAAAAATTTATAACTTCAGTTTGGTTTACCCAAATCGAGTCAAACCAATTTTGCCAGATCCTAAATAATGTAAACTACTTAGGAAAAATATAAAACCCCTAAGTGTTACAGAAAACTTTAAAGTTTTGATTTAAATGATTAACTGGTCAAAAGCTAAAAGAAATAAGGGAAAAATAGCTACACTATTTGACTGGGGTTAAGAAAATTTAGAGAGGTACTTAATCATTTCCTAACCTGTTTAAAAATAATAAACCCCTCTGTACACCTCATTAAGGTAAAGTTTGCCATTTAAATCACTCTTTGCTTAAAGTTGAAGAAAATATAAAAGGTGGTTTAAAATAAGAACCAGGGAACACCCACATTTTTGTTAGCTCCCTTATTCAGTGTAGTTCACTAGAAAAATTTATTATACCCTTGTTTAGTGCAAAAGAAAGGAGATACCTTTTAATTTAGAAAAACAAGGAAACCTTAGAAAAACCCTAGAAAAATAACCCTGAGGAGAAAACACCCCAACCTTTGGGATAACTAATGTTTTGTTATTATGAACATAGGAAAAATATGGAATCTGTTGTTTGATATTTTTCAAATAACAAGTTAGTTATAAGCACCTTTTTGGCATAAAAATTTAGAAATTCACAACTAAATATCCAGTAGGCCTTTTTCTGTGATTTTTAACACAGAGGCCTAATATCACCTATGTATCTGGACAAAAATAAAATTTGGTACAGAAACTTCAATTAAATCACAGCTATAGTGTAAAATGCCCTTTTAAAGCTTGTCTTTGTTAATTTTGCACAAGTAGTGTTTGAATCAGTAGCCACCTCAAATTTATAGGATAAACTACAGTGACCAATAGTAACACACTGTAATTTTTACAGAATTTTTGGATAAAGTTAAAACACTATTGTAGTTCAAACCCACACTAAAATTCATAAGGGGAAAATGAAAAGAAGAACTAATAGGGAGACTAATGTTGCACTAACCAAACCAGCCAAACCCCTGACTCCCTTCTAAAACATTTAAAGGGCATTCCAAGTCTTAATCCATTATGCTTAGGCAAGAACCTCCAACCTAAATTGATAAGCCTTAAACCCTAAGAGCCTCTTATAACCCGAAAACCCTAAGTTATCCATTAACTTAATTTCTTCACTTAACATGATGATTTCTAAATTCTGCATAATCATAGCATATATGTTCTTACTCATTGCATTCGATAGATTGCAACCTAGCTGACGGAGAGTACATCCTCATGCCGGAGCAAGGAGTTGCTCAGGAGGTAGCCCTGGAGCCAGCACCAGAGCCTGCCCCAGCTTTGGAAGGCAAGCCCCGGTTTTATGCATAACCTATTTATTATGCTATTTTACTACACTTAATGATTGTAGGGTTGAATGTGCACTTAAGTGTAGGAGTTGTTTGAAACCCTGGTTGCATGATCTCAGGAATCCTTTTGTGATGGATACTAGTATGCTAGGTCGAGTAGCTGCTTTACTAATTAGGGATCTCGGTAGAAGTCGAGTGATTTTTCTAGCACTCGCGCGAGGTCAGGAAATTGGTTGTATCCACTTTCTTATCATAACGATGTTGGTCTGTGGGCAACAATCCATGGGGATTGGTTTCCTACAGGATGGAAATTGGAATAAGGATTAAGGTGTGGTACCGTGAGTCAAGCGTTTGAACGTACTAAACATATGCCGAGAAATATGGTAAATCGGTAAGCCTAGTACCTGAGTGAACCTGGCAGCAGATTGCCCTCCTCACGCGACCTGAGACGTGGTCTCCCATTCCGATTATGGTGGGTACAAGTGCGGTCACTGCACGACGGCAGTCGGGGTCAGTGAGGCATTGTACGCCAAGGCGGTGAGCCCCTCTCTGCTGATGGGGAATCGATGGGGACGGTTGGTGTGTGTGGGGACGGAGTGCCTCGCCGCATCGTGTGTTTAGGTTTACCTTGCAAGGTTTAAAAACTCGATTCGAATCGTCTGCTTCTCGCAGCTAATGAGACTGCTTGATCCATGCTGCTACATTGAGTAACAAGTGGAAATGTGATGAATTGGCAAAAGTTGTCAATTGCTAAATGTTTGATACCATGTATGATTAGATAGGTATACATTTAGTCTTAAGAGAGTCACACTAAAATTTGACAAAGCTAAAACTTGATTTATAGACTCAGCTAGTGCTTTTGGCAACCAAACCCCTCAGCCAAACAGCTGCATGTCTAGAGGTAGAGGAGTAGACTCCTCACACCGGGTAAGTCTAGCTAAGTATTAGTATACTCAGCCTTGCTTGTGGCATAATTTTACAGGTTCTATGGAGGACATGGTTGCTGGAGTGACTTGGCCGTCCACCTTGCCACCGGGTTGGACAGTCGAGTGGGACCCTGCCTCGGTAGAGGAGGAGCATGAGGAGTGATGGGACCGGCTTCCCCATCTCTCTGTTTATTTATCGCTAGTTTTATTCCTCTGCATTTCGAACAATGATGACTACTTTGTTAAAACTCCGATGATGATAAAAAAAAATCGTCGCGCGGCGAGGCGCGCGACATAGCACTCTAAAACGAATTAAGAAATTAACGACTCGTCGCGCGACCGAGCACGCAACGAGGCACTTCGCATTAGTTATAATACTCCCTAATGTATGGTTTTATGCTTTATTGTATTTGCTCTGTGCCTCACCATCGAGTGAGTATGTGGTACTTGATCCTGTTAGTGGCCTCGTCGGACTAGATCCGAGGGACTGACGTTTTATTCCTATTTAAGTGTGGTCTAGCCTCTAAGGCGGGACTTAGGCACTTAAGTTGGAATAATTCGGGCGGTTCCGCCACAGCTGGTATCGGAGCTCGTACCACCACAGAGGAATCAATAAACTATAAATACCATCCTTATTCAAAATAAAACTTGATAGAAACAAATGTTGGATAGATCGTAGGACGATCAGGATAGACCTAGGACGGGAAGCCTTAGGATGATAGAGGGGTAGCTAGGTAGCTAATTAAGTAAGCCCTACAGGCTACTATAAGGGATGGGAGTTCCTTCCTATTCCCTCTAAAGTGACGTGAGGTCATTTAGGATGAGCATGCATTCATCCTTAATTAAATACTTAATAAGTGGGTAAGAACCTTAATGCATAGTAATAACAAATTAAGTACCCCAGTACCATTGTCGTAGTTTTAGAAAGGCGGAATCGCGATCCCTTTTTATTTTATAATTCTTTTTCTTTTACTTACGCTTAACCGTACACAGATGACTTCTCACGGATCCTCGGACGAAGGGAATGCACAGTCCCACACTGACGGGCTTGCACGAGAGGGTTTCCCCCGTATCTTATGGGAGGTACTTCAGGGAGCTGGTTACGCGACGCCTTCCCAGTATGCGGTGCGGCTGTTTGAGAAGCACCGAGTGCCCCGCTGTAGGGTGAGGATGACCCTAGAGCCTCATCCCCTGCAGCCAGGCTGGCGTTTGCTGGACTCCGAGTCTTTTGGATACAGGGCTGAGGATACTATCGAGGCGATTGCTCTCCACGAACTGACCACCTTCTGCGGATTCCACCCCTTGGAGCTGTCCACTCACCCCATTGGTTTGTTCCCTGCAGAAAAGGAGGATGACCCAATGTCGAAGGATCGAGTGGAGCATGCCAAGGATATTTGGGCTATCTACCCAGGCCAGACTGCTCACTTGACGGTACGGTGCATGAATGCCCTGTATCGCCTGCAAGTGATGCGTGGAGAAGCAATGTCCCATCTGATGGCATTGTTGGAGGCAACCAAGATCACGTTGGATAACAGAGAGGAACTTGTGGTTGACTTGTCCACTGAGATGGTGGAAAAAGATCTACAAGTGGATCAGTTATTAGATGAGATCCACGAGCTTGAGGAGCTAGTGGGAACCAGGGAGAACACCATCGAGGTTCTCGAGGATCAATTGATCAACACCCAGCAGTAGCTTGCAGAGGCTAACCAGCACCTGGATATGCATCACCAGGAGATCCAGGACATGGAGGCCAACGAGGATGTCGATATCGAGGGAGGAGAGGAGCCTGTCTCCAGCTTGGACACTGCTGGTTCAGGGAGACCACCTTCCCCCGAGTCGAGCGTTGCCTCGTTTGCTCACTAGGTCGCAGAGATAGAGTTAGAAGTCTGTGACGGTAGAACTCCTCCAGACTAGCTTAGCTTTTGCACCCTTGGGGTACTAGGCTAGTTAGAGTTGAGTCTTTTGAGTTATTGATGTAATCATGACAAACTCTTTTGGAAATATGGGTGAGGAATGATGTCAGTCTTAATTTAAGAAGAAAAGTTTATGCCCTGTGAAATCTTTTATAATTATGCAAGCATATATTGGTTTCACCCCTGTGACTCTTTCACCATGATTTACTATTGGGCCTCGGAAATATAATATTGGGAATATGCATAATTTTTCAGATGGCAGGAAGAGTGCGTCGTGGACAGAATGAGCGCATTCCTCCACCACCGCCACCACCTCCTACTCTGCAGGAGTTGATGGCTCAGCAGAACGAGATTCTGCGACAGTTGGCGCAGCGTCAGTCGCCACCTCAGCATTATGGTGGTGGTGATCATCAATGTCACCCCACAGCGGCCACTTATCAGGAGTTCCTTAGTACTCAGCCACCGTTGTTTACCAGGGCCGAGGACCCACTTGATGCTGATGTATGGCTGAGGGTAGTGGAATCCAAATTCCCACTACTCAATGGGATTTGTTCAGAGGTGACTGTTCACCACCCAGCAGCTTCGTGGACCCGCGCGGACATGGTGGGACCACTACCTTGCTATGCAACCAGTTGACCATGAGGTGGAATGGAGAGAGTTTAAGGCAGCTTTCAGGGGGCATCATATACCAGCAGGCATTATGGACCGTAAGCTAAATGAGTTTCTGGCACTCACTCAGGGGAACCGGACAGTGTTACAGTATGCTCAGGCCTTCAATGACCTGTGCCAGTATGTCGGATATCATGCAGACACCAATGAGAAGAAGAGGGACAGGTTCAGGAGGGGGCTCAGCACTAAGCTCCGTGATCGTCTCAACACGGTCAGGGCCAACAGCTATAATGAGTTAGTTAACATGGCCATTTCTCAGGAAGACTGTATCACAGCTCGATAGGCAGAGAAAAAGAGGAAGACCCCCATGGCAGGACCTTCAGCTCAGCCACAGCGCTTCAGGATCGTGTCTGACACTCAGAACAGGGGACCTCAGCAGCAGCAAGGACGTTGGGTGATCCGACCACAGCAGCAGCAATAGGCACCCAACCGCACTCAGTTTCTAGTTCAGAGGAACAATCAACCGCAGCAGCAGTACCGTCAAGCCAATGATAACAGGTGTTTCACTTGTGGTAACACCGGACATTATGCCAAGAATTGCCCTAGAAACCAGCAGAAGCAGGGACAGAATGCCAACCAGAATCAAGGCAAGAGACATAAGGTTCAAGTAAGACAAGGCAAACTGAACTTCACCACCATGGCTGACATTCCAGATGGAGCACCCGTCATGACTGGTATCTTTTCAGTTTTGAATTACCCTGCAATTATTCTTTTTGATTCTGGTGCATCGCACAGTTTTATCAGTGCCAAATTTAGTGCCAAGTGCCAATTACCTTTTCACCACACCAATGGGGGTATTACGATTTCAACACCAGGAGGCAGGGTTGCCACCTATCAAATCAATAGGCAGGTGCCGATAAAACTTGGTAGTCTTGTGATTAGGACCACCCTTCTCATCTTAGGATTGGATAGCGTGGACATTATATTGGGAACTGATTGGTTATCTAGGCATCAAGCGGTATTGGATATTGCAGCAAGGGCCATTGAGATTCACTCCCCTACTTATGGCGAGACTACTTTATATTTGCCTGATCAGGGGTGTACCCGTTCTTGTGCATTCACCATGATAGAGTCACCGGTTGAAAGAATCCCCGTAGTCTGTGACTACCCAGATGTTTTTCCGGATGAATTGCCAGGGATGCCACCAGATAGAGACATAGAGTTCGTGATTGAATTGCAGCCTGGGACTGCTCCTATATCCAAGAGACCCTATAGGATGCCTCCAGCAGAATTGGCAGAATTGAAAAAGCAGCTGCAAGAGTTGTTGGACAAGGGGTTCATTCGCCCAAGTACTTCACCTTGGGGATGCCCAGCCTTGCTTGTAAAGAAGAAGGATGAAAGTCTGAGAATGTGTGTCGATTACCGCTCTCTTAATGCAGTGACCATCAAGAACAAATACTCACTGCCCCGCATTGATGTTTTGTTTGATTAGTTGGTGGGAGCCAAAGTGTTCTCCAAGATAGACCTTCGCTCGGGCTACCATCAAATCAAGATCCGTGCCAGTGATATTCCGAAGACGGCTTTCTCTACCAGATATGGGCTCTATGAGTTTTTGGTGATGTCTTTTGGGCTAACCAATGCCCCGGCTTATTTCATGTACCTGATGAACTCAGTATTCATGCCAGAGCTAGACAAATTCGTGGTGGTTTTCATTGATGATATTCTAGTCTATTCCAAGAATGAAGACGAGCATACTGAGCATCTACACATCGTGCTTCAGCGACTGCGCGATCATCGTCTTTATGCTAAGTTGTCTAAGTGTGATTTCTGGCTAAGGGAAATTAAATTCTTGGGTCACACAATTTCTCAGGATGGGATATTAGTTGATCCTGAGAAGGTACAAGAAGTGATGGATTGGAAACCTCCTACCACAGCGAGACAGATTCGGAGTTTTCTGGGATTGGCACGGTATTATCGACGATTTATTCCGGATTTCTCTAGAATTGCCAAGCCAATGACTGAATTGTTGAAGAAAGGAGTCAAATATGATTGGAGCCAGAAGTGTGAGGAGGCCTTTCATACACTAAGGCAACACTTGACCACAGCACCAGTGCTAGCTCAACCTGACAACACCAAGCCCTTTGAAGTTTATTGCGATGCTTCCGGTACGGGTTTGGGATGTGTCTTAATGCAGGACAACCGAGTCATTGCTTATGCCTCCCGGGCACTTAGACCCCATGAGCAGAACTACCCCACACATGATCTGGAGTTAGCAGTTGTGGTTCATGCTCTCAATATATTGAGACATTACTTGATGGGAGCTCACCGTAACATTTACACTGATCATAAGAGTCTCAAGTACATTTTCACTCAGGCTGATCTTAATATGAGGCAGTGGAGATGGTTGGAGCTAATCAAGGACTATGATTTGGAGGTGCATTACCATCCTGGCAAGGCCAATGTTGTGGCAGATGCCTTGAGCAGGAAAGCCCAGTGTAATTGTATGAGCATGGATGCAAAAATCACCACTCTATGTGATGAGTTGTGTAAACTGAACCTAGAAGTCGTTTCCTCCGGAGTTTAAGTTATATTTCAGTGGAGCCCACATTGCAAGAGCAAATAACCATGGCACAGATTGGTGACAAGGGTGTTCAAGTCATCAAGGAAATGATCAAACGAAAGGTGGGCAAATACAAATGCTTCCGTCAGGACAGCAAAGGAATCCTATGGTTTGGAGACCGATTGGTTGTTCCCAAGAACCCTGAGCTCAGAAAGAAGATATTGGATGAAGCTCACCTTTCAAAATTCTCCATGCACCCCGGCAGCAACAAAATGTATCATGATCTCAGATCTTTATACTGGTGGACCCGAATGAAGAGGGAAATTGCCAAGTATATATCTGAATGTGACACCTGCCAGAGAATCAAGGCCAGTCATTTGAAGGTAGCAGGCCCATTGCAACCCCTTCCCATACCATCTTGGAAATGGGAGGACATTTGCATGGATTTTATCGCGGGATTGCCCAATACCTCCCGGCACCATGATTCCATTTGGGTCATTGTGGATAGATTGACCAAGACAGCTCATTTCTTGCCGGTACACACCACCCACAGGACGGAGAAGTATGCAGAAATCTACATTGACCAGATAGTTCGCTTGCATAGAATACCAAGGACTGTAGTATCGGATAGAGGAGCACCATTCGTGGCACGATTTTGGGAGCAATTACAGGAATCACTTGGGACCCATGTAATAAGAAGCTTAGCATACCATCCTCAAACAGATGGCCAGACAGAAAGAGTAAATCAGATTTTGGAAGACATGTTGAGGGCATGTGTGCTACACTATGGAAAGGATTGGGACAAATGTCTTTCCTTGGCAGAGTCCTCTTATAATAATAGCTACCAGTCCAGTTTGAAGATGGCACCTTTTGAAGCCTTGTATGGGAGGAAGTGTAGGACCCCGCTGAATTGGTCTCAAGCAGGAGAAAGGGAAATTTTTGGACCAGACTTGGTACTTGAAGCAGAGGAAAAGGTCAGGGTTATTAAGAAAAACCTAGAAGCTGCCCAGGCCAGGCAAAAGAGCTATCAAGACAAGAGAAGGAAGCCTCTGTAGTTTGAAGTGGGAGATCATGTTTATCTTAAAGTGTCACCCACCAAAGGTGTCCAGAGATTTGGAATCAAGGGCAAGTTAGCTCCTCGCTACATTGGACCCTATGAGATCAAGGAAACTTGTGGACCTGTAGCATATCAATTAAAGTTGCCACCCCACATGTCAGCAGTTCATGATGTGTTCCATGTATCTCAGCTATGGAAATGTGTCCGCTTACCCACGGAAGTGCTACCTGAACCAGAAATTGAAATAGAACCAGACTTGTCTTATCAAGAGCACCCCGTCAAGGTATTGGACCAAAAGGAGAGATCAACGCGGGCAAGGTCGACCAGGATGTATAAGGTTCAGTGGAGCCACCATTCAGTAGAAGAGGCTACGTGGGAGACGGAGGATTTTCTACGTTCTCGCTTCCCCGACTTCCTGCCCAAATGAGTCGGTACGTAATTCAAACCCCCCCCCCACCTGCCCTTTGAATCTAAATATAAGAAAAACTTAGATGTTAAAGGTATAGTAAGTTTTGAAAATAGCGTGAGAAGGACTTCCTTCTGAAGTTGCAAAGAGGATGACATTCAAAGAACAGTTAACTAGAGAAACTTGGATAAAGGCAGAAACCACACACCAGCACACCTTCATGGCACCCCTCCAAAGGACTATACCTGAAATCTCAGGACGAGATTCCTTTAAGGGGGGAGGGCTGTAACACCCCAGGTGTTACCATGACCATGGTACATTTATGCACTAATGACTATGATCACCTGTGGAATAGAAGAAGAGCATAAAATTTTGGAAACATGGGTTAACTAAGAGAAGTGAATGGCAAGGGTTTCAACCACACAAGTGGAACAATGGTCATTTGGAGCCAAGAAGAGTAAACCCTAAAAAGGGCACCTAAGAGCACTAGATTTCCAAGTCAGGGGTTAGTGGATAAGTTAACCAAATTGCCAAAGCATAATCTTAGTTCTTAAACAAGTTTTAGTAGCCTTATAACCTAACAAATGCAGGGAGGGAACATTGCAAAAAGACCCCTTAAAGACCCAATTTCACCCCCTTAAGGAGAAAGAGCACTAGAGCTCTCTATTTCTTTCTAAGTTAAATTTTGAACCTAATCTAAAGATCCACCGTGTTCACCTAGTAAATGGCACCAAATCCACTTGGGTTGTATACCAAAAAGGTGTCATACCACCTAAGGCACCCACTGGAAAAGTTTGAAGCTGAGCCCAAGACGTTTGACAAGATTTGGCATGGTTTTTGTCGCGAGGTGGACAGAGGGACAAGCCAGATTTGGCGCCCGCAAATCTCCCTGCCTAGGGCATATCTGCCATGGGAACTCACATACAAGAGACAGCCCTAGGTGCTAGGAGGAGGCTTGTGCCGGATTTTTGCCAAGATTCGCACGCTTGCGATCTCGGCGAGCTGTTGAACAAGGGTACAAGAACACTTCCACGTGTTCGACGCGCTCTGAGCGCGCCAGAGCACGCCCAGCGCCCGACCCCGCGCGCCCTGCACCACGCCAAGCCGTGCTCGTGTCTCCTGCTCGCGCCCACGCCTATAAAGCCCACCGAAGCCTCAACCGTACTCCCCCGTGTGCTATCGACCTCACTGGAGCCAAAGATCACCGGCGGTTGCCCTGTAAGCGGCATGCCCGCGGCCACCCGATCCCCTGCCACCGTAGACCAGCCAGCAGAGCCCATCCCAGCCGCGTCCGACCCTCGGAGTAGACCGTGCATGCCTCGGTGAAGCTCCCCAAGCAAGGAATCAGACTTTGCCTCGCCGGAGAAGCCAGTCCACGGTCGCCGGACTTCACCCGATCGCCGGTGAACGTAGACCGGGTAAGCCTCTACACCATTTTCCGATTCCCTGCGCACATAGCCTCTACGTCATCCCGTGGAGCTCATCGTGCCGTTTAATTGAACTAGATCGCCGTGGTTAGGCCGGAGCACCCGCCGCCGACAAGTTCACCCGCCTGCGCACGTGGTCCGGCCGATTCCGGCCACCACCGCCGTCGAGCCGTACCTCGCTGTGACCGCCAGGACCTGCCGAAGCCAACCCCGCCCCTCGCCGGACCTCTCCCGCCGCCGGTAAGCCGCGCCGTCCTTTTCCCTTCCACGGTTACTGTTTACTTAAGGGGAGGGACCGCGGGGAAGAAGGAGAAAAGGGTAGGGGGTTTTGTGCGCTGTCAGTGACTCAGGGGAATAGTGGCGCAAGGGTATAACTGAAGGAATTAGTTTAATAAGAACCCAGGGTCTTCGATGCAAAGTAGTTTTCCAAGAAACCTTTTAAATATTCTGATTTAAATCCAAACAGAATTTGAAAAATTCATAACTTCAGTTTAGTTTACCCAAATCGAGTCAAACCAATTTTGCCAGATCCTAAATAATGTAAGCTACTTAGGAAAAATATAAAACCCCTAAGTGTTACAGAAAACTTTAAAGTTTTGATTTAAATGATTAACTGGTCAAAAGCTAAAAGAAATAAGGGAAAAATAGCTACACTATTTGACTGGGGTTAAGAAAATTTAGAGAGGTACTTAATCATTTCTTAACCTGTTTAAAAATAATAAACCCCTCTGTACACCCCATTAAGGTAAAGTTTGCCATTTAAATCACTCTTTGCTTAAAGTTGAAGAAAATATAAAAGGTGGTTTAAAATAAGAACCAGTGAACACCCACATTTTTGTTAGCTCCCTTATTCAGTGTAGTTCAGTAGAAAAATTTAATATACCCTTGTTTAGTGCAAAAGAAAGGAGATACCTTTTAATTTAGAAAAACAAGGAAACCTTAGAAAAACCCTAGAAAAATAACCCTGAGGAGAAAACACCCCAACCCTTGGGATAACTAATGTTTTGTTATTATGAACATAGAAAAAATATGGAATCTGTTGTTTGATATTTTTCAAATAACAAGTTAGTTATAAGCACCTTTTTGGCATAAAACTTTAGAAATTCACAACTAAATATCCAGTAGGCCTTTTTCTGTGATTTTTAACACAGAGGCCTAATATCACCTATGTATCTGGACAAAAATAAAATTTAGTACAGAAACCTCAATTAAATCACAGCTATAGTGTAAAATGCCCTTTTAAAGCTTGTCTTTGTTAATTTTGCACAAGTAGTGTCTGAATCAGTAGCCACCTCAAATTTATATGATAAACTACAGTGACCAATAGTAACCCACTGTAATTTTTATAGAATTTTTGGACAAAGTTAAAACACTGTTGTAGTTCAAACCCACACTAAAATTCATAAGAGGAAAATGAAAAGAAGAACTAATAGGGAGACTAATGTTGCACTAACCAAACCAGCCAGACCCCTGACTCCCTGCTAAAACATTTAAAGGGCATTCCAAGTCTTAATCCATTATGCTTAGGCAAGAACCTCCAACCTAATTTGATAAGCCTTAAACCCTAAGAGTCTCATATAACCCGGAAACCCTAAGTTACCATTAACTTAATTTCTTCACTTAACATGATGATTTCTAAATTCTGCATAATCATAGCATACATGTTCTTACTCATTGCATTCGATAGATTGCAACCTAGTTAACGGAGAGTACATCCTCGTGCCGGAGCAAGGAGTTGCTCAGGAGGTAGCCCCGGAGCCAGCACCAGAGCCTGCCCCAGAGGATCTGCCTGCCCCAGCTTTGGAAGGCAAGCCCCGGTTTTATGCATAACCTATTTATTATGCTATTTTACTACACTTAATGATTGTAGGGTTGAATGTGCACTTAAGTGTAGGAGTTGTTTGAAACCCTAGTTGCATGATCTTAGGAATCCTTTTGTGATGGATACTAGTATGCTAGGTCGAGTAGCTGCTTTACTAATTAGGGATCTCGGTAGAAGTCGAGTGATTTTTCTAGCACTCGCGCGAGGTCAGGAAATTGGTTGTATCTACTTTCTTATCATAACGATGTTGGTCTGTGGGCAACAATCCATGGGGATTGGTTGCCTACGGGATGGAAATTGGAATAAGGATTAAGGTGTGGTACCGTGAGTCAAGTGTTTGAACGTACTAAACATATGCCGAGAAATATGGTAAATCGGTAAGCCTAGTACCTGAGTGAACCTGGCAGCAGATGGCCCTCCTCACACGACCTGAGACGTGGTCTCCCATTCCAGTTATGGTGGGTACAAGTGCGGTCACTGCACGACGGCAGTCGGGGTCAGTGAGGCATTGTACGCCAAGGCGGTGAGCCCCTCTCTGCTAACGGGGAATTGATGGGGACGGTTGGTGTGCGTGGGGACGGAGTGCCTCGCCGCATCGTGTGTTTAGGTTTACCTTGCAAGGTTTAGAAACTCGATTCGAATCGTCTGCTTCTCGCAGCTAATGAGACTGCTTGATCCATGCTGCTAGATTGAGTAACAAGTGGAAATTTGATGAATTGGCAAAAGTTGTTGATTGCTAAATGTTTGATACCATGTATGATTAGATAGGTATACATTTAGTCTTAAGAGAGTCACACTAAAATTTGACAAAGCTAAAACTTGATTTATAGACTCAGCTAGTGCTTTTGGCAACCAAACCCTCAGCCAAACAACTGTATGTCTAGAGGTAGAGGAGTAGACTCCTCACACCGGGTAAGTCTAGCTGAGTATTAGTATACTCAGCCTTGCTTGTGGCATAATTTTACAGGTTCTCTGGAGGACATGGTTGCTGGAGTGACTTGGCCGTCCACCTTGCCACCGGGTTGGACAGTCGAGTGGGACCCTGCCTCGGTAGAGGAGGAGCATGAGGAGTGATGGGACCGGCTTCCCCATCTCTCTGTTTATTTATCGCTAGTTTTATTCCGCTGCATTCCGAACAATGATGACTACTTTGTTAAAACTCCAATGATGATGTAATAAATTTAATACTCCCTAATGTATGGTTTTATGCTTTGTTGTATTTGCTCTGTACCTCACCATCGAGTGAGTACGTGGTACTTGATCCTGTTAGTGGCCTCGTCGGACTAGATCCGAGGGACTGACGTGTTATTCCTATTTAAGTGTGGTCTAGCCTCTAAGGCGGGACTTAGGCATTTAAGTTGGAATAATTCGGGCAGTTTCGCCACAAGTAGTTTCCTCACACCGGGTAAGTCTAGCTGAGTATTAGTATACTCAGCCTTGCTTATGGCATCATTTTTATAGGTTTACTGCAAGATATGGTCGATGGTGTGACTTGGCCAGCCACCCTACCACCGGGTTGGACGGTCGAGTGGTGTGGGGGACAGATATCCCCCGGGTCCACTAGAAGGCAAGAGGGCCTCGCGAAAGGCTTTGGGCCTATTATCTCGCAAGTCCACCCCTTCGTGGGCCAGGGGAGAACTGATGGTGGAAAGGGCTGACGCGACGAAGAAGCAGACTCGGGCCCAAGCGGCTCATTGGATTTAAGCGCTATCCACAGCGCCGATCCAATTTTCCCGCGCAGCATCCTTGGACGTCGGAACCAAATGAGGATAAGTCGGCAAGATTATAGGAAGATAAGTTCAGTCGGTTCACTATTACTTAGGTATACATTGTTATCATACACGCATGTAGTGCCCCACGGTCGAATATATAAGGCCTAGGGGGTACCTGTAATACCCAAATTGTAAAGGAAAATAAAAAGAGAAATTGTTTCCTTTGAATATGTGTGTATCTCCATTTATCCTCACAGGTGACTGACCATGTTTAAAAATGAGTAAACCCTTACTAAGAAACAAATAAATCATTGCATCATATTGGATTTTGTTTGTGCATTTTAAAACAATAATAATATGAATACAAATAAAATAATAACGAGAAGAGGATTTGAGGAAAAAGGAGAAGAAAAGAAAGGATATGAACATGTAAATAATATATATAGATATAATTATATTTCTAAAGTTGATACTTCTAATATCCCAATATGATTTGAAGATAATTTGGCAAAATTTGAATTTAAATCTGAATTTAAAATGGAATTTAGAAATAAAAGAAAAAGGAAAGAAAATAGAAAATGAAAAGAAAAATAAAAAAAAAGAAAAGATTATACCTGCGCCCGGGCCAAATTTCGCTGTGGCGGCCCACTTGGGATATCAGCCTTGTCGTCCCCTCGGCGTGCCTCAACGGTGACTAGCGCAACGGAAGCGTGGGGGCCCATTTGTCTGTCGCTTGGCGAGGGACGAAGTGTCGCTGCCGATGGGGCCATCTCGTCAGCTCCTTCCTCTTGTGCGGGGGCGCAACAGAACACGGGGCACCGGTGGTCCTGTTGCCGGAATGCACGGAGGAAAACCCGGGGCCGTTGCAACCATCACGACCTTGCCCTTGTGTATAAATACCGACCACCTCTTCCAGCTGGTCATCGGCGAGGACAATCGAGACATCACCATTGCTGTAGCCGAGTGCGGAGCGGGAGCAGAGAGAGAACGTAGAGAGAGAACGTGAGGGCTGTCGCCAAGCGGGTGTTCGACACTGCCGCACTCGGGGCATTCCGGTGCTTGCCAGTGCGCGCGGCGTGGCGGACGCGTCCCTGGAAGCGGAAGGAAGAAGAGGCCTGCGGTGATCCCAGGATTTCTTGTCGGAGTCAAGCTGTTCCGCCGAACCAACGTCATAGCGTGACCACCAAAACCTAGGTAACAATCCGAGGTATGTGTTCCCCCACCTGCTTCGCCTTGATCTCCTGTACGCTCGGCGCTAGGCGGAATGTAGGGTTGGGGCCGGGTTGGTCGGGTTATCGCCGCTGATGAGGTGTGCGGCTGCGGCGGCTCTCACCGTCGTGCGTAACCTCGGCGAGAGAACGAAGATAGCTCGGGTTCGTGGATGTAATGACCGACGGCCCAGATCGATCGCGCGTCTGGACCGCACGATTTGGATCCAAGGGTAGCGTCGCGTGCGTTCTGTGGTGAGCGTGATCTAATCCGGACGCTCGATTCATCATCCGACGACCAGCGTTGGCTGATACCCCTTCGCCGATCGCTTTTGCATAAGAGACCTTGGGTTATTAGAAAACCAACCCGCAGTCCGCACTGTATAGCGCTCTGAGTCTAGGGTATTTTGCCGTCTAGCCCCTGCAGTTTCCTGTAATTGAGGCCCGATCCAGAGAACTTTAAAAATCAGAAATTAATATCAGAAATTAATTTTTAGTGCAAAAATAAATGTTAAAACTTGTTTAATTCATAGTAAATGTATATGAACTCCAAATTAGACCATTCCAGTTCCTAAATTTTCATAGAATTATTGTCTATCCATTAGTGCCCCTGTTCTGACATGACAAACACATTAAAATTATTCTTTCACTTAATCTTGTATTAAGCACATAAAACATTAGAAAATCCATAACTTAAAATATATAACTCCAAATTTAATGATTCCAGTTCCTGTGATCTTATTTTAATGTCTAGTTTATTACTGTATATTCTATTTGCATGTTTTATGTGATGTTAATTTATGCTATGCCATGTATGTATTGTATTGATGCGAGTAGACGAGCAACCCACTGTGGAACCTGAGCTTCAACAAGTTGAGATAGCTGAGCAGGAGCTCGTTGAAGGCAAGTTGTGCCCTTGATCACTTCTTTTACCCATTCATGTTCTTATTATTCATAATGATCTGCATAGGATAATTTTGCTGGGACCCAATAGGATACCCTAGATTTGACTATCTTTATACCTTGCTTCACCACTGGTTTTACTACTAAAGTTTTGGGTAGTACATGCTATTGCTTTATGTGGATTTGGGTATAGAGATATTCATCACTCATTGTTATACTCTTTATTGTTATCTGTTTTATTATTCCTTGTTCATGTTAAGATCATTATGTTAATGGGAACATGGAGAACCACCCGGGAAAACCGTGCTACCACAAGGGTGGAATGGGACGCCCTTGGCTGATTAACTAGGAAAGCTAGGGGAGGGCTACCTTACCCGAAAGGGGCAAGGGCAGTAGGGGAGAGGTCAGTGCGGGGAGGTCCCTGGTTGATTTTGCTGCGATGGCGGTCAGCCAGGAACCCTTTACTGGATCTTCCCATAAACTGTAGCGGGTAGTCTGAAGCTAGTGGAACTTTGTAAAGGCCTCGTAGTGGTACCCTGCCTCGCTTCCTAGGTAGAGGTGTATGGAGTCTGATCAACTCTGTGGCAAATGGGTAACACGACTTGTGGGTAAAGATGCGCAACCTCTGCAGAGTGTAAAACTGGTATACTAGCCGTGCTCACGGTCATGAGCGGCTCGGACACTCACATGATTAAATTATGGAACTTAAACTTAATTTGTCATTTCGTTGCATTTGGGATTATTTTATTATTATTTTTACTTATTATTACTATGGTTTGGTATTTACTTACACTTAGTAACTGCTAATAAAATTTTGACCAACTTATAAAAGCAATGCTCAGCTTCAGCCTTTATTTCATTGATCAGCCTTACACTTCATGAACTCCCACCTTTGGTGAGTTCATGTCACATTATTCCCCACGACTTGTTGAGCTATGATCGTATGTGAGCTCACTCTTGCTGTCTCACACCCCCCCACAGGAGAAGAGCAGGTGGTTCAGGAGGAGCCGCCTAACACTGAGGAGTTCGATCTGATCTAGGTGGCGTTTCTCAGTCGACATTGGCGCCATCGATCCTTAGTTCGTTTTATCTTTATTATTTTATTTTGTAATAAGACTTCCGCTATGTAATAAGTACTCTGATGTTTTATGACATTTATCTCTATACACTCTGTTATTATATATGTTGTCTTCTTGGCGCATGTATGAGATGCACCCGGCTTTGTCCTTTAAAACCGGGTGTTACAGAAGTGGTATCAGAGGAAATGTTGACTGTAGGACGAAACCTAAATAGAAATGGACAAACCCTTGCCTACTTATCTCACTCTGATTCATTCTACACTCACCTTACTCTGATTCATTCCATACTTACCTTAGCTTGATCCTGTCTCACCTTCTACTGTTCTACTCTGATCAATCTTACCTTTTCTACTCTGAGACAAGATGGATTTCACACCTTGGAATCCCTACCCCTATGACAATTTTAAGAGATAGGAAGCCTAAGACAAAATTAAAACTATTTTCTCTATTAAAAATGTTGGTTGATTGTTCTGATGATCAATGCCTGATTTGCTTCTTTGATTGATTGAAATAGTATAGATGGACATCTTAGCATGTACCACTATAAGGTATTGTATTAGCTTTAGTAGGTGACGCACTAATCTGCTTAGCTAATAAATCCCCCAAAGGAACATGATTGTAATTACTGCCTTGTCTACTGCTCTTTCTTACCATATGTATCTAACTCAGATGGTCAATACCAGGAGGGGTGGTGGAATTGATTTGCCTCCTAATCGACACACTCGAAGAATTTATAGACAACCTCAGCCACAGCCTGCAGAGATGAATCCTCCTAACCCTCCACCAGGCGGAGTTGACCCACTGGTTGCTGCTCAGATGGCAATGATGCAGCAAATGGCAGATACTATGGCCGATATGCGTGCTCAAATGCAGCAAGAACGCCAGGAGATGCGTCAGGAAAGAGAAGACATACGCCAGGAGTTGCGCTAGGAGAGAGATGAGATACGCCAAGAAAGGAGGGCGCAACAACAGCAGCTGCAACAACAACTTCAACAACAGCAGCAACAGCAGCAAGTGCCATTGCCTCCACCACCACCACCAGTTCCACCTCGTGATAAGCACCGAGAGTTTATGAGTCATAAGCCACCTACATTCGCTAGCTCACCTGATCCACTGGACGCGGATGATTGGCTGAAGTCAATTGAGAAGATGCTGAATATTGCACAATGCACTGATCGGGAGAAGGTCTTATATGCTTCTGGACGTCTGACTGGTCCTGCTGCAGACTGGTGGGATTCTTATACTGCTGCCCATGATGCTGCTGACACTATTACTTGGGCAGAGTTTAGCACACAATTCAGGAACTACCATATTCCAGCTGGTATGATAAAGATTAAGAAGAAGGAATTTCTGTCGCTGAAGCAAGGGAGTATGTCAGTCAGCGAGTACAGAGACAAGTTTATTCAGTTATCCAGATATGCCCCTGAAGAAGTTGCTGAAGACGAGAGGAAGCAGGAGCATTTTATTGAAGGACTTAATGGACCCTTGCAGTATGCTCTGGTGGCACACACATTTCCATCATTTCAGAGGCTGCTTGATAAGGCACTGGCTATTGAACACAAGCGTGTTCAACTGGGAGATTTGAAGAGAAAGGCCATATCTCAAGGACAAGGAAGCAGCAGTGTTCGTCCTCGCTACAGTTCACCTCAGGGTACACCAACTCGACCAGGAGGACCACGCCCAGTTCCGCAATCACCGCTGAGGACTCCACCTCCTCGACAGGCTACCCCTGCTGGCACCCCGACGAAGTTTTCAGGACAGAGTCCGGGCACTCAATGTTACAAGTGTGGGAAGATTGGTCATTATGCAAATGTCTGCCCACAGAGGATTGCTACTACTTCAGCTCAGAACAGGCAGCAAACTCCAGGAACTGGCAAGGGATATTCTATTGCCAGGGTGAATCAAGTCAGCGTTGATGATACTCCTGTTGGTGGTGACCTCGTAATTGGTATGTTCTATGTTAATGCAATTCCTGCAACCATATTATTTGATTCTGGTGCTACACATTCATTCATGTCTGCTAGATATGCCAACACAAATGAAATACCACTGCTAAATATGAGAAAACCCCTGATAGTAATTACACCTAAAGGCCCTGTTGAGGCAAATCAGATGACACGTAGATTGACATTAACTATTATGGGTAGAGATTTTGGAGCTACTGCTATAATATTGGAGTCAAGCAGTATAGATTTAATCCTCGGTATGTCATGGCTAAGAAAGGCAAAGGCCGTTATAGCATGTGGTAGAGGTACCGTAGAACTCACTACTACTAAAGGAGAAAGGTTTCAAGTTAACATTGCAGTAACCTCCTCATCCATGCGTGCAATGTTCTTTATGCCTGAGGAGTTTGTTGGTGACAACATCCGGGTGGTTAGAGATTTTCCGGACGTCTTTCCAGAGGAGTTACCAGGGATGCCACCTGATAGAGAAGTCGAGTTTGTTATTGATCTCTTACCTGGAACCGCCCCTATTTCTAAACGGCCATATAGAATGTCCGTAGAAGAGTTGAAGGAGCTTAAGAAGCAGTTAACGGAGTTACAAGAGGCTGGTTACATTCGTCCAAGTTCCTCGCCGTGGGGAGCACCGGTGTTATTTGTGCAGAAGAAGGATGGATCGCAACGGATGTGTGTGGATTATAGATCTCTTAATGATGTTACGGTGAAGAACAAGTATCCGTTGCCCCGTATTGAGGATTTATTTGATCAGATGAGAGGAGCCAGGGTATTCTCGAAGATTGATCTCCGATCGGGATACCATCAGATGAAGATTAGACCATCGGATATTCCCAAGACGGCTTTCTCAACTCGATATGGATTATATGAGTTTACTGTTATGTCATTTGGACTAACCAATGCACCAGCTTATTTCATGAATTTGATGAACAAAGTGTTTATGGAGTATTTGGACAGATTCGTCGTGGTATTCATCGACGATATTCTTATCTATTCTAAGAATGAAGGTGATCATGAACAACATCTAAGATTGGTGCTACAGAAGCTACGAGATAATGAGCTCTACGCTAAGTTTAGCAAGTGTGAGTTTTGGATTGACAAGGTGCCATTCCTTGGTCATATTATTTCTAATGGAGGGATAGCAGTGGATCCTGCTAAAGTGAAGGAGATTATGGAATGGAGAGTGCCCACTACAGTTACTGAGATTCGGAGTTTCTTGGGACTCGCAGGATACTATCGGAGATTTATTGAAGGTTTCTCCAAGATTGCTAAGCCTATGACATCGCTTTTGGAGAAAGGAAAAGAATTTAAGTGGGATGAGAAATGTCAAGAGAGCTTTGATCAATTGAAGGAAAGATTGATGTCACCTCCAGTATTGGTTATGCCAGACTTGCAGAAAGGATTTGATATTTATTGTGATGCATGTGGCCAAGGACTAGGATGTGTGCTCATGCAAGATGGACATGTGATTGCCTATGCATCTCGTCAGTTGCGGAAGCATGAATTGAACTACCCCACTCATGACTTGGAACTAGCTGCCGTTGTGCATGCACTTAAGATTTGGAGACACTACATTATGGGAACTAAGTGCCAAGTATACACGGATCATAAGAGTTTGAAGTATATATTCACTCAGAAGGATCTCAATCTTAGACAACGCCGTTGGTTGGAGCTTATTAAGGATTATGATTTGGAGATTCACTATCATCCAGGCAAGGCGAATTTGGTTGCAGATGCCTTGAGTCGGAAGGAGCATGTTCACTCCGCTTTCGTTGTCCAGCTACCTGATGAATTAGCAAAAGATTTTGAGAGACTCAATTTGGGAATTGTTACTCATACTGAAGGAGTTACCATTGAGTTGGAACCTACCTTGGAGCAAGAGATTCGTAAAGGTCAGGTTGGTGATGCTAAGATTCAAGAGATTAAAGATCTGATTACGGAAGGTCGAGTTCCGGAATTCACGGAGGATGAGCAAGGTACTATATGGTTCAAAGATCGGATATGTGTTCCAGAGATCGATAGCCTCCGTGAGGCTATATTGAAAGAAGCTCATGATTCTGATTACTCCATCCACCCTGGAAGCACTAAGATGTATCAAGATTTGAAGCGAAAGTATTGGTGGTATGGATTGAAAAGAGATGTTGCTGCTCATGTGGCTAAGTGTGATGTATGTCAAAGAGTTAAGGCTGAACATCAAAGACCCGCTGGATTATTGCACCCATTGAAGATACCCGAGTGGAAATGGGAAGAAATTGGTATGGATTTTATTGTTGGACTACCCCGCACCCCTGCTGGGTATGACTCTATTTGGGTAATTGTGGATAGATTGACAAAAGTGGCTCATTTTATACCTGTGAGGACTAATTACACGGGAGCCAAGCTAGCAGAATTGTATATGACTCGAATAGTTTGTCTACATGGAGTGCCTAAGAAGATCGTGTCTGATCGAGGATCACAGTTTACTTCTCGGTTTTGGAAGAAGTTGCATGAGAGCTTGGATACAAAGTTGAATTTTAGCTCAGCCTACCATCCCCAGACTGATGGGCAGACAGAGAGGACTAATCAAGTGCTGGAGGATATGTTAAGAGCTTGTGCTCTTAAACATGGTGGCAGTTGGGAGAAGAGTTTACCATATGCTGAGTTTTCTTATAATAATAGCTACCAGGCCAGTTTGAAGATGTCACCATTTGAGGCTTTGTATGGCAGGAAATGCAGGACTCCCCTGTATTGGGATCAGACTGGAGAAAGACAGTTCTTTGGGCCTGAACTTATTCAAGAGGCAGAAGAGCAAGTTCGAATGATAAGAGAAAATTTGAGAATTGCACAATCAAGGCAAAAGAGCTATGCTGATAATAGAAGGAGACTCCTGGAGTTTAAGGAGGGTGATCATGTCTATTTGAAGGTGTCACCACTTCGTGGTATGAGAAGATTTAAGGTTAAAGGAAAGTTGTCCCCTCGCTTCATTGGACCTTTCTTGATCTTAAAGCGAGTGGGTGAAGTTGCATATCAACTGGAGTTACCCGATCATCTATCAGATGTACATGATGTGTTTCATGTGTCTCAGCTAAAGAAGTGCCTCAGGGTACCTGAGGAGCAGCTACCACTAGAGGACCTTAGTGTTCAAGATGACCTGACTTATGCTGAATACCCTATCAAGATTCTGGATACTTTGACTCGAGTTACAAGAAATAGGGTGGTAAAAATGTACAAAGTTCAATGGAGTCACCATGGAGAAGATGAAGCAACGTGGGAAAGGGAAGAAGAGCTTCGCATAGATTTCCCCCATCTTTTCCCTAGATCTTCTTAAATCTCGAGGACGAGATTCTTTTTAAGGGGGGTAGGATTTGTAATACCCAAATTGTAAAGGAAAATAAAAAGAGAAATTGTTTCCTTTGAATATGTGTGTATCTCCATTTATCCTCACAGGTGACTGACCATGTTTAAAAATGAGTAAACCCTTACTAAGAAACAAATAAATCATTGCATCATATTGGATTTTGTTTGTGCATTTTAAAACAATAATAATATGAATACAAATAAAATAATAACGAGAAGAGGATTTGAGGAAAAAGGAGAAGAAAAGAAAGGATATGAACATGTAAATAATATATATAGATATAATTATATTTCTAAAGTTGATACTTCTAATATCCCAATATGATTTGAAGATAATTTGGCAAAATTTGAATTTAAATCTGAATTTAAAATGGAATTTAGAAATAAAAGAAAAAGGAAAGAAAATAGAAAATGAAAAGAAAAATAAAAAAAAAAGAAAAGATTATACCTGCGCCCGGGCCAAATTTCGCTGTGGCGGCCCACTTGGGATATCAGCCTTGTCGTCCCCTGGGCGTGCCTCAACGGTGACTAGCGCAACGGAAGCGTGGGGGCCCATTTGTCTGTCGCTTGGCGAGGGACGAAGTGTCGCTGCCGATGGGGCCATCTCGTCAGCTCCTTCCTCTTGTGCGGGGGCGCAACAGAACACGGGGCACCGGTGGTCCTGTTGCCGGAATGCACGGAGGAAAACCCGGGGCCGTTGCAACCATCACGACCTTGCCCTTGTGTATAAATACCGACCACCTCTTCCAGCTGGTCATCGGCGAGGACAATCGAGACATCACCATTGCTGCAGCCGAGTGCGGAGCGGGAGCAGAGAGAGAACGTAGAGAGAGAACGTGAGGGCTGTCGCCAAGCGGGTGTTCGACACTGCCGCACTCGGGGCATTCCGGTGCTTGCCAGTGCGCGCGGCGTGGCGGACGCGTCCCTGGAAGCGGAAGGAAGAAGAGGCCTGCGGTGATCCCAGGATTTCTTGTCGGAGTCAAGCTGTTCCGCCGAACCAACGTCATAGCGTGACCACCAAAACCTAGGTAACAATCCGAGGTATGTGTTCCCCCACCTGCTTCGCCTTGATCTCCTGTACGCTCGGCGCTAGGCGGAATGTAGGGTTGGGGCCGGGTTGGTCGGGTTATCGCCGCTGATGAGGTGTGCGGCTGCGGCGGCTCTCACCGTCGTGCGTAACCTCGGCGAGAGAACGAAGATAGCTCGGGTTCGTGGATGTAATGACCGACGGCCCAGATCGATCGCGCGTCTGGACCGCACGATTTGGATCCAAGGGTAGCGTCGCGTGCGTTCTGTGGTGAGCGTGATCTAATCCGGACGCTCGATTCATCATCCGACGACCAGCGTTGGCTGATACCCCTTCGCCGATCGCTTTTGCATAAGAGACCTTGGGTTATTAGAAAACCAACCCGCAGTCCGCACTGTATAGCGCTCTGAGTCTAGGGTATTTTGCCGTCTAGCCCCTGCAGTTTCCTGTAATTGAGGCCCGATCCAGAGAACTTTAAAAATCAGAAATTAATATCAGAAATTAATTTTTAGTGCAAAAATAAATGTTAAAACTTGTTTAATTCATAGTAAATGTATATGAACTCCAAATTAGACCATTCCAGTTCCTAAATTTTCATAGAATTATTGTCTATCCATTAGTGCCCCTGTTCTGACATGACAAACACATTAAAATTATTCTTTCACTTAATCTTGTATTAAGCACATAAAACATTAGAAAATCCATAACTTAAAATATATAACTCCAAATTTAATGATTCCAGTTCCTGTGATCTTATTTTAATGTCTAGTTTATTACTGTATATTCTATTTGCATGTTTTATGTGATGTTAATTTATGCTATGCCATGTATGTATTGTATTGATGCGAGTAGACGAGCAACCCACTGTGGAACCTGAGCTTCAACAAGTTGAGATAGCTGAGCAGGAGCTCGTTGAAGGCAAGTTGTGCCCTTGATCACTTCTTTTACCCATTCATGTTCTTATTATTCATAATGATCTGCATAGGATAATTTTGCTGGGACCCAATAGGATACCCTAGATTTGACTATCTTTATACCTTGCTTCACCACTGGTTTTACTACTAAAGTTTTGGGTAGTACATGCTATTGCTTTATGTGGATTTGGGTATAGAGATATTCATCACTCATTGTTATACTCTTTATTGTTATCTGTTTTATTATTCCTTGTTCATGTTAAGATCATTATGTTAATGGGAACATGGAGAACCACCCGGGAAAACCGTGCTACCACAAGGGTGGAATGGGACGCCCTTGGCTGATTAACTAGGAAAGCTAGGGGAGGGCTACCTTACCCGAAAGGGGCAAGGGCAGTAGGGGAGAGGTCAGTGCGGGGAGGTCCCTGGTTGATTTTGCTGCGATGGCGGTCAGCCAGGAACCCTTTACTGGATCTTCCCATAAACTGTAGCGGGTAGTCTGAAGCTAGTGGAACTTTGTAAAGGCCTCGTAGTGGTACCCTGCCTCGCTTCCTAGGTAGAGGTGTATGGAGTCTGATCAACTCTGTGGCAAATGGGTAACACGACTTGTGGGTAAAGATGCGCAACCTCTGCAGAGTGTAAAACTGGTATACTAGCCGTGCTCACGGTCATGAGCGGCTCGGACACTCACATGATTAAATTATGGAACTTAAACTTAATTTGTCATTTCGTTGCATTTGGGATTATTTTATTATTATTTTTACTTATTATTACTATGGTTTGGTATTTACTTACACTTAGTAACTGCTAATAAAATTTTGACCAACTTATAAAAGCAATGCTCAGCTTCAGCCTTTATTTCATTGATCAGCCTTACACTTCATGAACTCCCACCTTTGGTGAGTTCATGTCACATTATTCCCCACGACTTGTTGAGCTATGATCGTATGTGAGCTCACTCTTGCTGTCTCACACCCCCCCACAGGAGAAGAGCAGGTGGTTCAGGAGGAGCCGCCTAACACTGAGGAGTTCGATCTGATCTAGGTGGCGTTTCTCAGTCGACATTGGCGCCATCGATCCTTAGTTCGTTTTATCTTTATTATTTTATTTTGTAATAAGACTTCCGCTATGTAATAAGTACTCTGATGTTTTATGACATTTATCTCTATACACTCTGTTATTATATATGTTGTCTTCTTGGCGCATGTATGAGATGCACCCGGCTTTGTCCTTTAAAACCGGGTGTTACAGTACCCCTTCATTCCCAAGTCACTCATCGACCATCTACTCAGCTCATTAGCTTTCTCCACACTGGAGACCTCCCTTGTAACCCACCATATAAAGATCCACACCAGGAAGTAGGGTGTTACGCATCTCAAAGCGGCCCGAACCTGTAGAAAATCGTCTACCGTCTCTCGTGCGTCTCGTACGAACCATTGAGTTACAGTCAACAACTCCATCCTAACCAAAAGCACCTCGAGGGGTAACCCTGGGTGCGCGGTCCGACTCCAAACACCAACAGCTAGCGCGCCAGGTAGGGGTTGTATCGTTGGTCCAAGCTAGATCAATGGTTGTCACTTCCCAGTGCAAGATCGCTCTCCGCCCTGGATCCGTGTTCTGCTTTGGGACCATCTCGTCCGTAGCAGATGAAGAAGGAATTATACACCGCATAGAGGATCCACCAGAGAAAAAGCTTTCCTCGGAGATCTCCGAGAAAGCCGGAACGAGGCAGTAGATAGCGCAACCTCCTACGCCCCAGGCAAAGACTACCTTCTGCAAGTCAAGAGCCAGGAAATCACTTACCCGAAGAACCCTGTTGTCCACTTCGTCCACAAAGGAGTGGACATGGATTACAAGAAAGAAAGAAGCAAGCAGGATGGAGACCCGTCAAGTTATCCTTCCGACGCCTTCGCCCTCAAAGAAGGATGGAAAGGAATTTATCGCTGCAACAACTCCTTTCTACCCCGACGTCCTCTTCATCGGAGGGAGATTAGAGTCATCTCCCATCTTCGACGACGAGCCAACCATGCCAGGGGAAGAACCTCCCCAGCGAGAAGCTCGGCGACGGAGGAACAAATGTCGGAATATTCGGCGACATCATGAGGCTAGGGAGCGGGACCCAGCGCAGCCCGTATCCCGGGATGAAGTCTCGGAAGTAGGAGAAACTCCTGACGAACGAATCTTTAGAGAAAGGAGGAACTCTCGCTGACGTGATCGCCGACAAGCTCAAGATCGAGATCGAGAACAAGCTGAGCAGGATGCGAGGTTACGCCGAGAGAACGCTCTCTTTGTGCGAAACCTGAACCCTGACTTTGCTCATTCCATGAACACACCGAGTGAAGTTGGAGGAGTGTTGGCTCGGATAGCTAATGGTCTCCCGTGGACTCCGGATGCTGAAGGCTATCGGCGGCTGCTCACTCGAGCAGCTAATCATCTTCTACCCCTCGCCCATCCCCCGGGCGACCTACGACACGCCATCAACAGTCAGCGAGACGCATGGAGCTCCATCAATGCTTCGCGCGAACGATGACACAAAAACGAGATAAGGCGTTGGGAGGAGTACGATCGGGACCATGGTGTCCTAGCTTGAAGTCGCACCACCCGAGTTGAGTCGACAGCAGCCTCAACTACTGGCCCAACCTAGGGACGATCGAGACGGCACATCAGCAACTCTCCTCCCCGGGACCGACACCATGAACGTCGACAGGAGGACACATGTGGAGTATCTGTGCTTACTCCGCGTCTTAGGGCCATCCAGTGACCCCCGAACTTCAAGGTCTCCAACATCGACAAGTATGAGCCTAAGCAAGACCCAGGAGGCTGGTTGGCCGTCTATACAACCGTCGCTCGAGCCGCTGCGGCAACTGAAGACATGATGACTGCGTACATGCCTATCGTTCTTGGGCAAGATGAACTGCAGTGGCTACGACACCTGCCGCGACACTACATCAACGACTTGAGTGACTTCAGTCGGTGTTTCATCGCCAACTTTTAGTCCCTCTCTGACAAGCTAGCGTAGCCATGGGACCTCAAATCCATCAGGCGCCTGGGGGATGAAACACTCTGGTCGTACCTCAAAAGGTTTCAGACCATGAGAAATCGCATCCCCGAAGTCACTAAGGCAGCAGTTATTGAGGACTTCTACCGGGGATCTAATGACTCAGCCTTCATCCGAGCCATACTGCAGAAAGCGCCAACCACCTCTGAACAGCTGTTTCGAGAAGCGGACCTCTACATCACCGCTGACGAACGAGCTCAGGACCTGATCGGGGGACCAAAACCCACGCCACCGGCGCCACGGCGTGACGCTAATTAGCAACCCGACAAGCGTTGGGAGTAGAGGCCCCGTGAAGAGGTCCATGCCGCCGGACCACCCATCTCTCGTGCCCGAGGTGCACCCCACGGAGGCGAGCAGACACTGGACGACATCCTCGATGCCCAGTGCCCGTATCACAAGGATATGCGCCACACCTTGCGGAACCGCAGGGACTTCAAGCATTCCGTCGGGAATGGCCGACCGTTCTAGCCTCTACCACCTCCCCCACCACGAGAAGGGCCTAGCGAGCCCCGGTGGCCTCAGCAACAGGAAGGGAGAGGGGGTGGAGCATTCCCGCATGTCGATGGGGAGGTCAACGTCATCTTTGGAGGACACGGGTCGTAGGAGAACAAAAGGCAGCAGAAGCTCAACGACCGACAGATAATGGTGGCGACCACCAGTGCCCCAGCCCCCTATCGGTGGTCAGAATACCCAATCACCTTCACATGGGCGGATCAATGGCTCAACTTCGACCATCCAGGCAAGTACCCGCTCCTCGTAGATCGGTGATCCGAGAGAGCAGGGTAAAGAAAGTATTAGTGGACGGGGGAAGCAGCATCAACATTACCTTCCCCCAGACGCTCTTGGGCTTAGGGGTCGCACTCAAAGACCTCCATGAATCAGACACCCCTTTCTTCGGCCTCGTGCCGACCGAAGGAGAATACCCGCTCAGTCACATCTACATGCCTGTTACCTTTGGAACTCTGAAAAACTACAGGACTGAGTTCCTAAGGTTCGAGGTGGCGAGTTTCGACTACGGATACAATGCAATCATCGGCAGGCCAGGATTGGCAAAATTCATGGCCATTTGGCACTATTCGTACATGATATTGAAGGTGCCAGGACCACAAGGGATCATCACCGTGCGCGGTGACTTCCAACGCGCCGCCAAATGCTTTCGAGGAGCTATCCAAGCAGCCCTCACTACTAAGCCACCGACGACTTCCTCCGTGCAGGCGAACACAAAGCCTAAGGGAGACCTCGCGATACCCATGAATGAAGCTCAAGCCGTGACCTCTAGCGGTCGACTAAGGAGACAAAGAGGATCAACCTAGGGTTCGCTGATGAATGCAAGACTGCCATCATCAGCTCCAGCCTTGACGACAAATAGGAAAGCGCGCTTGTTCGGTTCCTGCAAGATAACCAAGACGTATTCGCATGGCAACCTGTGGATATGCTGGGAGTCCCGAGAGAACTAGCCAAGCACAAATTGAAGGTCTATCCCCAAACAAGGTCGATTCGACAGAAACTGCGTTGTTTCACGCCTGACAAAAGAGAAGCTATTCGCACCGAGTTAGCTCGCTTAGTGGTAGCAGGGTTCATTAGAGAAGTGTTGCATCCTGAGTAGCTGGCAAATCCTGTTCTTGTACTAAAAAAGAATATAGTGGATTGGCACATGTGCGTCGACTATACAGATCTCAACAAACATTGTCCAAAGGATCCCTTCGGACTCCCTAGAATAGACTAGGTAGTTGATTCGACTGCTGGATGTTCTATGTTGTCCTTCCTAGATTGCTATTCTAAATACCATCAGATCAGCTTAGCAAAAGAAGATGAGGAAAAAAACTGCATTCATCACCCCGTTTGGAGCTTTCTGCTATACCTCCATACCGTTCGGCCTCAAGAACGCGGGAGCAACTTACCAGAGAGCTATTCAAACATGCTTAGCCGATCACTGGGGCAAGCGGGTGGAAGCTTATGTCGATGACGTGGTAATCAAAACAGAAAACTCAGAAAACTTCATCGAAGATTTGCAGCTGGTCTTCAATAGCCTGAGGCGATACCGGTGGAAGCTCAATCTAGAAAAATGTCTTTTTGGAGTACCTGCAGGGAAGTTACTCGGATTCAGTCAACCACCGAGGAATCGAAGCCAACCCAGAAAAATCGAGGCCATCATGAGAATGGAAGCGCCACGATCACAAAAGAAGGTACAGAGGCTTACTGGATGCATGGTAGCCCTAAGCAGGTTCATATCAAGGCTGGGTGAGAAAGGCATGCCATTCTACAAATTTCTCAAAAAGGTGGACGAGTTTCAGTGGACCACAGAGGCACAAGAAGCTCTAGAGGCACTGAAAAAGTTCCTGACCATGCCACCAGTACTCAAGCCACCACGCCGAGCCACGCCAAATCAGTCGGCAGAAGATCTGTTCTTATACATCTCCTGCACGACTCACGTGGTAAGCACCGCGTTAGTAGTCGAGCGAGTGGAAGAAGAACATACATATCCAGTACAGCATCCGGTCTACTTCATCAGTGAAGTTCTCGGACCCTCTAAAAAGAAGTATCCCCAAGTTCAGAAACTACTATACGCAGTACTTCTAACCGCTCGCAAGCTCCGTCACTACTTTGACGACCACAAGGTCATAGTAGTCACCGGGTTTCCAATAGGGGACATTCTTCACAACAAAGAAGCCATCGAAAGGATAGCCAAGTGGGTCTGCGAGCTGGGAGCTCATGACATGGAGTTCCGACCTTGCACAGCAATAAAAGACTCAAGCACTAGTCAACTTCGTATCAGAATGAACTGAACATCAGGTCCCAGACAACCCAGAGGCTACTGAAGTATGGCGAATGTACTTCGATGGCTCGTTGAAGCTACAAGGAGCGGGTACAGGGATCCTCTTCATTGCTCCTAAAGGTGAACGACTCAAATATGCGCTCCAACTATTATTCCCAGCATCAAATAATGCAGCGGAATATGAAGTACTGATCCACGGGTTGAACATCACCTTGTCATTAGGCGTTAAGAAGTTAATGGTATATGGAGATTCACTAGTGGTCATAAGCTAGATAAATAAAGACTGGGATTGCTCGACTGACTCTATGGGCAAGTACTATGCAGCCGTCCGAAAACTAGAAGACAAATTTGAAGGGTTAGAATTCCACCACGTGGAAAGAGACTGCAACGCAGTAGCAGACGCGTTGTCGAAGCTGGGATCCAGCCGGACCCAGGCCCCACCTGGGATCTTCGTCCAAGAAGTGTCACGCCCGAGTATTCTCACAGATCAGGCAGAAGAATGCAACACCTTGAGCCAACCGGAGTCGGACCCTAATGACTGGAGAAAACCTATCATTAGGTACATAAAGAATGAAGAAGAACCAGATGATAAGGCTACGGTAGAACGCATCGTAAGACAGTCGACCCACTACACCCTCATAGGGGGCGCACTATACAGAAGGGGTGCGACTGGAGTCCTCATGAAGTGCATTTCCCCAACTACTGGGAAGCAGCTATTGGATGAAATCCACGCCGGACAGTGCGGAATACACGCAGCATCCAGAACTCTGGTTGGGAAAATTTTTAGATCTGGTTTCTATTGGCTAACAGCGAAGAGTGATGCCACCGAGTTAGTCCAGAGGTGTGAAGCTTGTCAATTCTTGTCAAAACAACAACACTTACCTACGCAGCAGCTGCAGACCATCCCTATAACATGGCCATTTGCATGCTGGGGGCTGGACATGATCGGACCCTTCAAGAAGGCTCAAGGAGGCTATACTCACATACTAGTTGCCATTGACAAGTTCACCAAATGGATAGAGTACAAGCCTATTGCCTCTTTAACCTTAGCCAAGGCAGTGGAGTTCATACAAGACATAATATTCAGGTTTGGGATACCAAATAGCATCATAACTGACCTAGGATCCAACTTCACCAGCTCTGAATTCTTCAATTTCTGCGAACAATGGAGTATCCAGATCAAATATGCATCAGTAGCGCATCCAAGAGCCAATGGCCAGGTGGAAAGAGCTAATGGAATGATACTGTAAGCACTCAGGAAGAAAGTGTTTGACAAAAATGAAAAGCTTGCAGGAAAGTGGATCAGAGAGCTGCCATATGTGTTTTGGAGCTTAAGAACTCAACCTAGTCTAGCTCTACATGGAAATACTCCGTTCTTCATGGTCTATGGTTCAGAAGCAGTGCTACCCACCGACCTCATGTTCGGGGCACCGAGGTTGGTCTTTGAAAACATAGCTGAAGCAGAAGCTACCAGGCTAGAGGATATTGACATACTAGAGGAAGAGCGATTGAACACATTAATTTAGTCGACTAGATACCAACAGACCTTGAGGCGCTATTATGATAAAGTCGTACGACGTTGATCCTTTGCAGTAGGAAACTTGGTCCTTCGCCAAATTCTAACGGGGGAAGGACAACACAAGTTGTCACCACTATGGGAAGGGCCATTCATTGTATCAGAGGCCACTCGGCCAGGATCATACCGGCTTACTCGAATGGATGGTACAGAAGTGGGGAGCTCATGGAACATAGAGCATCTTAGAAAGTTTTACCCCTAGCAAGGCCTCAAAAGCTCTCGAAGCAACATTGTACTCTGTAATTGGAGACTCCATCATCAATAAAGCTTTCATTTTCAAAGGCATTCAAACTCTTGACTATCAGTTGACTTTGATTTGATTGGACTTGAAATCAACATGTTAACTCGGCTTAGGGTGACCACTATACCCTACTGACGGAGCAATCGGCTTAAGTCGGCGACAACTTAAGACAGTACAACATGCTCACGCTTACTCAGCTTAGGGTGGCCACTATACCCTACTGACGGTGCAATCGGCTTAAGTCGGCGATGACTTAAGACGGTGCAACATGCTCATGCTTACTCGACTTATGGTGACCACTATACCCTAATGACGAAGCAATCGGCTTGAGTCGGCGACGACTTAAGACGGTGCAACATGCTCACGCTTACTCGGCTTTGGGTGACCACTATACCCTACTGACGGAGCAATTGGCTTAAGTCGACAATGACTTAAGACGGTGCAACATGCTTACGCTTACTCGACTTAGGGTGACCACTATACCCTACTGACGGAGCAATCGGCTTAAGTCGGCGACGACTTAAGACGGTGCAACATGCTCACGCTTACTTGACTTAGGGTGACCACTATACCCTATTAACAGAGTAATCGGTTTAAGTCGGCGACGACTTAATTCAGTGCAACATGCTCACGTTAACTTGGCTTAGGGTGACCACTGTACCCTATTAACGAAACCATCGGCTTAAGTCGGCAATGACTTAAATCGGTACGGTATGTTCACATCCACTTATCTCAGGGCGACCACTATGCCTTACCGGCCAAGCGATTGGTTGAAATCGGAAAACGCCCTGAAACCAGCATAACACCTTTATTTTTACAACTGTTTAGGGTGACTACTATACTCTAACAGCAAACCAATTAGCACTCCAGGAATAAAAAGAACATTTTACTTGTTGGCATCAGGGGCACTTTCTGGCATCAAGTTCACAAATATTCAAGTTCTAACATAACCATTACAACCACATAGAATTCATATTACATTGAATGTTGTGCAGGACATCACTGCATCGAAACATCTTTGTTAGCAGTGTCATTCACAGGAGCGACAGAAGAGGAAGGATGACTCAAAGCATCGGGTGCAGCCTTGACATCGGCAACGATGTCGTCAGGCACCACTACGCCGGGCCTCCTCATCAAGATCCGCCTAGCGCGAATGGCTTTGTCCATAGCCTTGTCGCGCTGAGCCTTTAGAACAGCGTAGTTGTCCTCTAAAGCTTTGACAGCTAGTCGAGTGGCTTCTAGCTCCTGAGCAACAAGTTTCTTTGAAGCACGAAGATCTTTAATGGTTAAATCCTTGGATGATAACAGCTGTACAAGCCACTGAACTCCATCTTGGGATACTCGCAGCTCGTGACGATGATGGTCCAGGTCCGACATAGTGAAGCGGTGGCTCCTTTCCAAAATAGTCAAGGAGTTGCTAGCGTCACGGTATAACCTGTCTAGATTATCACGAGAAGCTGCAAGTGCTCGTTTCTCCTCCTGCGAACAAGAAGCAACATTCAGCACCCAATCAACAATAAGCGTGGCAAAGTCAACCAAGGGAGTTTACCTCATGTGCCGTCTTTTCAGAGTCAAGTTGAGAATTGAGGGAGGAATTCAAAGAACGCGCGTCATCCAAAGAAGCAGAGGTTTGGGCCAAGTTGACTTGACTCCGAGAATACTTCTCCTTGAGGTTGGAGCATTGTTGGTCAACTCAATCTGACTTCATGAATACTTTTCCTCAAGATCGGAGCACCGCTGGGCCATGTCCGACAATGCAGCTGAAAGGGAATGCATGACTAAGAACAAGTTGATCAATAAAAACAACTAAGGAAGTTGTGAGGGCACTAACCAGCATTCGATGTCTTCAAGTCAGCGATCTGTTTCTGAAGCAGCAATGGGTTCCACTGCATTAGAGACAGAGCTTCTTCTGGGACAGTGGCACCGCACGACCTCAGCTGGGCAGACATTCCATCAACTAAAGCTTATGATCGAAGACATATAAGCAGAAGAAAGATAATTTACTAATATGAATAATAAAAGGCAAGAAGTTGACTCACCTGAAGATTGGAGAGGAATAATGGCAGACCCAAGGCAGGAGGAGATATGTCATGGCTTGATGGGGAAAGATCAGCAGGAACAATTTAAAGGGCATTGTCAGGGGTGATCTCAGCCCCACCAGCATACAGTAGGCTTCTCGCATCTAGCTCGCCGACCTCTAAGGCGCCTTGTTCGTTCAAAACTGGGGAAGCATGCGCCGCCGTCGCCCCATCAGACCGAAGTGGGGATGACCCAACGTGGACGTCCATGGAGGTATGGGAGGAAGAGCCCACCTGAACACCCTTGGGGGCTGGGTTGCAGCTTGCGCTACCAACTAGAGCCGGATCACTACCGGCAACACCCTCGGGGGCTAGGTAACTGCCAGCACCACCCTCGGGGGCTGGGTCTTCCGCAGTAGCCACCTCTAAGGCTGAGGGCTCCTCTGTCACCTCCATGGGAGTCGGGTGACTCGAACCAACATCTTGGCATTGAAGGCTGCCCTCCAAAGTCAATGATGCGGGAGACACCACTCGGGTTACCTCCTGCCTAGCGAAGTCAAGCAAGGAAAGCCCACCGTCCGAGACCTCTGAACAGACAGCCGGGATATCATCGGCAGTGGGCTCTGATAGCATATCTTCGGGGACGACTTCCTCAAGTGCTTGATCAAAATCTGATATTGACAGTCCTTGGAGACTAACAAGAGCCGATAGAGCTGGAGTAGGGATGTCGCTACTTCCCTCACTTCCTCTATAATGCCGGTTGTTCTTACGGATCAGCGGGACTTCTTCTTCCTCCTCTTCATCATCATCAAGCATGCATCCAATAGCCCATGCACCCTTGGCGTCAACCTCTAGAACAACTTCTGTCGGGACATCATTAGGAACCAGAGCAGAAGGACCTGCGCCCTGATCCAAGCATGACAGCCGCCGAAGCCGCCTCTTCTTCCTTTTTTCCACAACAGGTGCAGTTGGTCGACTCACTTAGCGTGGACGCTTTGGGCGAGCGCCTTCGGGTTTCTGGGCCTTCGCCACTTCACCAAGTTCTCGCCCATCTATGATAGCCATTGGCTCGGCATGGGTTGAGTCAGACGATTCCCCAGCCAGCAAACTAAGCATAGCATTTATCTCCGCGTTGTCAGTACTAGCCGGCATCTCAAAGTGAGTCTGCCTCTCATCCTCAGGAAGGCTCCGAAGTGGGGTAATCAGAGCCTCAATATCCTCAAAAGAGGGTCACACTCTAAGACCCAGGCTATCATCGCGAGCAGGAGGATTAGACATTAACTCTGAAAATGACCTAGGTGGTGGCAGGTTCCAGGCAGAATAGGCAACAGGAGCACCAGCATTTGACACTTTGCCCCTCAAGATCATATCCAATCGTCTTACCAGATCTTCAATGGGGATTCTCTTGTTTGTAACCCGGGTAGAGTCATTGATGCCAATGTACAGATAAGTTGGGTACTCCCTATCCTACAAAGGCTGGATATTCTTGAAGACGAAATCAGTGACCACAGCCTCAGCAGTCAGACCTCTGTCTTTCAACAAGTAGACCTCATCAAGCAGTACTTTTGCCTCCATTATCTCTGAAGGGATCGGAGATTCTACCCAGCTTGGAGTGCGGACATCTGGCTGCCTCCCTAACCAAGGGGGTAGGGACTTGCAGTGGTTCTCCATAATGAACCACTCGAGGCACCACCCCTTGATGCTATCCTTGAGGGGGATGTCGAGGTACTCTGTTTTCCTCCCGCGACGCAGCTCCAGACTTGCGCTGCCAACGAGCTAGTGCTGTCCCCCAGCCATCTCGGGCCAACAATGATACAGATACTTCTAGAGGCCGAAATGGGGGAGAATCCTGAGATAGGCCTCACACAGATGTACAAAAATGGAAATTTGCAAGATAGAATTAGGGTTCAAGTGGGTCAAGTTCAAATCGTAGAAGTCAAGGAGGCCACAGAAGAAGGGAGAAACGGGAAGAGCAAGGCCGCGGATAAGAAAAGGAACATAGACGATGGACTCATGGGTGTCCTCCATCGGAACAGTGACCCCGCGGCAAATCCGCCAAGAGCAGAGCTCTTTTGGAAGTAAAACCCCAACATCGACAAGGTGAAGAAGATCAGATTCTGAAATAACAGACATGTGGTTACCCGCGAATGGCAACGGATTGTTGGGGTCGATGGGCGGGATGATTGCCACGACGGAGCTCTGCCTCTTCCGTTTCGGCGCCATCGCAATCTCGCAGGCGGAACGAACAGGAGCGGAATCCCAGGGAAGTAGAGGAGTGGTTCGAAGCAGAAATGTGAAGTTAAGGCTCAGAAATCAAAAGCGCACGTCGGCACGAGCATAAATGGGGTTTTCGCGGGTCAGACGCTATTTCTAAAAGTGCCAAGTCATCACTAGGGAAAGCAAAACTTCAGACATGACTTGGCGGTTATTTCTAAAACGTCGACAGTGTCAAGCACCACTCGGCGGTTACCTCTAAAACGCCGACGGAGTCAGGCATGACTCGGCGGTTACCTCTAAAACGTCGGTGTCATCAGCTATCGCCCGACGGTTATTTCTAAAACGCCAGCAGTATCGAGCACGACTCGGCGTTACCTCTAAAACTCCAGGATCATCAGCTATCACTCGGCGGTTACCTCTAAAAACGCTGGCAACGTTAGACGCATGGATGAACTGCCAAGTGTGCATGCAGAAAAAGCAGCAAGAACACAACATTCACTGGAAGTACCGGAATTTCTTCATTCATATTAAAAAGGGGGGTTACACAAACTCAAAGGCTGACTCATCATGACCAGCCTTTTCTACCCCTACCTTCTACTACATTATATTACCCTGCTACACTACTTACACTATGTTATACTACTAACTACTACTACATTATTCTAATACTACTACTAATTACCTATACTAATATTTAAGCTAGTGGCGCTTTACCACTAACCCTGCTGTTGCTGCCGCCCTTGCCGTCGTCACCCTTGCCGTCGCCGCTGCCTCCACTGCCGCCCTTACCGCCGTTGTCGACGCCACCTCCGCCGCTGTCGTCACCACTGTCGTCGCCTTCATCGTCACCGTCACCGTTGCTCCCTTCCTCAAACGAGTCAGAGGAGTTCTCCTCGTCCGAGGAGACCTCCGACTTGCCTTCGAGCCCGGCGCGCTCGATGGACCGGATGTACGTCCACACCTCGGCAGCTATCCCCTGGGAGTCGTCCGAGTCATCGGACGACGCTGGAGGGGAAGCGTACTTCAGGGACCCCTCAGACTCGGAGGAAACCACCTTCTCCGAGTACTCGGAGTCACCAAAGTCCTCCGAGGGAGGACTCGGCTCGCGTTTCCGCTTGTCGCCGGAGCGACGTGGCAAACACCGCCCCTTATTATCCTTGCCCATGGTTAGATGGAAGAGAAGAGGAAGTTGGAAGAGAAGCAGCAGATGATCGAATGATGTGTGAAGAAAACAACGGTGAAAGCACGCTATTTATAGGGGCTGGAGGCGACTGTTCATTTCCTACCATGCTCACTGAACAGTCGCAAGTATTCAATAAGCAATTCAAACCGCCTGAAAGCAAGTCAGGCAGCAGACGCCGCTTCACGATGCACGACACCATTTGGACAAAGGTCAACTGCTCGGGCGATATGATTACACCTCACGGTCACATCAAGTTACTACTCTAGGATAGTGTGCTAAACGCTCTGCGTACCAAGACGTCCCTTGGTCACACCCATTGGGGGGGATGACCAGGAATTTTCAATAGATTTTCTGAACAAGTCACATCCATACAGTATATGCAATGAATGTATTGAGACAGAGGGAGAGATCAATAGATATCAAAGGAAATCCAAATATAGCTACTGAAGTGCAAGTCTAGTCAGCAGAAGCATTGAAGCACAGAGCGAAGTGAAGACCAGCAAAGAGCCATCTACCAGACGTCCAATCTGTCACCGATCAAATAAATTTCAAACCTAACAAGGAGTAGGCAGATGATATTGTTTGAATTCGCGGAAACATGAGATGAAGACAAAATGCTGATTTCTAAAGCACAAGATGAAGATCTTTGAGTGGATTATTTTCAAAAATCCACTCAAAGCTCAGGGGCTACACAATTAGGTGCACCTCTGGTGCGCCCAATAGATTTTTAATCCCAAGAGAAAGAATGTTGATCTCTAAAGCACGAAGTGAAAGCTTTCGAATGGTTTGTTTTCAAAAAACCTACTCATGTTCCAGATGCTGATTTCTAAAGCACGAAGTGAAAGCCTTCGAGTGGTTTGTTTTCAAAAAACCTACTCAAAGTTCCATATGCTAATTTTTAAAGCATGGCACGATGACAAGACACTGATGAATGAGGGCTTCTGAGAAGACTATTTTTACTGAAATCACTTAAAGTTCAGGAGTAAATGCTCAGTAGGTGCACCTCCGGTGCACCCATCGCCAGAATGGAAGTCAAGCCACAGATTTGCAAGTTGGACCTAGAATCTTTGGGCTGATTATTACAAAATCAACTCAAAGATTGGGGGCTTGTGGGGGGCAGATATCAGATATCCCCCGGGTCCACTAGAAGGCAAGAGGGCCTTGCGAAAGGCTTTGGGCCTATTATCTCGCAAGGTCACCCCTTCGTGGGCTAGGGGAGAACCTAATGGAAAGGGCTGACGCGACGAAGAAACAGACTCGGGCCCAAGCAGCTCATTGGATTTAAGTCTATCCACAGCGCCGATCCGATTTTCTCGCGCAGCATCCTTGGACGTCGGAACCAAATGAGGATAAGTCGGCAAGATTATAGGAAGATAAGTTTAGTCGGTTCGCTATTACTTATGTATACATTGTTATCATACACGCATGTAGTGCCCCATGGTCGAATATATAAGGTATAGGGGTACCCCTTCATTCCCATGTCACTCATCGACCATCTACTCAGCTCATTAGCTTTCTCCACACTGGATACCTCCCTTGTAACCCACCATATAAAGATCCACACCAGGAAGTAGGATGTTAATGTTATCTTTTGTCAAAACTCTGATTTATGTAATAACTCAAATACTTTAATTTGTGGTTTCGTGTTTTATTGCATTTCGCTGTGTCTCATCTTCGAGTGAGCTAATGGTACTCGATCTTTGATAAGTGGCTTTATTGGACTAGATCCGAGGAATTGACAGTTTATTCCGATTTAAGTGCGTTGTTGCCTTCAAGGCATGATTTGGGCATTTAAGCTGGAATAATCTGGACGGTTCCGCCACACGTTATTTCCACTAGCGGGTTTTTAAGAAAACCATCAGTGAAAAATAGCATTTCAACTGGCAGCACCGAAAAATACCAATGAAAATACCTCTAGTACTGCCACTATAGAGCTTCTGTGTATTAGTGGTAGCACTGTGGCTCTGCCCTCGCGCTGGTCGCGCACCACCAGCTCCGTGCTTCCGCACGATGCCCAGTTGCCCACGCCACCCATGCGCCCACGCTGCACTCGCACTCCTCCGGCGTCACGCGCGCACACCTCCCATACCGCCCAGGCGTGATTGCTTCCCGTGCAATGCCCTCTATGTCTCTGATACATGTGCGCTGAGGTGTTCTGAGTGTATCAACCCTATGCTTTAACCATTGGTTTAGCTAGGAATTTTTTATGAGGTATACCATAAGAAATTTTTCATAAGTAAATTTAGTACAATCCATAATAATTTAGTATACGATTGAGAATATAAAGATAAAAGTAATATATGAAACTATCCGTAAGTGCATACATGAGAATGCAAATAAAATATATATCAATTTCTTTTTTTTGTCTCATTGGACTGGTGGTCGAAGGTGGCTTAGGGTATGTTATGGCCCACCCAGACCACCCACTGGGTTTAACTACATGGGCCATGCTGCCCAGTCCATAACCTAGGTGGCTGGGGGCCCAAATACACCCCCTGCTGTTTCAACGCTTAGTTGATATCGTCTTACTTTACCAAGAGTTGGGTCACTAATAACGTGTGCACACCCAACTCCAACTCCAGGGATTTGATTCCCCATCGGCCATGCCTCCGGGGGTCGCTAGCTAGAGGATGGTGAGTGGATGGATCAAGGAAACAAGTCGTCGTCTCGCCATCATCCAAGTGGTCTACGAACGTACGTACGTAAATACCAACGCATGCACACACGTATCGCGGTGCATATATAGCTCGATGCAAGCTTCATCATATGGGTGCGTGCATAATTGGATTTAGGTAGTGCGAACGTGGTGGTCCTTTCGTATATCGACGTGCATGCATGCCAGAGACGACTGATCGTGCATCCGTTGGGATCGCGGACGACTGTATACACTGCTGCTAGGCCTAGGCCCCGATCGATCCAGGCATAGTTTGGGCTTTGGCGGCATCCGATCGATGTAGCCACTAGCCAGGCCATGCCAGCAATAATGCACCTGCTTGCTGCTGAGTGATGCTCGGCCTGTCCCTTCCCCGACCGATCTACGCTCATTTCATTGCATTTGTTGATATGGTACACACACTTGTACAGCGTCGTCATCTAGGCCGTTGCACTATATTTATTTCTTGTATATATATATGATATTCCATGGCCTCCAATAATATATATGACACTTTGCCTGGCGCCGTTGTATTTTTTTGCATGGGTTGTAGCTTGTTGCTGATGAGGCGAGAAGGAAAAGGCCAGAGTATGGAAAAGCAATGCAAAACCCATGCAGGAATACAACAACCCATATGCATGCAACAACATGCAGAATACAACCCAATGCGCAAGCAGGTATACAACCCTCCAATAGCATGCTTTGAAGTTCGGAAAGAGATAGCGTTGGTTTCACCAAAAGTGGCGGACGGTCTGGCCCTACGGTCCGCGGCCCCATGATCAGATTAACTCGGACGATTATTTTTATCTCGTGTATGGTTATCCATCTAATTATGTAGAGTTTATTAGCTATCGTTTAGGAACGGGTCCAGACTTCCTCCTATATATATGAAGGGGTACGACCGATTGAGAAATCCCGAACATATTTCAATCGAACCAATTACTTTCTTTATCATTCCTGCCCTAAGAGTAGATGTAGCGTAGTTCTAGTTATCACCTTCCGCATATCCACCTCCACCCTTATTCAACTCTACGTCGTCTAGATCCGTCTTGGGTGGCTTGCCGACCCCAAGACGACCCTAGGATCTTACCCCTCCCGGGGGACAAGATCTAGTTGTCTATCCAAGGCCTCTTCCTCGAATTGATCTCTTAATTTCTAGGCGACTCCACGTCCTCTGGGGAAGCCCCGGGTGACCAGTCGACCCAGGGCGCCCTAAGATATCTTCCCCCAGGGGGCGAGATCTAGGTTCCAGCGAGGAGGAGGAAGACGACCTTGCGCCATCGTGGACTGTCCGGCCCTGTGCGTGGACCGTTCGATGCGACACAGGGAAGGCATCGCTCCTGCGACCAGGTCGCGGACCGTCCGGCCCAGAGCCACGGACCGTCCGCACTGCCTCAGAGGGCACCGCCAGGCGGTATACCCCTAGTAATTGGCGCTGCTCAGATCGACTCCAACACACTTTTTGGCGACTCCGCTGGGGAGCAAGGTTGTAGATCCATAAAATCAGGTTTATATGGCCGATTCTAAAGATCTCAATAGTGCTTCCACAAACAGCAACACAAGGCTAACTAATATGTCAGTCGCTGAGCATAAAATATTAGAAGATGATAGACAAGGAGGTTCAGCGACAACAAGGTCAGGTGCTTAAGGTGGCCGAGAAGTGGTTCCTCTCGCACTTTAGGGTAGATTGCCACCAAAGGGCCATTCGAGATAGGGAAATAAACATTGATTACATGCCAGTCATGCTACAACAGCTCCCCATGATAGGTGATGCCAGGTCAGCCGATGATATTCCATATATTAAAATTTCTTTTGATAATTGGATTAAAAGTATCATAGAGGATATAGAGAAGATGGCGCATGCATTTGAAAAAACTCATATGCCTAATTTTTATCACATAAATTAGGCACTGAAACAATTGCGCCAAACACATTGACAACAAATGTGTTTCCCCATCCATATTCTGGTATACCGATAGACTCATATCTAGGACGACCGTCACCACCATCTTCGCTAAATGGTAGGTCAACTCTGAGCATGGCCGGACCGTCCGTTAACAATCTTGAACTGTCTGGCCCTCCGTCAGGCCGTCCGGCACCCTATGCTGGACAGTCCGGAGTCACACAGAGACCACCACAAGGGTTGCATGCGTTGCCCGACGCGGCCGGACAGTCCGAGAATGGTATCGGACCGTCTGGTCCACTCACAGATCGTTCGACTGCACAAGTCGGACCGTCCGGAGCACCTAAAATCACCTGTGATCCTCCTAGTGCGGAAGACCGGTATAAAGATAGCCGACCACCCAATCCCTAAGAGTCGAAGAAGTCACCTGTCGCTGAGCTTGTTTGGCCCGCTAATGCCAAATCTTCTGTTTGCTCTCACCCGCACTCGACACAAAAAGAGAAAGTTAAGTTCACATTTAATATTTCTAAGTATGATAAAATATTTGATGAGTTACTTAAGCATGGTAATATTAAATTGTCACATATAATTCCTCCGCTTGAAAAATTAAAAGGGCGTATATATTATAAATGGCATGGCTCCTTTCTTCATAACACCAATGGTTGTGATGTCTTCCGTCGGCAAATACAATCGGCTATAAACGAAGGCCGGTTGAGATTTCAAAAGGAGGTGAAGATTGACTGACCACCTGTCCTTGTCACCACATTAGAGCCGACAAGCAAAAAAGTCATAGTTCGGCCATGTGCGACCGATAAAAGCAAAGATAAAAATATCGTCATTGGTGATACACGTATGCCAAATATATCACGCAGAGTGGTTACTCAGAAGGCTCCAGACAAATGAAGACCGGAGGCACGAGGGGGCAAGCACGATCAGATACCCGGTCACAGTCACCTGTCCTGCATACGTCAAACGGTTCGCAAATGACTAGAAGCAGCAGCAACCTCAGTCCGTCAGACCACAACGTTCCAAAACAAGTATTAGAAAGCGAAACAATTCCAAGACGTCTGGCCGACTCAGCAGAGTTGGCCCTACTTTTGATCAGCTGCTTGCTAAATATATGAAGAAGGTCGTTCCACACAACCGGCCAATAAAACAAACAAAAATCAAAAGGGCGATCTGTTCGAAAGCAAAAGCCAACTAAACCAACCCAAAAGGTAGCACAACCAAGATCGCCTAGTCATCCTCCTCTAGGGATGGCATGGTGCTTCTCGGTCTATCCATCGCCGATGTGTTGTCCTACTCATGTGTGGGGTGGTACGGCGATGAATCCGTATTACTGGCCCAATCCATTTGCTTATTTAGGCTAGGGGGCACCACAAGTTCTTGCCTATTGACATGTTGATCAGGAAGTCATGGCCGAAGAGGATGTAATCCGAAATGGCCTCTGTGCATCAACGTTCTATCAAGTATTTATATTATCTGATCGCAAGAGCTGATGACTTGCATCGAGCTGAGTCCTTACTTCGGGAACAAAATAACTCATGAGGTCAATTGTTACTAAAGTTTTCGTTGGTGCTTTTGGTTCGCCAAGCTCCACCAAAAGGCAGGGGCATGTGTTGAGCACCAAAAGTGGCGGACGGTCTGGCCCTAGGGGGCCCGGACGGTCCGCGGCCCCGCGATTAGATTAACTCAGGTGATTATCCTTATCTCGTGTGTGGTTATCCATCTAATCACGTGGGGTTTGTTAGCTATCGCTTAGGAACGGGTCCAGACCTCTCCCTATATATATGAAGGGGTACGACCGATTGAGAAGCCCCGAACATATTCCAATCGAACCAATTACTTTCTTTATCATTTCTGCCATAGGAGTAGATGTAGGGTAGTTCTAGTTATAGCCTTTCACATATCCACCTCCATCCCTATTCGACTCTACGTCGTCTAGATCCGTCTTGGTTGCCCTGCCGACCCCAAGATGACCCTAGGATCTTACCCCTCCCGAGGGGCAAGATCTAGTTGTCCATCCAAGGCCTCTTCCTAGAATTGATCTGTTAATTCCTAGGCGACTCCATGTCGTCTGGGGAAGCCTCGGGTGACCTATCGACCCAGGGCGCCCTAAGATCTCTTCCCCTAGTGGCAAGATCTAGGTTCCAGCAAAGAGGAGGAAGACGGCCCTGCGCCATTGCGGATCGTCCGGCCATGTGCACAGACCGTTCGATGCGACGTAGGGAAGGCGTCGCTCCTACGTCCAGGTCGTGGACCATCCAGCCCAGAGCCATGGACCGTCCGCACCGCCGCAGAGGGCAACGCCAGGCGGTACACCCCTAGTAATTGGCACTGTCTAGATCGGCGCCAAGAGGTTCCATTGCTAGGCCGATGGGCCCTGTATATGAAGATATTTGTTGACAAGATGACATGCTGTACTTCACAACTCGATCAAGGGAGTTACAGACCATTATTCTTTTCTTTTTTGGGGGGTAAAAACAACTATATATATATATAGGTAATCATTTGGTAAATATTGCAGTTCAATAAGCAGTATGATCATATCGTTCACTACACTAAACACATAAATAACTAAAACCTTTAGTTTGTGCCTACCTAGACATGAATACAGAGCGTTTGCTGCAACCATCTTGAGAAAAAGAATATTCAATTTTTAATTTGTGCAAGTCCCTGTTAATAAGCCTATTCTCGGTAGTAGTTTCACGAGAATTTCATACATTAATTAGAGGTGTTATACTACGGGGTTGAAAACCATTTTCGGCGGTCAGAAACCGACGAAAATAAAGACTACACTGTCGAAAATAAGTTATTTTCAGTAGTTTTCAGCCGCCAAAAAGTATTAGCCTAAAATAACCCTTTATTTTCGGCAGCCGGAGTTAGACCGCCGAAAATAACTAATTACATCAGATTTTTAGATGACATACTGTCACACCCGGGTTTTAGGGGCACAAAGACCCGGGCGCGAACATCACGAGGTGTGCTGGAACCTAAGTCTCACACATACGATGAATCATGGCACAGGATCGAATGTCACATCTTTACTACATAACAGGAGTTCTTACAAAATAAATAATTACATTATAAGAAGACAACGGTCCAGCAACCCAAAGTTGACTGGGAGACGACAGCCTAGACCACTCACGAACTCATCACAGCATCCTCCATGCGCCTCATCCTGTGGTACCTGTTCTTGACCTGTGGGGGGTGAGACAGCAAGAGTGAGCTCACATACGTTCATCGCTCAACAAGTTGTGGGGAATAATGTGCATGAACTCGCCAAAGGTGGGAGCTCATGAAGTGTAAGGCTTACCAAAGAGGATGGTTGTAGCTGAGCATTGCTTTTAAAGTTGGTCAAAATTTTATTAGCAATTACTAAGTATAAGTAAATACCAACCCAATTAAATAGTAGAACAAAAGTAACATCATCACCTGCGATGCAATGCATATGACATATTGAATTTAGTTCCATAAATTAATCATGTGAGTGTCCGAGTTGCTCATGACCGTGAGCACGGCTAGTATACCAGTTTTACACTCTGCAGAGGTTGCGCATCTTTACCCACAAGTCATGTTACCCATCTGCCAAGAGACGACCAATCTCATACACCTCTACCAAGGAGGCGAGGCAGGGTAACACTACGAGGCCTTTACAAAGTTCCACTAGCTTCAGAAAACCCGCTACAGTTTGTAGGAAGCTCCAATGCAGGAATCCCTCGCATGACCGCCATCGCAGCAAAATCATCCCAAGGGCCTCCCAACACTGACCACTCCCCTACTGCCCTTGCCCCTTTCGGGTAAGGTAGTCATCCACTAGCTTTCCTAATTAATCAGCCAAGGGCGTCCCATTAAACCCTTGTAGTAGCACTATTTTCCCGGGTGGTTCTCCATGTTCCAATTAATATAATGATCTTATCATGAACAGTAAATAACAACTGATAATAAAATATAATCATGAATAATATGTATCTCTATACCCAAAACGACATAAAGCAATAGCAGGTACTACCCAAGAATTAAGTGGTGAACAAGGTATAAAGATAGTCAAACTAGGATAACCTATTGGGTCCCATCAAAATTAACCTATGCAGATCATTATGATTAATCAGAACATGACTGGGTAAAAAGAAGTGATCAAGGGCACAACTTGCCTGGGACTTGAGATTCCAGGTACCAGGATGATTCTTCAGATCCTCATGACCAAAAACCACATAAAGCAATAGCAGGTACTAGTTCAATTATGCACTTTTATATTTGCTTTGGTTTGTGTTGGCATCAATCACCAAAAAGGGGGAGATTGAAAGGGAATTAGGCTTACACCTAGTCCCTAATTAATTTTGGTGGTTGAATTGCCCAACACAAATAATTGGACTAACTAGTTTGCTCTAGTGTATAAGTTATACAGGTGCCAAAGGTTCACACCTAGCCAATAAAAAGACCAAGTATTGGGTTCAACAAAAGAGCAAAGGGACAACCGAAGGCACCTCTGGTCTGGCGCACCGGACTGTCCGGTGTGCCACCGGACATGTCCGGTGCACCAGAGGACTCCAGCGCAAACTCGTCGCCTTCGGGAAAATCCAGAGGCAACTCCACTATAATTCACCAGACTGTCCGGTGTACACCGGACAGTGTCCGGTGCTCCAAGGAAGAGCGGCCTCAGGAACTCGCCAGCTTCGGGAAACTGCAACGGCTGCTCCGCTATAATTCACCGGACATGTCCGATGTACACCGGACTGTCCGGTGTAACTGCGGGGCAACGACTACTTCGCGCCAACGGTCACCTACAACAGCAATTAATGCGCGCCAGAGCGCGCAGAAGTCAGGCACGCGCGTAGTGGCGCACCGGACACTCTACAGTACATGTCCGGTGCGCCACCGGACATCCAGGCGGGCCCAGAAGTCAGAGCTCCAATGGTCAGAACCCAACGGCTTTGGTGACGTGGCTGGCGCACCGGACATGTCCGGTGTGCACCGGACTGTCCGGTGCACCATGCGACAGACAGCCCCACCAAACGGCTAGTTTGGTGGTTGGGGCTATAAATACCCCCAACCACCCCACATTCAAGTCATCCAAGTTTTCCACTTCTCAACCACTTACAAGAGCTAGGCATTCAATTCTAGACACACTCAAGTGATCAAATCCTCTCCAATTCCACACAAGGCTTTAGTGATTAGCGAGAGAGATTTGCCGTGTTCTTTTGAGTTCTTGCGCTTGGATTGCTTCTTTCTTTCTCAATTGTTCTTGTGATCAAAACTCATTTGTAACTGAGGCAAGAGACACCAATTGTGTGGTGGTCCTTGCGGGGAAGTTTTATTCCCGGGTTGATTTGAGAAGAGAAGCTCACTCGGTCCGAGGGACCGTTTGAGAGAGGGAATGGGTTGAAAAAGACCCGGCCTTTGTGGCCTCCTCAACGGGGAGTAGGTTTGCGAGAACCGAACCTCGGTAAAACAAATCCGCGTGTCACACTCTTCATTTGCTTGCGATTTGTTTTGCGCCCTCTCTCTCGGACTCATTATTATTTCTAACGCTAACCCGTCTCATAGTTGTGTTTATATTTGTAAATTTCAGTTTCGCCCTATTCACCCCCCTCTAGGCGACTTTCAATAATAATCAATTTTCAGATTAAATCTAGATTTATACCAAATTAGTGGACCGTGGCCAATAAATTAGAAGAGGGGAGGGCGTAAACTGTAAATTCGAGGGACCCCAGTACAAGAGCTTTCCTATGGCTAGGATGGCGGGTTGATTCCAGCAAAGGCCAGGGGTTCTTTTGAAAGACGGCCAGGCCGAAGGGGTACGGGCCATCCTGGACTGTTGGATCAGATTTGGACGCATGAGATTAAATCAAGTCCTTCTGAACCGGTACTGGCCCACAGCCATAAGATCCTAATCCTACGGTCACGATTTTTATGAAATGAGATCCAACAGGATTTGTCTGTTCACAGATTAGTAGCCCAGATCGGATTTCCTAGCCTCCATCTACCACATCTATCTTTGGCCCCACGATCGAGATCCCACGGTCAAGAACGACCCACCCTTCATCACAGATCTGATGGCGCGAGGAGCCTTTCTTCCTCCCCACACAGGCTCGGTGGCGGCGTAGAGGCTCCAAACGGTGGCGCCATGGCGAAGCTAATCTCCGGCGAGAAATTCACAGCTCACCGACACTCTATCATACACGAAATCTGATGCTACACGATGAGAGGAATAGCGTGAGGCTAGGGGAGAAGGTCTTACCGAAAGAGAAGGCGAGAACGAGGACGAGCACATTGCAGAGCTAATCGTTGGCACCGTCGTCCCTCTTGTGAGAAATTCATAGCCACCAGACAGTCGCATGCTTGGTGACCCACGCCAGAAAGTTCCCCGACCCCACGAGCAGACCCTCATCGATCATACTTCAAAGTCTGGGTGGCAGAGACCGGAGCCAAGCGTAAAGGCAACGACGACGGCGGCTTCGCCCTCTAACAGCTCCTATCGGCTCCGTAGCGATTTCTCTCGACTGCATGAGATTAGTTGGCCAAGGGAATAAGGGGTTGCAGACTAGGCTGGGTTTTATACTACAGAGGCATTGCACAGTTGAAGATCCAAGCTAGTTTTGTGGAACGGATCCTAACAAACACCCAGCTGTTACGTGATATATTCCGTGAATAAGTTCGTTACAGTGACGATGCTAACTATGCGGGCCCATTATAGCACCTAGGATGCGTGCATGGCCATGGATAGTCCAAGGAAACGACGAGTAGAAGGATTCCTGGTGGCTGGTGATCGCAGCGTCCCTATTTGACTCCGTCGTGAGGTAGATGCCGACCGACAGCACGGTCCCATGTGCGGAGACTCAAGTACGTGAGTTAGCTATGGCTGTATTTGTATATATATATATAAAAATGGGGAAGAGGTAGGCTCCATGTGGTGGTGGAAATGGGCCACGGAGATGTCAAGCACCAGGCGACGTAAGTTCCTTTTTCTTTTGTTTTCAATTCTATTTTCTCATTGCAAATTCCTATTTCAAATTCTCAAATTTGAGTTTGGAATTCTTTATTCAAATTAGTATGCGCAACACGAAACCCCAGCATGGTGGTAAAAATGTTTTATTTTATTTTAATATATAATTAACCACATGCTCCAGAACATAATTCACATACACCTATCTTATTTTAATAGTACACTCTTTTGGAATTCTAAAATTCACAATTCCTTTCCTATCTCCATGGATTATTTTAATACAAATATTTTTGAATATTACTTTAATTATATAGTTATAAAGGAAAAATAGTTTTAAAGTCTTTCTTCTATTTGTTGCTCTAAGTTTTAGTTGTAAGTTTTGGATCTAAAATCTGAATACCAATCCCTTATTGCTATTTATTATCCCCAAAACGTTTTTACACAAATTTATATATTTATTTATTATCATACCAATTTTAGGGCTTTACACATACCACCATATTTATTATAAAATGAATAGAAGTAGTTTCATCTCCTTGAAACCATATCAACTCGTTTTCAAGACATTTGTTTCATTTGCAATCATTTCTATTGGTCATTTAGATGCAACATTTCATTGCTATGGTGTCACACCCGAATTTAAGGGTAAACCCGAGCGCGTCTCAAATGTGTGATAGGATCAAGTCTCACACATATGATGACTCATGGTACAGAAATCAATGCACATATTTATTATATAATAAAAGTTCTATACAAAATAACTAAATAAAATATAACATTTAGCGACAACGATCGTCCACCATCATAGTTGTCTAGGAGATGACGACCTAGATCTCTCTGAACTCATCGTAGCATCCTTCATGCTCCTCATCTTGGCGGTACCTGTTCTTGACCTAGTGTGAATATAATAAGAATGAGCTCTCATACGATCATCGCTCAGCAAGTGTGAGGAATAATGTGCATGAGCTCACTTACGGTGGGGCTCATGTGTAGTGTAGGGCTTACCAAAGAAAATGATTAATGTTGAGCATTGCTTTTAAAGAAGTTGGTCAAAAAATTTATTAGCAATTACTAAGTATAGTGTATACCAACTCAATTAAATAACTGATCACAATTAATTATAAATGCTACAATGCAATGCAAATGACAGGTTAAGTTTAATTCCATAAATTACGCATGTGAGGGTTCAAGCCGCTCATAACCGTGAGCACGACTGAGATATCAGTTTTACAATCTACAGAGGTGGCATATCTTTACCCACAAGTCTCATAAAAGTTCAGAGAACTTAGCACCCAACCACTCATATGCCAGCCAAGCATAATACCACACTACCAAGGTGAGGTTGCATAGGGATGCTACGAGGCCTTTACAAAGTTCCACTAGCATGAGGAAACCTTCTTTCAGGACGAAGGAAGCATAGGCCTTTTTCCACGGTTTGTAACCCCATCGCAGTAATTACAACCAGCACTAGACTCTACAGCGATGCCTAGCCTCTTGCCCCTTTTAGGAAAGGATTATCTCACACTAGCTTTCCTAATTAATTGGCCCAGACCGGAGCCATATAGTTCTTGTGGTTGCACGTTGTCTCGGGTGGTTCTCCATGTTCCAATTAACAAACTGATCTTATCATTTATCATAATAAAGCCAAGAGTAATAAATCATAATGGAACATGAGTATGAATCATAAGAAGCATTAACCCAAAAACTAGGTAGAGCAATAGAAAGATTATTCAATAATTCATTTGTATGCAAGGTTTGGGGTAAGCAAAACTAGGTAACCTATTAGATCCCATCAAGTTACCCTAAGCATGATACGATAATTATCAGAAATAGGAACATGGAGGACTTTCAGGACTTCGAGGAGTTTTAGACTTAGATTAGTGTGATCTCCTAGACAGCTACTTGTGGGAAGCCTTTATCTTACTACGTTCCATTTTAGAACTTTGATACTTGTTAAGTTGATGACTATGTGGATGTCTCCAACATCATGTGTAATAAGTTAATATCTCTTTTATGTTATCATTCGAGCATTGTGCAATGATGTTCATTTATGTAATCGCTATGTACAAGAGTTCTGATCCTGGCACGTACATGGTTCGTATTTGGTTTGCCTTCTAAAACTGGGTGTGACATGCAGTCACACTCTCTTTGGTAACAGACTAATAGTAAGCAACATCAAGCTTCATTTTCCTAGTGCTTTGTTGTGTGTGAAAAGAAGGGAAGGTGTTTTTTGCCTTCAACTCAAAATACATTTTCGAGTTTCACCCATAACAAAACGACAACATGAAAACACCAAATAGAGTCATGAGAATTAATACATCCAGGTTGTATTTTTATTCCAACCTTCATCAACAATCGAGCATTGTCCCCCTCAACTAAATTACAAACTCATATTACAATTCCAGTACAATATATTACAACTATAACATAAGTTTTCTATGCCCAACGACGAAGGTTCTATGTCTCCTAACAATTCTCAAGCTTCCTTTCCACCTTCAGCTTCCTTGGCAGCCACCTTGTCCTACAGTAGATATAACACGCTTACATACAAACCAAAATTGACAACAATCAAAATAAGATCCAGTAGCAAACCTTCTGCATGTTGGCCTCGGCTTCAGCTCCTACTATTTCCCTTCCGCCCTTAGCCTAGATTAGATGAAGAAGTGTTTCACCACATTCAAAGCATCGGTGAATGGTTTTTCACATCATCCTCCGATATGAAAAAATTGTGTTTTCCAACTGCCTTAATATGTGAGCACCCGACTTCTTGAAGAATCGAAGTTGTGCCTCAGGACCCGATCATGGCGTTGTAATCTCCTCGGGCGACCATTACTTCGTCAAAGGCATCAATTTCCTCTTTAATCCACTCTAATGCCCTAGGAACATCTTCAGATGCGAAGTTATATCTCCCAACGCTAGTGCCACACCTGTCTGTCTCTCGATCGCGTGTGGTCCACCAACACTTGGGTCTAGTCGGGCCGACTCCCAACGCCAGCGCCACACCTCATGACACCCGGTCCCATTTGATAGACCCTATGTATATCTCCCACATGTGTGCCTGTCTTCCTAACTTGTGGGCCTAGCCTGTCAGCTGACCATGTAGATCTTCCCGAACAACTTCTCTGCTAGGCTCCACCGCCAGCGCAAGTATAGCTGCCGCCCCAACTGACTTCACAGGGTAATAAAGGGGTGGGTCACGGGTTCCTCCTCTCCCTTCTATTCACATCCCATCTGCCTACTACCCGGTCCCCTTCGCCGTAGTCGCTGGTTACCAGTGAGAGAGCCCTGAGAGGGAGCTAGAGTCCACCATCGTGGCCACTCGCACACGTAGACGCTTGAGGCATGAGAGCAAGTTCGGGGCCTTTGCAGAAGTCCCTTGGAGCATACTCATGCCACACCAGTGAGTATTAAGCATCGGTGCGGGCTCGATTGCTCGCTGAAGCAAGGTGTTCGCCGTGGGCCGCCAGGCGTCGTGGTTAGAGCTCGGCGTAGCGCAGCCTACGGTAAGAACTCCTCCACCATGTTCGTTGTGTTCTTCTGTTCGTATAGCGCACCTCGGATTTGGGTTTGGGGCTCAGGTGTGTGATAACGCTACCCTCTGGCGTGGTCTCCGCCGTGGTACGGATGACGTCGCCGGGGAACCAGGGTGCTCGGTTGGGATGGGGGCGTCGGGATCGCGTGGGCCATCAATCATACAGCGCACGACGGAGATTATAAAATGGAATACCACTTCGCTCCATCGACTGTTGGTCATAGATGTTCGTTCTCGTGGATCTGGGTAGATCTCGTATACTTTGAATCATGACCGTTGGATTCGGATCCAAGGGGTTCTATAGGTTATTGGTTCATGTGCTGTTCAAATCTAATCTAGTTGTCGCTTCCTGAGCGCCCGGTCCGAAACTCAAGATACCCATTCGGTCGATTCATTTTGTTAAGAAGCCCCTCGGTTTTATAATTATAAACCCACCATCCTCCCCTAGTCAAAATAATTTACAATCGAGCCTAGAAAATTATGCCTTAACTCCTGTGTTCTCGAGAATTTATGCCCACAGTCCAACCTATTCGTGAATTTAATAAAATGAATATATAAAATGATTTCTAGTATAAAAATAATTTCAGAAACTTAGAAAATGCATATCTTCTGCATTTTAACTCTGTTTTGACTAGTTCAAATTGCATTAGCTCCGTATTAAAATTGCCTATATATGAAATAATATTTTTATGTTTTCAGAAATAATAAAATAATGGTTTAACTTGCGCTCATTAGGGATACTTTTCTAATTAAAAGTAAATAGAATGCTTTTCACCCATAACTATGCTTTGACTAAAAGCCGATCTCTGACCAAGTTATAACTTAGTTTAAAGCTGAGTTATCTATTTCTTTGTAATCTTGTCTCACATGAATTATACTAGAAAAGGAAGCGCCCTATCGGGCGCTCGACACCTCATGCACGTAGAGGAATAAATTAAACCATATGTTACACCATATAGGATAAATATTTTAATGCGGCACCAAAATTAGAGAAAGAAAGTCACAGTGATTATATACCAATAGGCTTTAACAAATAAAAACGATAGACTTGTCTCGAGTATTAAACAAATTCAACACCACATGTAGTGTTGGCAACACCAAACAGGGCAGCAGCTCATATGGCTATGTTCAGATTTAGTTTTAATAAAACAACGTAGTCCGATAGACTTTAGTACAGCTCCAAAAGATAATACACATCTATATCATCGGAGGATTTTCATTACATCAACATTGAAAGAACAGTGGTATCCTTATCAAAACTATGTCCAAAGTCAACCCATCATCCTTTTTACCAGCTTCAGGTGAAACGTAAAGATAAGGCTCATAGATTAATTGATGCATGCGAGAAATTGTAAAACCGCCTAAACATTCAAGCAACAATGAGATTGCTGAAGCTAGACATTTTAGTTACTTGGATGCATCAATTACCCTCCTCTTTCCAGAATCTAAACTTGAAATAATGACAACATGGTTCTATCCGATGCTGCTTATGAAATCAACAATTTTTTTGCAGTTAACGAAACATAAGTGTAGCCCTAGAAATCAGTAACCTTCTTAATTGAGCTGCAAGTGCAACAAGTCACCACATAATTAGAGTAGGTGAGGTACTACATAATATAAATTCAACAAATATACACGCTTAGTGAGAGCACAATATAGTAAAACTCATAGATTAATTGATGCAATCCATTTTCCACAATTTGGAAAGATTTGGGTGATACCACACATTGTTTTGGATTGCAACACGATTTTTATTAAAAGAAAGAGGGGGGTTTTCCCTAAAGGTTTTGATTTCTTTATATGCTTAGCAGTTAGCACATACCAGGATTCACTACTCAGGATTATGCATTTAACCTTCAGCATTCTCGTTTAAAGCATCAAGACCAAACTTATCTACCTGCAGAGCATTAGAGTGAATGACTCACCACTGTGTCAAACCAAATAAACTCTAGGAATGAACCATAAAGAGATGTGAACAACAAAAGAAAACTGAATCCTTTACCCTTTTCGGCTGCAGTTTGTTAGGATGTTTTGGAAATTTTTTTGACACCGTGATGCAAATTTTTAGGAAATTTGGAAAGACACCGGCTTTCCAAAATGCATCTAAGAATGTGTGTTTGGATCTAGATAGTCCAGGATGCTGTTCAGCAGATACATTTTGGCCAGCAAGCCTTCTGCAACCTTTGACAGCTAAACCACTGGCACCATCTAAAGATGTTTGTGGCTACCGGCAAAGGGGCCTTGCAGCACAACAACACCTATGTTCCTCTAGGTTGCCAATGTCGAAGGAATTGGTTCTTCAGCACTTAGGTATTCAGACCATCAGGACATACCGTTGTTCACATCTTTGCTTTTGAACGAAAGATGGGACATCTCTAATTCTATGGTCGAACCCACCTGCTGGACGGTAGCAGCAACAACAAGGAGTTTCTTTGTTTTGTTTATGATTTTTGCAGTTATAGTTCTATACTTCTATTTATGATCTAGGGACCTCTGATCCAATATAGAATTCATGGTTTTATCCTCATGACTTTGATTTAAGGGACAATTTGGTAAGACAATGCCTTCTAAATGTGACTCTAGGTATGGATCCTCTTGTGAAGCAGTTTTTTACAGAATTGAAGTTGTCTTACAAAACATTAGGCAAAAAGGCTTGTAACCGAGTTTTGTTATAATATTTGTCATGTCAAGGAGATGAAAACGTTTTCATGGCTCCATCTTCATGGTAGGAAAATAGCTCTGATTCTGCCTTTTCTTCACCAAAACTATTTGTTTAATACCAGTTCGATAGGGGCTTGTTCGATCCAAGGCTCCGTAAAAAGGAATAACCAAAAGTTTATACTTCGATCTAATGTCAAAGCAAATTAGACTGCTAGAAACATCAGGCCTATGAAATAGGAGTATGTGACAGGAAAGTGTTAAAGAAATGAATGTGAAAACATGTTTTCAACTCCAATCAGACCATCACCACTATGATTGCTTTTGACCTACGACCCCTGCCAATCGCAAAAGCAATTTGGTGACCCTTTCTACACTGAAAGTGTGAAGGAAGCAAGCTCTAGACGGACTCAAACCATGGAGCCAGCAACCGAATGTCTAGCGATGTATCACGACAAAGCACAGAATGAGGCGAACGAACGAAAAGGGAACTGACCACGAGGAGAGCGTCGGGGAGGGCGCTGAGGATGGGGAGGAGTCTGTCGACGAGGCCGACCCCCATGATCCCGAGTAGCAGCTCACTCCCCACCAATAGGTACGTGGTCACCTTGTACATGAGGAAGGCATACTCCAGCATGAGGAAGAGGTTCTCGAAGACATGAAGAAGGTGTAGGGGAGGAAGCCATAGGACTGCTCGCACCTCTCCCTGGTCGCCGTCGCACCCGTGGCCAACCGGGAGCCGAGAGGCAGATCACCGAGACGAGCGACATGGATGGGCCACCACCAGAGATGAGGTGGCCTTACGCGGTGGTGGCCAGGAGGGAAAGTAGGAGCAGGACCAGTAGAAAGCTATGGCGGTGCTGCTGGCGAGCTGCCATTGTTGGGGCATGGGGTGGTGTGGTGAGAGCAAGATCCAGGGGCTGAGGATCCAGAGGTTGCGCTCCAGCTTCAGTAGTGGCTCTGACCGGGATTGGGCGGGCAAAGGTGGAAGGGGAAGGGATGGAGCCGGGTAGAGGAGGATGTCGACGACCGCGACACCGACGTGGCTGCCTCACCGTCGTTGGCTCCACGGACTTCACTGTCGGGGTAGGCGGCTACGGCGGCGAGACCCAGTGGATGCGGAATAGGGAGAGGGGCGACGGCATCGGGGCTGCAACAGAAGCGGCGCAACAGCGAGGAGTGGGAACCCGAGATCTAGATATGGGAGAAGTGGAAGGGAGAGAAGGCTCAAACCTCAAAGGTGAATTGCATAAAAAAACTCGGGTCTAGGAGTTCAGTCGCTCCGTACCTGTGGCACGTGTCGTGGAGTCACAGCCGAGCGGCCCGTGAAGTGCGGGCAGGGCTTGAAACCCCTTCAGGTTTTAATAACTTAGATTAATTAACATAGAATATATATATTATCACTATTTAATCATCTAAAACTTCTGAAAGTCATATCTTTATAACCGTAACTTCGATTTAGTGGTTCTTGAACCTACGATCTTGTAGCGACACATAAAACATTATTATACAGTTTGTTCACATATTTGGCTCGATGTTAATTTTCCCTATACAACGTTTGTTTGTATTGTTGTGCGTAGACGAGCAAGTAACTTTGGAACCCGGAGCACAGCAAGTTGAAGATTCTAAGCAGGAGCTCTCTGAAGGCAAGTTGTGCCCCTGATCACTTTTCTTTACCTGGTAATGTTCTCTATAATCACCGTGACATACTCAGGTTAATTTGATGGGACCTAATAGGTCACCCTAGTTTTGTTTACCCCACACCTTACATGCAAATGAATTATTGGGTACTTTGGCTATGCTCTACCTAGTTTTTGGGAAGTAATGCTATATGAAACATGATCATACTTTATCATTACTGCTGGATTATTTACTGTTTATGATAAGATTATTGTGTTAACTGGAACATGGAGGACCACTCGGGAAAACAATGCTACCACAAGGGTGGAATATGATGCCTTTGGACAAGTAATTGGAAAAGCTAGAAAGAGATTACCTTACCTGAAAGGGGCAAGCGAGGAGCGCGTCGTTGTAGAGTATAGGGAGGTCCTCGGGTCGGACTGTCTAAAAAGCTTTACCGACGAGGGATTCCTATGCTTCCTTCTTCCTGAATCTGTAGTGGGTTTTCTCGAACTAGTGAACTTTGGAAAGGCCTTATAGTGCTACCCTGCCTCGTCTCCTCGGTAGACATGAATGAGAATTCTAGGCCCCTCGGGAAATGGGTAACACAGCTTGTGGGTACAGATGTGCAACCTTTGCATAGTTTAAAACTGCTATATCAGTCGTGCTTAATTGGGTTGGTATACACTTATATTTAGTAACTGCTAATAAAATTTTGATCCACTTATTAAAAGCAATGCTCAGGCTTAGCCATTATTTGTTGATGAGCCTTACACTACATATGAGCCCCCACCATAGATGAGCTCATGAACATTATTCCCCACACTTGCTGATCGATGAACTTTTGGGAGCTCACTCTTGCTATAACCCTCCCAGGTGAAGAGCAGGTACCGCTGGAGGAGGACTACTACGATGAATTCGATGATATCTAGGTGTCGTCTCCCAGTCAGCTGTTGGCACCAAGTAAATAATATTAGTTCATTTAATTTATTATTCATTATTTTGTAATTCATTTTCGTCGTGTAATAAAGTTAATTTGTGACATCAGTCTCTATACACTGAGTCATTATATGTGTTAATCTTGTTTGGCGCACATAAGAGACACCCGGATTTACCCTTAAATTCGGCTATGACACATATTTAGTTAGATAAACACACATGGAATAAGGACATATTTTGCCTGATCTGATCTAATTGTAGACCGTCCAGGATACGAACCATTCGGTCCACATGATCAAACCGGCCTTTATTTACAGGTGACACGTATGGTGCTCAACACCTACCATCGTTATTCTCAGGTCTACTAGCTATAACTAGGTTCTTGCAGATGCCGCCAGCTAGCAGCGTGTGACACAGTTCGCTGAACAACCCCGGAAAGCAGCAGTACTAGCACACATGATCCACGGATGGGTGCTGACTTTACGAATTTAGCCGCGGTCCAGCTAGGAGAGCAGTGGAGGCATCATAGATTATATTTTGACTAAGGTTACTCGTTCGAATTAAAAAACTAATCTTAGATAGAAAAGTTAGACAAATTGTGGCAAGTTAGACAGTGAACCAAATAGACCTTTGTCTGCAGCATGATCACACGTTAACCATGCATGCAACGACGTACATGTAAACAGCCAGCCAATTTATCATAAAGCAATAATTATCGGAGTGTCAGATCAATCGAACAACATGACCCATGTAAGCCCAGCCCACGTTGCCCCTACCCAGATATCTACCCAGCCCAGCCCAGCCCAGCCCTCTTTGGAGCCCTATAAAAGGCACCCATCATCTCCATCTCAGCCTCGTGCCAGCTTGAGCATTCCACTTTGCTAGCCAGCATACTTACACGTAGCTAGCTTAATCAGCAGCTGGTGCAGCAGGAGTAACAGCTAGCGACGACGACCATATGGCGGCGAAGCAGCCGGTCGTCGCTGCTGCTGCCTCCGGCCACCCCAAGATGGGGGAGGAGAAGCTGATCATCCGGCCGGAGAAGGTGCGGTTCATCGACGTGCTGTCGATGCTGCTCCTGAGGCGCCCCATCACCAGCTACGCGTTCGTGGAGGCCGGCGACCGGACCGCCGCCGACCTGGGCAGCACGCCGGGCGACTGGCTCGTCGCGCTCACGCAGCTCATCCAGAAGGCGCTCGCCGCCGCCTACTACCCGGCTCTCGTGGTCGGCGCCGTCGTCGAGTTCCTCCTCAACTTCGTCGCGCTCAACAATGGCATACTCGGCATCTTTCTCAACCTCTTCAGATGTACGTCACCACCACACGCACGTGCGGTTTATGCCATGCATGCACGAATTAATGTCTGAATATGCTGCGGGTGCGGGCTTGCTAATAATACTAATTAATACGTGCAGCACCTGATGAACAACGCCAATGAACGACCAAAACTTCTTGGACATTTTAGGGAAAAAAAACTTGAGGTCGTTATTTCGCAATTAACATAGAAATTGATATTGACTCGCAAGAGGAATGATGTTCAATTCATTAAGCACGTGTTGTAGCTAATAACGCCACACTGCTTACTGATGTTATGCATGACGTATTAATAATAACGTGCACCGAGAGAAAGAAGAATGCATGCATAGTTACTGAAACTGAAGCGTGTACGAACGTCACAGTACGATGGTCGTCGCAAGGTAAAGTGACAAAGCAGTACAATATGACCCCAGAACGTCTCTCTCTCTCTCCTTTATATTTTTCATCTTTATGGGACGTTCTTCTCATTTCTTGTGCTACAATTTGTTTTCTTTATGTTTTGTTTGTTTTCTCTTCATTATTATTGTATGTGTCCTTTGCTAATTAAGCTTTCTGTTGTCGCTACCAGAATCCAGCTCTTTGTCAAGTGCTCGACATTTTGCCAAATATTTTTTTTATCGGGCACGTTTAAGCTAGTTTTGTTTATTTCTTATGGTTTCGCTTTCCAATTTTTTAAGCTAGTTTAGACTAGCAAAAGTGTCTCGGACAAGATCAAGCGCAGAAAATACGCACCTGCTACTCACTCTTCCTTATATATTTTTTTCTTCCATTTGGCAACTTTTGCTTGTCGTTCATGTATATGCACATGACACTTTCACACATATGATCAGAAGATAAGCACATGCAAGACGATCTCGCGTGGATATGATGCATGGATCAGACCTAACCTCTATTGAATATACAATTCCATGATTAAATTATATATAAGTAAAAAAAGAACCGTACGTGCATAAATAAATAAAATTAAGAATTAATGGCTGCCAATGGACGACATATGCATGGACAGGTAAGCTGGTGATCCCACTGAACCGGGAGGCGCCCAACTTCCGGTCCATGATCGGGATGATCGACGGGAGGACGGAGCTGAAGCCGCTGCCAGCCAGCGGCGGCCCAGAGGACCGGCGGCTGCAGGTGGTGGGCGTCTCCGCCGCCGCCGGATCCGGCGGCGATGACTACTACTTGGACGTGGAGAGCGGCAGCGCGGCGGTGCCGCTGGTGCAGCAGCAGTACGTGAACGGGCGGCTCGTCCGCCTCCGCACCTTCTCTGTGTTCGAGGTGAGCATGATGGCCGCCAAGATCGCCTACGAGAACGCCGCCTACATCGAGAACGTCGTCAACAACGTCTGGAAGGTAGCATTATTATTTTTACAGACCTGGTGAGAGAGACAGGTTATAATATTATATATTGAACGATTGTTTGAAATCATATATATTCGGAACTTTATATAATTTGGGTAAGAGGTTAGGTCATATATATTATAAAAACATATTTAGCGATCATCTAAAGGTTCTAATATATGCATATATTATAAATATTAATATATTTTAATACATATTCGATTAAGGTTAAAAATATTTGATTTCGCGAGAAGAATGCCATTCTCAGATGGCCGGATATATAAGACAGAGGTAAAAATCATTTTGGCATCTCGAAAGATAACTCTTTCATGGACGACAAGAGTTCCATCATCGAGCATCGTCGTCGAGTTCCTGCTGGACAGTGACGCGGTAAATGATTGAGTTGGTCTGTGTAGATCGATCAGTGCAGATGACTGTAGATCTTCAGATTATAGAGGGGAAAATAAGTTTTTTTTTCCTATAAATTTGCAGTAGTATCCTAATCGAATAAACTATCTCAAGTTGTCAATTATGCATGCATGACGACGGCAACACTAGTGCAGAATTGTAGGTATCCAGGACACCCAATCAGTTTGGGACAAGTAGATCGACCACTTTTTCCATGGACTCTAGCTAGTGTACGTGTCTGCAGTTTGGAGTTTCTTCGATCAAGATCTGCATATACACCTACTACCCATATATATAAACGTTCACAAGTCACTGTCTCACGCTCACGCACTCACTACCGTAACCACGTGCATATATATAACTAAGCGGTCATAAACAGCTCACACATCGATATGCCGCCCCTCTTAATTATAATAGTGAAAAACTTGCATCTGAAATTCTGAATAATGTCACACGTACGTACCCACTGTCTAATCTGGCCACAGTAATTAATTATACGGTGATTAAATTGAATACAGAAAATAATTAATATCCAAGTGTCAAGAGATCACTCCCAGCTGTTTCTTCTACTCTAGCTAGTAGTAGGAGCATATATTTGTTGATATATACAATATACATAACAAGAAGCTAATATAACGGATGCTCGTTCCATCTGTGTGTCTGTGTGAATTTGCAGTTCCACTTCGTGGGGTTCTACAACTGCTGGAACAGTAAGTAGTAATTCGTTGCAGTAATTAATTTTCATATATAACCAATTCAGATCGATCTGGATTCTAGCTAATACAATTAATGTATAATAATTACACGTACGTACGTACATATGCAGAGTTCGTGGGCGACCACACGACGCAGGCGTTCGTGTTCACCGACAAGGCAGAGGACGCGAGCGTGGTGGTGGTGTCGTTCCGGGGCACGGAGCCCTTCAACATGCGGGACTGGTCCACGGACGTGAACCTGTCGTGGCTGGGCATGGGCGAGCTGGGCCACGTCCACGTCGGCTTCCTCAAGGCGCTGGGCCTGCAGGAGGAGGACGGCAAGGACGCCACGCGGGCGTTCCCCAAGGCCGCCCCTAACGCCGTCCCGGGCAAGCCGCTGGCCTACTACGCGCTGCGCGAGGAGGTCCAGAAGCAGCTGCAGAAGCACCCGAACGCCAACGTCGTGGTCACCGGCCACAGCCTCGGCGCCGCGCTGGCGACCATCTTCCCGGCGCTGCTGGCGTTCCACGGGGAGCGGGGCGTCCTGGACCGCCTGCTCTCCGTGGTCACCTACGGGCAGCCGCGCGTGGGCGACAAGGTGTTCGCGGGCTACGTGCGCGCCAACGTGCCCGTGGAGCCGCTCCGGGTGGTGTACCGCTACGACGTGGTCCCGCGCGTGCCCTTCGACGCGCCGCCCGTCGCCGACTTCGCGCACGGCGGCACCTGCGTCTACTTCGACGGCTGGTACAAGGGCCGCGAGATCGCCAAGGGCGGCGACGCGCCCAACAAGAACTACTTCGACCCCAGGTACCTGCTGTCCATGTACGGCAACGCGTGGGGGGACCTCTTCAAGGGCGCCTTCCTGTGGGCCAAGGAGGGCAAGGACTACCGCGAGGGCGCCGTCTCGCTGCTCTACCGCGCCACCGGCCTGCTCGTGCCCGGCATCGCGTCGCACAGCCCCAGGGACTACGTCAACGCCGTCCGCCTCGGCAGCGTCGCCTCGGCGTAGCTTTTGGATTGCACGTTCGTTTCCATGCATGTGTATCATTGCGTGCAATAATTGGATGAAATAAAAAGCAAAAAGCTTCATCAGTATTATTATTATTATTATTATTATTATTATTATTATTATTATTATTATTGAATATATGCATCCTCTCCTCTCTATATAGAATTATTGATACATGAACATGGGGCCTGGCCGGCCGCGCACGTTGCTGAACAGTTGAAGCGCTTCCAAAAAAAAAAAAGTATCAACCGTGAAGCATATATATATATCCATGCATGCATTCCTCACGTCGTCAAACGATCCACACTGTGCTCACTGTTCTGTTCAACACAGCGGTCACTGACTAGCTAAGTAGCTAGCTAGGCAGGCATGGACCCATGGTAACTCACATGCGCCTGGACAGATTATATTATAATCATGCATGCTTCACGCCTCCATTTTTTTTTCTTTTTTAAGGCGTATAATTCAGTGAAAATGCCTTTAAATTCTAACATGGTTGGCCTGTAGCACAAGTCAAAGTGACTTTTAGTTTTGTCTCCAGGTGGGAGTACATGTGACATTTCGTTGTGAAGGTAGATAAGGGACTATATGGCCTCCTTCGCACGTTTATCACCACCTTTACTCCGGTGTTATTAAATTATATCTACCGTCGTATGACTGTCGTATGACTATCGAACGGTCTCTATCTGCTAGCATTAGTCTTTATCTACCCTAACTTTTTTATGCTTGGTCTCTAACATCAGCCTACATTCACATTAGTGTCACATCAACGTTTCTTTAACAGATTTTCGTTGTAAATAAAATGCGATGTTTCATTGAAAAAAAACAATTATTCAACACATAAATAAGCAAATAAAATTTATTTAGCCATAAATAAAATTATTTATCTCATAAAGAATAAAATCTAATTGTTGTGATGTAGATCCTAAATATCCTTCATTAAATTATTTTATAGTTGCACTGCCGGAATCCGGACCTTTGCCGAGTGCCAGGCTTTTTGCCGAGTGCTTTTTATCGGGCACTCGGCAAAGAAGACTTTGCCGCGAGCCGCACTCGGCAAAGTCCTACGCTCAGTAAAGACCTTGTTTACCAAGTGCGGGACACTCGGCACAGAGGAACACTCGGCACAGACTGCTTTGCCGAGCGGTAAGCACTCGGCAAAGATGGCGCTCGGTAAAGGGCCGTTAGTGGCCGTCTACAGCTGACGGCCGTCAGCCTTTGCCGAGTGTCAAATACCTGGCACTCGACAAAGAGGGTCTTTACCGAGTGCCTTATGTGGATACTCCGCAAAGCATATTTTTATTTTTTATTTTGGCAACCAAATTTTTTGTGGTACGTTCCTACACTATGTAGACCTACATATACCATTTTGGGACAATTATAACAGTGTTTTCAATCGGTAGTAGATTTAGTTCGTTTATTTGAATTTCTTCAGAAAATTCAGATTTGAACTGCAGGTCACTCGAAACTTGGATAACCGTGCATGCAAAAATGATACACATGTTATTTAGCACAAGTTACGACCGATTTCAGAAGCGAACCGGAAACTTCTAACAACATGCTCATAAACATGGCCGTGAACTTGTCATCCACATGTTTAAAAATTGTATAAAACACAAACAAAGTCAGAAAATCATGAAACTTGTCCACGTGTCATGATATCATATATAGATGCTGTGATAAAAATTTGAGAAAGTTTCGAGAAAGTTGAGACGTACTATGTGTAGAAACCTAGGAGAACTACACATGAAATCATAGAGTTTCAATGTAGTTCTCCTAGGTTTGTACACATAGTACGTCACAGCTTTCTCGAAACATTCTCAAATTTTTATCACAGCCTCTACATATGATATCATCTCTAGAGGACAAGTTTCATGATTTTTGACTTTGTTTGTGTTTTATACATTTTTTAAACAACTCGACGACAAGTTCACGGCCATGTTGAGTGAGCATGGTGCTCGAAGTTTCTGGTCCGCTCCTGAAATCTGTCGTAACTTGTGCTTAATAGCATAGATACTATGTTTGCATGCACGGTTTTCCAAGTTTCGAGTGACTTGCAGTTCAAATCTGAATTATCGAAGAAAATTCAAATAAACGAACTAAATCTACTAGCTATAGAAAACACTTTTCTAATTGTCCCAAAATGGTACATGTAGGTCTACATAGTGTAGGAACATACCATAAAAAGTTCGGTAAGGAAAATTAAAAAAATAAAAATGTACTTTGCCGAGTGTCCATAGATGACACTCGGCAAAGACTAGTTTGCAGAGTGTCAGTCGTGGGACACTCGGCAAAGAACCTAAATCCAGTCTTTGCTGAGTACCTGTCAGTAGGCACTCGGCAAAGACGGCTTTGCCGAGTGTCGGATACAGGGCACTCGGTAAAGTATTTTTTTAAATTAAAAAAAACTCTTTGTCGAGTGCCAGATCGCGGGCACTCGGCAAAGAAGCGACACTTAGCCGTCTGCAGCCCTCTCCTTCTCCTCTTTCACTCTCACACACCACACTCACCCCCCGCCGCCTCCCCGTCGTCTCCGCGAGCCTGGCCTCACCCGCCGCTGCCTCCTCGCCGGCGACTTGCCTCCCCGCGATCGTGCTTCCCCAGCCACCACCGCCGTGCCTCCCCACGCCCGATGCCGCCACTGTCAGAGCTCGCCTCCCCACGACCCATCAGCAACGCTCCTCCCCACGCCCTGCTGGCGACGCGCCTCCCCACGACCCCCTCCCCGGCCACCACCACCGCCCCTCCCCACGCTCGCTGCTGACGCCGCCGGAGCCCGCCTCCCCGCCCCGGCCACCATCATCGTCTGGCCCTGCCATGCCCACCGCTGCCGGCCGGCACCGCCCCGACCCGCGCCACCACCACCCGCGCGGCCCAACCGCCGCCCCCACGCGACCCACGCCCGACCCCAACGATCACCACTAGGTATGAATTTGTTCATGATTTAGCTTTGTATTTATTACATGTCACTTTGTATTTATTATTGATTAGATGATAGGATGTAAATAATGTAAATCATGTAAATTTGTGAATGATAGGATGTAAATCATGTAAGTTAGGCTATAGTCTCATTGAGAATTTGTGAATGAAATATGTAAATCAAGTAAATGTAGTTTCCATGTAGTTTCCATGTAAATGTAGTTTTGTTGTGTTATCTCTCATGGATTGAATATATATAGATGTGATTGCCGGCCATCGTGCCGTTGAATTATGCGTGTATGTCAGCCATCATGCTGATAGTTTTATTTGCAGGATTTCGAAACCTCCCCGTGTAGGGGAGGTGCTGCCAAAATTTTCTATTGCTAGGCTTCTGTTAGAGGATGGAGGACCGTGAGAGGATGTACATGGGCCGTAGAGGAAGGAACGATGTCACCACTAAATGGGTTTAGAAAGATCGATGATTTCGTGGAACGAGCATATGGCGAAGCTGCTAAAGGAGCGAGTCTAGTGCCATGCCCGTGTAGCAAATGTGCCAACCGGAAAAGAAAACCAAAGAAGACCATGGTAGAACATATTTGGAAGAATGGATTTACGCCGGGCTATACTCGGTGGATCTTTCATGGTGAAGCGCATCGTACGAGAGAGGAGGTGCTGAGACAACGCGTCGAGGATTATGATGCCGATGCGGGGGTAGCGGATATGTTGAACGACTATCAGGAGGCACAATACACGGGAGGATGTATGGATGATGAGCCAGAGCCGACTGCAAAGGCGTTCTACGACATGTTTGATGCGGCACAGAAGCCCCTTCACGGCAAGACAAAGGTTTCTCAATTGGATGCCATTGGGCATGTAATGGTGTTCAAGTCGCAATACAGCATGAGTAGAGACTCATTCGATGGCTTGTTGACGGTTATTGGGAGCCTGCTTCCGGATGATCACGTTCTGCCAAAGAGCATGTACGAGGCACAGAAACTCCTTCGTGCACTCAAGATGACGTATGAGCAGATTCATGCTTGTCCGAAGGGCTGCGTGCTATTTAGGAAAGAATACACGGAGGCAAAGTACTGTCCCAAGTGTAAATCGTCTAGGTTCATGGAGGTAGACTCTGGTGATGGATAGAAGAGGCAGCTCGACATCCCCTTGACAATCCTACGGCACCTTTCATTCATACCGAGGATCCAGCGTCTGTATATGATAGAGGAATCCACAAAATAGATGACATGGCACAAAAATGGAAAACGATGCAATCCTGACAAGATGGTGCACGCATCCGATGGTGAAGCATGGAAACACTTTGATGCCATTCACCGTGAGAAAGCCGAAGAGGCTTGTAATGTATATGTTGCGTTGGCCACAGATGGGTTCAATCCCTATGGAATGAGCGCTGCCCCGTACACATGTTGGCTCGTGTTTGTTATCCCAATCAATCTTCCCCCTGGTGTGTGCTTTCAAAGGCAGAATATATTCGTGTCGTTGATAATTCCCGGACACCCGAGGAATAAAATGGGCGTGTACATGGAGCCTTTGATCGATGAATTGGTACGTGCCTGGGAGGAAGGGGTATGGACGTATGACCGAGGTACGAAGACAAACTTCAGAATGCATGTTTGGTACCAGAATGCTTTCAGAGTTGAGCTATTTCTTCCGTCAGCTTTGTGCAAAAGAGTTATCTCGGACCGTGGTTGCAGACTTGGAAAGATTGGCACCCGTGTTACTGTGTAAGCTTGAGAAGATATTTCCACCCGGCTTCTTCAATCCAATACAGCATTTGTTTATTCATCTCCCCTATGAGGCACGAATGGGGGGGCCCGTGCAGGGACGTTGGTGCTATCCAATCGAGAGATGTCTAAAGACTGCTCGAAGAAATGTAGAAATAAATGCAAAATCGAGGCTTCCATTGCAGAGGCATACATTCTAGAGGAGGTGTCAAACTTCACAACAACTTATTATGGTGACAAACTACCGAGCGTGCATAATCCACCACCCTCGTTACAATGATGGCGACAATGAATCGAACCTTAACATATTTCGAGGCCAACTCGGAAGCGCAAGTGGCTCGACCACCAAGACCCTGACACATGAAGAGTGGCGGCATATCATGCTATATGTATTGACCAACCTTGAAGAGGTGACGCCATACATGAAACAATTTCTTCATGAATTCTGTCGTGGATCAAGGGACCCCACTCCACATGAATATGACACTCTTCTTAGAAAGGGTGCGAGAAATGGGTTGCCTGATTTCATTTCCTAGTTCAAACGTAAGGTACGTGCTTAGTTTGTCAAAGAGATACGTCTTTGAACTCAATTTAGCGTCTTTTAACTTGTGAATACTTGTAGGGCCAAAGAGATCCGTCTATGAGTGCCGAGTTGAGACAAGTAGCCAACGGCTTTGCTTATAGGGTCAAGAAATATTCTGGGTATGACGACAATGGATACCGTTTTCGCACAACAAACTACGACAAAAGTCGGCCCAATCGGAAAACAACGTGTTCTGGAGTCTTTACGCCCGGCCTTGATGATGTCGATTATTTTGGACGAATCGAAGAAATATATGAGCTCAATTTTTATGGTTCCAAACCTCTTACTCCAGTGATATTCAAATGTCATTGGTTTGACCCTCAAGTGACGAGACGGACACATTCTAATCTTGGGATAGTCGAAATTCGACAAGATTCCACCTTACCAGGAGACGATGTCTATATCGTGGCCCAACAGGCCACATAAGTGTATTATCTCCCATATGCGTGTCAAACAAAAGAACATCTTAAGGGTTGGGATGTGTGTATAAGGTATCGCCGCATGGGAGGTTACCTGTTCCTAACGATGAAGATTATAACTTAGACCCGGACACATATGATGGAGAGTTCTTCCAAGAAGATGGGCTAGAAGGGCGATTTGAGATAGACTTAACCGAAGCTATTGGATTGGACGTAGATATTGAAATGGTTGTTGATGAGGAGGATGATGAGGTGCAAAATGATAATGACTTAGTAATCCTTGAAGGCAATGACATTAATGACGAACTTGCGTCTTCTGATGGTGTTGACTATGAAATGGTTGATAGTGATGATGAGAGTTATGATCCGGCTAACCCCGACACATATGAAGATTATTTTTAATCGATGTAATGCTATATGACTTTTTATTTCGCACCTATTTTTAAATATATCTTTTTATATGTGCTTATTTGTTTACTCTTAATTGCAGGTTTTTAGACAAATATGGTGGGCGGTTGGCTGAGGAGGAGGAGGGGGAGGAGGAGCAGGATGGCGGATGAGGCAGAGCAGGATGAGGGCACAGCAGGCGGCGCAGCAGGACGACCTTGTTCAGCAGCAGGCGACACAGCAGGACGATGATGACCAGTAGCAGGACGACGACGAAGCTCAGCAGACCGCCTCAGGTTCTGGTGCCTCAGGTTCGAGGAGCATCTACCTGCGAGGTCCCGCGAGTCTGCCTCAGCGTCCCATACTTCGGGACAGGCGGCCTCTGATTCGGCCGGATGGGGAGAGGCATGTAAACTTTATGTTCTTCATTCTTGTTCAGAATCATAATATAAACTAATACTTTTTATTTATCACTTGGACAGGTCATCGTCGCCTCCCTAATGGCATCCTCGGCCTGCTATGCAGGGAACACTTCCCTGGATTGGTTGAGTACGCCGGAGTGACGGGCCCAGCCTACACCTTCGACCACTACGCCGTCGCCCCCGATGCAGTAGACTAGGACGGCCGGGAATTCAATAACAAGGCAGAGCGGGTGAAGCAAGAGTTGTGGGTAAGTCTTAGTATAATGTAAAATATGTCGCATTCGTTGCAAATTCTTGAAATAATGTATGGATACATCGTTTTTGTATGCAGGATTTCTTCAGATGCGAGGCTGGATACGAGGCTAGGGCGGATGTGGTGGCCACCACGAGCTGTAAGAAGCTCATCGTGGACATGCACTATGAGGCCTGAATCTAGGCCATTGTCACCTACCACGGCTCCATCCTTGGGGAGAAGGTGACCAAGCAGCAAGCCCGAACCATGTCGTTGACCAGGGACCAGTACCTGCAGGTAAAGTCATGCATGTTTGGTACCAGTACTCCATGCATGAATTTTATTTATCTTCTAATATGCACTTTACATGTTTACTTTGTAGATGATTCCACATTGGTGCGCCACACATCCTCTGTGCTAGGAGCAGATGGTGGATAGGTGGTGTTCGGCTGAGTGGGACGAGGCGCACAACGCTAGCCGGGAACGGCGTATGATGATGCAAGGTCCCTCCCACCACCAAGGCAGCCGGAGCATAGGCCAATATGCCGAAGCATGGGTACGCCCTCTTTTTTATTTAGGTATATAGCACTGGATTAGATATTATTTCTAACTATCTTGTTAGTTTTCTTGCAGTCGGCGTCACATGGTAGCCGGCCTTGCTCCACCTTCTCAGCCTATGCTATGGCCCATAAGGGCAAGGCGACGTTCGACGTCACCTACAACCCGGATGACGGGCCCGAGGCCTACACCAACCCTGCCGTCTACAGCTGCCTTCATGACTACACCGCCATGGCACAGGAGGTCCATGGCCCAGATTATGATCCAAGCACCGAGCCGATCGACCCCGATGTGCTCATGAGGGTCGGAGGAGGCAAGAGACATGGGCAGTACTGGATTGCCGACGGGGTAATCGACTCGTCCTCCACTCCCACTCTGTCTCAGGTGCGAGCAAGGAGCACGGGCTCGAGTCCAGCCATACAACCTTGGCACGACAGCTCACAGCATCGCATACAGCAACTCGAGGTTAGTACTTCTGTAACTCATCCTTCCTTGAGTTATATACCTTCTCTTTGAGTTACTATAACGTTGGCTTGTAATATTACAGACCCAACTAGAAGAAGAGAGGAGGGAACATCAAGAGATGAGGCGAGGATAATGGCGGAGTGGGCGGCGGCTGATCAGAGGATGGCGGAGATGTTCCAGTACATGCAGAGCCTTGGCGCCACATAGGGTTTCGCTCCGCCAACCTCCATTGTTCCCTGCAGTTGACCCTGCTCTGTTCCATACTCCTATGAGTACCAAAATTGTAGTTACATGTTGGTAATGCATCTGGTATAACACATGCAATCTCTTCTCTGTGCATGGCCAATCTGGGGCGGCATCCAACAACCCTCATGAAGGGTACAACCCAACGCAGCACAGTCCAACCGCCCACCTCCATGAGGTATGTTTTAGTGTTTTGAACACAAAACTTATGTTGAATACTTGTCAGAGCTTGTGAACTTGTGTTTATACTTTTGAACTTCTATTAATACTGTTTGTGTTGAGAACCTCTCAACTTATGTTGAATACTTATGTCAGAATTTGTGTTAATACTGTTTGTGTTGGCTATATATGTCTGTGATGATCTATGATGTA